>JARQST010000110.1:0-34585 GCA_030142225.1 Pachycephus smyrnensis
GGAAGAAGTACCTGAGGAGGATTTGTATGGTGCTTGCTCAGAAGATGAGGACTACATCCTTTCTGAAAGCGAATCGGCAAATTTTCGAAGCAAAATCTCGCAGTTTTCACTCGAAAAATTGCACTTTTTCAATTGTTCAAATAACTATAGTTTTTTAAAAATTTCATAATGCTATATTTTTTTTGTTCGTCTACTATATGTCAAGAAACATATTGTGTACTACTACTTTCTTAAATTTATTTAATAAAAAGTTATGCTTTTTTAAGTGTATTCGTGAATTTCTCGCGTTTCGTATCGATTTCCATTATAACAATAATAAACATTAATTTTTATCCATCACGCAATGCATTGCTCTCGTTCTTTAGATCTCAAACTACTCTCCTGAATTTTTTCAGATTTTTTAAACGAGTCTAAGTATGGTAAAAAAACGGTAAGAAACCGTAGACCCATGTGTGTCTAGGGAGGTGCGCAAATTGTAGTGTGTATACGGAGGGTTAAAGAAGCATATACAGATGAAAGAGTCATTAAAATTTCTAATAAATTAACTAATTAAGACGTAGAACGATATTTTTCTTATTCTTTATCTCTCTCTGCGCACTTTCTGGTAAGTATAAAAAATGCAGGATGCTTTCATTACTTACAAAGTGTCACGTAGGGTGGTGATTGTCGGTGTTGCTGAAAAAAAAACTTGCATTGTTGAATGTTAACAAAGTAACGAACACTATAAACTGCTATTGTTGTTAATGATTTCTTACGCAATCGCACTAACAAGAACATTAAGCAAAATGGTGTAGCCGGTACGGAAAGCGTGTAAGGTCGGCACCAGGTTTGAGACAAGTCGAGACAGTTCGCAGCCGTTGAAGTTAGGTCGAGCCGTCGATTAATTTCGTGTCGAATGGTGGTTAAAGTGTCCGGAGGAGTGAACCTCTGGATCTGGAGTAAAGGATTTTTGGGTTGTCCCCGTTGTCCAGGAGTCTCTCTGGGCCGCTGCTAGCACCGTCCAGAGAGTCTAGACAGGTCTAGACATGCCGGGTGTGAAATTCGCGCGATAACGATGCGACTTCGATTCGTAAAGACATTGTTGGTGCTTGCTCTTTTGGGAAACATTATAATCTGGCATAGAATATGGAGGTTATTTGCCGTTCAGCAGAGTCCACGTACTCCAAACATCAGTCTCACTACTGTCGAGGCACCACTCAAGTTTCATCGTCGTCTTGCACGACTTGTGACAGTGATAATAAGACAGTTTGAGTCCTTTGAAAATGATGTGGCTGCCACTGTTGAATCTATCCTTAATTCCTTTCCCACTATTCCAATTCTCATTGTTTGCGATGAGCTACCTTATCCACCCTTGGAATTAGATTTTTTAAATGAAAGCATGAGAAATGTCAAGCTCGTCAACCTGCAGCCACAGTTTAATAAGTCGTTCGAAGAACGCAATCCACTGTTTTATGTGCGTACTAAATATGTTCTGATTTTGCCTGATGCTACTAGACTCTCTAGTAAACAAGTGATGCAGGTGAGTTCATCGATTAGCTGATGTATAACGATTGAGGCTTTATTTAATTTATGATTCTTATGTCTTTGTATTATAGAAATAATCATCTTAGTTTTTCTCTTTGCAGGAAGCTATATCTCGTGCTGGAAAATTTGGTGCTGTATCTATTCCAGTTGGAAGAGGTCATTTAGATTGCTACAGTGTAGGTCTAAGGGTTAAACAATGGAGTTTGCATTTAAGAACGATCGATGGCAATGAGTGTGATGCTGTAGTTGGAAGGCATGCTACTGTCGTCGAAGCAAAAACTCTGAGAAAGCTATCGGATCCATTTTTACAACCCTTCACAGATGCTCTCTACGTTCAGACATCTGCTTTGGGAACTAAGGTATGGCTTGTTCAGGATCTTTACCCTTTTCCTTCTACTCCAATGACACAGGATTTTCAAATGATACAATCTTCTTTTTCAGATACACATAACAAGAGAGCATCGGTTGAACGAAGGGAAGCCACTGTTCCGCAGTCATCAAGCTCAATGGAAGGTGGCCCAGCTTCGTCAAAAGCGTGAACGAGCAATGTTCGAGAAGCTTGGTATAAAAAAGGTGACTCGTGCCTCAGGATCTGTCGAGTGGTATGGTTGCTCAAGAGATACCACTCGTTGCTTCGGATCAGTTGTCAACGGCATCCCCTCGTACCTCTACCAGAATCGATACACACCACCCTGCTGTCTTGCCGGTTTACGCAAAGTTGCCCACCACGTCTTCAATAGACTAGAAGAAGCTGGCATCAGGTTTTGGTTAGAAGGTGGTTCCCTGTTAGGAGCCATGAGAAACTCAGACATCCTCCCATGGGGTCATGAAGTTGACGTGGGAGTAAATCGTGATGACATAACCAGATCCCCTTGGCTCGCCAAAGCCAGAAGCAAACCGGTTGTCGACAACCAGGGCTTCGTCTGGGAAAAAGCGACCGAGGGAGAGTTCTTCAAAGTCCAATATTCAAAAACCAATCGACTCCACGTGAACGTCTTGCCGTTTTATTCAAAAAATGGTACCATGACCCGAGACGCGTGGTTTTTGAAAAATCGTGACTTTCCAGAACAATTCCTACACCCGATGTCCAGCATCGAATTTGCCGGCAGGCAAGTGCCCAGTCCAAATAACATACGTGATTTCCTTGAGATTAAGTATTTTCGAGGTGTCATTGAAAATCCAGAAATACCCGTTAAAGTATCTACTGATTAAGGTCATGGATATTGCTTATCCCCTCCATCATTACTTTTTCTTACTTTTGTCATTACTTCTTTCTCTGCATTCCATCTTGTGGGAGGGGATTGACGGACAGTGCCAAAACTAGATGAGTATTACCTACCTTATCAGTATTATAGAGTATTGGGCTTCCGTGTTTATCTCGTGTTTTTTTATTCTTTTACTCTTGTCACTTATAGAAAAGCATTTTATTATCAGTAGGAGTGTGGTCAATTATTTGAATTGATAACTTCATCACGACCCGACGCTTTAAGTTATTCTAGACGCGAGAACGAAAATACAACTTTTAGATCATCATTAATATACTCAACTGTTAATTTAGATGTTAGAAATGAAAAACTATTAGTATCAAGGCCGTCGGGATTGGAACACGGCCTAGGAATAATTAACTGTGCTATTAAACATAAATTGTGTCACAATCTACCTTGAGGCGGCCCCGTGTGTTATGTTAAAATATTGTATATGTCTGTTAATATAAATGATCTGACAAACAGTATCGCCTTCTGCCTGTTAAATTTCATTCTAAATGACTTACAATTATTTTATGTTTATTCACCTGTCGTTTATAATGGAAACGAACGCGTCATAGCTTTCTACTAATTTGTCAAAGGATGATTATTATTATACCTAAAGATAGTACGGTTGGATTGTATCTGTATGGGTGTGAGCATCAGGGATAATTTTTATTGCATAATACCGAATGCCTGTGTTATATCTGTGATATTAGAAATTAAAAACAAAATCGTTACTTAACGAGCAACAGATACATCTTTGGGAGGTGTTAAGACAGGTGGTTCTCGAACAAAGCTCAAAAGTCTTTCGAGCTTTAGACTTTCCAATTCTGCCTGCGAAAGATGAAGCTGCTTCTTCGTAGGCTTCACTTTTACTCTAAGATTTGGCGAAAGCTTCAAAGTATTTATCACACCCCTGTACAAAAGAGTCAATGACGGATCTCAAAATTGAAAATGAAAATCAAAAAGAATAGTACACCAAAGCATGTATACTAACTTATCATCACCAACGACGAGAAAAGGCAAAACTTGATTAAAAGCCAATCGGGTCAGTTTGCTCCTCTTCTTGCTCACAATTAGTTGAGTGCAAATTGGTCGATACTTGTTGACATTGAGGTCAAAAACTGTGACCTTACCATCATTAGAGACACAAGCTAGAACAGTTGAACTGTAAGGCGCCCATTGAACATCACCAATTGGTACACCCAAGTCGAACATAAAGAGTGGTTCCCTGTTCCAATTGTGAAGAGTAGCAGCTGGTTAATGTGGAGATGATTCTACAAGAGGAGGAAGTATGGGAGGAATACTTGCAGTCTATCGTCTTCCCAAATTTTGATTCTCCAGTCTCCTGAGCAACTGGCGAATATGTTCGAGTTATATTTATTGAAGACAATCCGATAAACTGGCATGTTGTGAGCTTCTTTGTAGGTTCTCATATAAACACTACTGTAAGCCGTGTTACATTTATAAATTGTACCCTCTTCGGTGCCAACAAGAAATATATTCTTGTCTGTAGGATGAAAGGCAATGCACGTGCCACATCCTAAGTATAAAATTTCAATGTTATCCAAATTTGTATAGAATAATGTATTGTTTAGCTTTGTTACCTTTAAGAGTGATCATTGTTCCATCAGGACCAGGAATAGGATCACGGTCAAGATACAAAGTCATCACTGTCGTCACTCCAAGATCATTTTGATTAAGTACCCAGTGATTGATCTTCCCATCGATGCTAACACTGTAAAAGGCCAGGTTGCCCTCCTCGGTGTCTGGTGCCCAGCGTACCTAAAAGTATTTCTGGTATAAAAATTGCTGATGGTAATAATATAATTCTGAAGTAATTTCTTTTGTGCGATAGAAAACTACTCTCACCTCCCAGACTATACCACCATGCTTCTGGACAACGTCGTTGCTCTTGTACTGTGGAGAGGTTGGAGGCAGCATTACATTGTACACCGCAACTGTACCATCAATTGTGCCTGAACAGGATAAACCAGATGGATGGATAGATTGACAATGATTGATACCAAGACAGTGAGTAAGATCTGATTACATCAAGTAATGAAGTAGAGTTAGGGCTATCCATGTTTAGTTACCAATCACCAGGAGATGAGGATGCTGCGTACTAAAATCCAGACACATCACCGGTGACTCAGTTGGGCATATCCACTCTGGATAAGATGGATTCTTCAAACTGAAGAGGCACACTGTACCACTGGCCACAGTACTCTCGAAGGACACTAAGAACATGTTTACCCAGTACGGAGGATTGATTCTGAAAGATTGTGAGTGCTCGATAGACTTGTAAAAGGCGTTACCAACTTGATCCAAATGAAACTGCGAAGAAATCATAGTATCTGCTATTGAAGCACATATCTGTTACGTCATGCTTCTTTGTCTTTTCATAACTAAACCTCCAGAGTGGTAGAAGAGAACCTTCGCCATCTTTGAACTCATCACTTGGGTCGTTCCAGTATCTGTAATCTGCTCAAGCAATTAGTGTTATGGTTAATTTAAAGATGATTTCTGACCCACCTTGTGATATGTCATCAAATATATTCTGATTGACCATTCTTTCCAGGGTTTTGGCTGCCTGAAGCATTCTGAACGTTGCAGCTACTGCTTCTGATTGGGCTTTCTTCTTAGCGTCTTCCTTCTTAGGCTGTATTGCCGCAGGTGTTACCTTCCTTTCTTTTTCTTTTTCCTTTTGTTGCTGCGAGAAGTCTTCCTATAATGCAAATAAATGTTGCAATAGCTTATTTTTTCATGTTATTAAGGAAACGAAAAAGGTGACGTACCTGGTACTCATCGAATATGATCCATTGGAAGACATGGCCATTGAAACTGGCAGTTGGTGGAGGAACAGTTTGCGTACTGACATCCTAAGAACAAAAACAGTCCTCAGGACAGAATCAATTGGATAAAGTCAAGTAGCCAATTGTAAAACGTCATCAATCTTGAAATAATTACTTACTCTCATGGGATTGTCATAGGTAAGTGCTGCCCTTTCACAAAAGTTGAATTGATTCGGTACTTTTTTTGGTCTTGCTGTATCCGCCTCATCCTCGTCAAGTTCTCCTTCGGCTTCCGCCGTTTTCTTCTTATCAGCATCCACTTCTGTCTCTCCATCTATTTCTGATTTCATTATAGGCTCTACCTTACTTGATTTCTTAGGTTTTTATTTTAACCTACCCCTAGCGTCGTCATCAGCTTCATCAGCTACTGCAGCATCATCATCTTCATCCTCCTGTTCTGCATCCAAATCATCAATGAGGTCATCTCCCTTCTCCTTGTCAGGATGCAACGCTTGAGGATCATCATCCACTTCAGCTACGACACGAAGAGCATAAATTGAAGTTGGTGCTTCAATTTCAGCCAAAAAGAGACAAGAAGCTCACCAATAAATCCTCCCGCCATTTGTATCCTGGCTTCTTCGGATTCCTTGTGTAACATAGTCCCGGATATATTGAGTAAAGTAACCAGATGAGGAGGATCAGGAAGCTTAATGAATTCCCGCCACTTCCAGGACCACTCGACAAGAGAGTCCGGAATTCTTGTGTTGTGCACCATGAGTACCCTGGCGATTTCCTCTTGCAATTCCTACGTCCATGATTCAATTAATTAATAGTTTTCCCATCCACTTTAATTAGCTATTTTTGTTTTACCGCTTCGGACAGCTGCAGCTGGTCTTCTGGTTTCAGGAATACTTTATTCCGTAACCAATCCGCATCACCAGCTGCTCCTGTCATCCCAAGAGCACCACCTGTCAGGTCTTGTCGTGACGTTCTACTTTTTGTTAAGCTCATCTGGTACAATTTAATATATTAGTATAATCAATCGTAATCGATTCAAATCACATCGGACATTATAGCTTTTTCTACATACGTCTTTACTGCTGTCTGACAATTTTGAAGATTGTTTTTTCGGCGCCGATGGAGGCATCTTCATTCAACGAGTCACAGGGTACTTTTTTAATTTCAAATATTCCTTCTTTACGTCCCTGTATCACTTCCACTTTTAGGCTTATCGTAATCAGTGCTATGACAGCTCAAAAGTCCAGATAGGAATCTCGAGGAAGACCTCGACGAAAACTGTGTGTTTCGTTGCCCGGACAACGCAGTAAAACGTGAAAGGTAGAAGGGAGCATCCATCCTAGTCGATCGTCTCGTGTCAAGAGTAAGAGTGTGATCTAGGTTGATCTAGAATGCCGTATCGTCACGCGACAGATGTTGGAGTTGTCGTAGATCCTTCAATAAACAAGGATCAGCAGATTCAGATAAACTCGACGGAGCCGTAATGTTGACAGGCGAGTTTCAACTGCTCTGCCAGGCGGCTCTGCTAGGCGTTTACGTTCTGTCAGGAAAATCAATATCGCGATGCCACGTTACATCCTGACTGCTGCTTGGTGCGTTTATCCTCCTACACATTGTCGCGCAAGCCTTGGATCCTCTGGAGGACAAATCCTCGTCGTGGTGAAAGCTGCTACAATCCTGGACCCTTGCTCCATCATCATCAATCCTACCACTCGGCTCTGAACTAGGTGCAAGGGTGCCAAAGACGTCAAGGATCAGAATTAGTTGAAGAGCTCTAAGAAGAATCTCCTCTCCTGGAGAGGAAGAAGAAGAAGAGTTTTACGTCATCAAAGACTTTACAGACAGTGTCATCTGTCCGCGAGTTCATTGCTATGGAGGACAGTGGAATTGACAGCGACCCCAAGGGTGTCGATCGGATGGAAGACGAGAGGCTCTTTCCGGTAAAGGCGAATGATGATCGGGAGGATGAAAGTGGACTTCCGGCGGACGAAGGCTTCTTCAGGAGGAAGTCCTGACCTCCTTGTGTCTTCCTCAGGGTAGTGACAGCACTAGCAGTAGTAACAGCATAGCCAACCTCGCCACTGGGAATACTAACGACGATGGCAGTAACGGTATTGGGCTTGGAATTGTTCCTGACAGTGATACTGCCACTGTCAACTTCGTTCCCGCCACTGACAATGACAACGACAACAATGCTACCTACAATGATTCCAGACGTAACTTCCAACGGAACGTCACCAGACAGCTACAGAAGAAACTTGGCAAGTACCACTTCATCGTGTGATAAGAACTCGTCATTCTTTTACGTCACTGTCACAATTACGTAACATCATTCAGTAAAAACACGCAATTCCTGTTTCAGCAGAGGCTCGAATCGAGCAGGCCAAACGCATCCGACGCAATTCCGAATACGTGAAGTTGTCTAGTCATGGAAATGATAATACGAACTGTGCTGGAAGTGGAAGCGGAAGTGCAGGCATCATATCTATACAAAGGTTGCCAATTCCACGTAAAACGAAAGAGCATCGTCCTCTGGTTGAATACTGGCAAAGCGATGACGTCGAGAGGTAAGTGTATTGCATTTCCCAAATCTCATCATACAGGATGTTTAAAAAAAATACACTTGAACCAACACTCTTCAATACTTTAATCAGTATACTTTATGGTTGAACGATCAGAATTTTAATATATAAAAATGGATAAACAAAAAAGCCCTTAATATATGTATTCCTTCCTGTAAACTACCCTAAGAATAATATTTCCATTTAATGACTTTTTTTAGCGAAGAAGAGACGACCCTTTTTCCACTGTCCAGGAACAAAGACACTGAGAGTTCAAGGAAGCAGGAGCTCACGGATACCTTCAGTGTGGAAGAGTTGAGCGAAGGCAGTGAAGACTCCCTGAACCTTGGCCCAGCAAGATCTTCACAGGCGCAAACAAGAACCTACAATCCAGTCTGCTGTCTCTTCCGCTGCTTTGACTCCCTTGATTGCTTCGAGTGTTCCGATACCTGCGATTGCTTAGACTGCTTCGATTGCTTCGAGTGCTTTGATCGTTTCCCAGGCTATCGGTGTCGCATCCTTTAATTATTGCATAAGCCTGTTCAATTCCTCGAAGAAGACCAACCGAGAATAAACAAGGAAGCATCAGGCACCCTATTAGCCAGTAACATTATCGAGTTACTCGAACGTCTGTCTCAAATTCAGCGTCTCGACGCATCCACGGGACGCCCTAAGACCTTAGAGCGAAACCATACGAAGACAAACAAAACCTCACGACACGAGTCACTGTACAATAAAGGAAGCACCTCCAGTGCACGTTATACAAAACCTATGATAAATAAGAAAACAAGAATGAAACAACATGTATCTCCTTCACTCCTAAATATTCCACTGTTACCATATCAATAATTATAAGTGAAAAAAGAAAAAAGATGATGGAGCCAGCATCAAGATTAGGAGTCTATTCCAAGCAGAGAACATGCGATCGCACGAGTCGATCATGTAGGGCTACCAGCCAGCCAAGAGGTTCTTGTCCAGAGCAAGGGATGTTGAGAGGAGGGTGGGTGAGGGGAGTTAAAGTCGTCGGGGCAGAAGTAGAGGGATTCAAGCGCAGAGAAGTGTCAGGCGCCGAAGCCTCAAGTCGGTCAGCGGATCGAGTCCTCGCGCTATCCTCATTCGACCTCGACGGGATCCATTAGTATGAGGTTGACTAGAAACCCTGAAACATCGGGTAGCTGCTTTGATTATTTATTTAATTAGTGCCTGCATTGTCCGATATCTCATACATATATAATTTATATTTCGCTATCGCCTTGTGCCTGGTTGCCGATACCTATCGAATTAGAACCTTGTATATACGTATAGCAGGGGTACGTTTAATATCTTTACCCCCTTCCTACCCTCCTGAGACGGCTACCTGGCCCACCCTTCTTCGACGCATACGCGCACAAGGCTCACCAGCCCTCACCTGCGCGCGCTTGTGTTTCAGTGAGCGCGCGCGCGCTATACCATCCCTACACCCTCCCATCCTCACCGACTCACGCACATCCTGGCTATATATCATCATCGGCGACTCCCGAAAACTCGAACATGGGAAATACCTCCGGCGAGGGTGGCAGTCTTCCCGTCTACGCCATGCACCGCAATCGATAAGGGATAGCAGCGGTTGCAGCCGGATCGAGTGGTGCTACTTCTTGGTGGAATTTGCTCTTGCTCGAGTGAACCCCTGGGAAAGAAACGAAGAGGAGTCACGAGGGAGAAGACGGAAGAGGGATCATAAAGTGACGACAGTGGATAAGGAGAATATTTTTATAAGGCTGTCTTGCGTCGAGTCAATTATTGAGATCCTAAGGAAGCATCGTCTCGATGACAATTTGGTGCTCCAGGGCGGCCGGAAGGAACGGCCACGAGGAAGAGGAAGACCTGGAGAGATAGACCGAGCATTATTATAAGGAACGAAGTACGGCGAAGAGGAAGTAGAAAGTAATCGAGGTAGCATTTTAAAAAGGAGTGTATAACCTTAGTAGTAGTTTTGGTGGTGCTGGTGGTGGTGTTCGTGGTGGTGCTAGTGGAGGTGGTTGTAGTGCCAGTGAGAAAGGGAGGTGAAGAGGGAGAGAGGAGAGTTTCGATGATTCGTCTGGGTCTAGTAGGGCCGCTTAGAGCAAGCGGAAGTCACGCTCATGGAACTGACAGGAAGCTCACTACCAATCGGCAAACTTCGACACCTCTCGACTGACAAACCGAGAAGTTCGTCTAGGAAGATTCGAGACTGCGGTGGCAGTGCTGCTACTGCTGCTGCTGCTGGAGGTGGCGTCGGAGGGCGTCGATTCTTCATTGTCTCACGAGCTATTAATAGAAAGAAGACGGAAATTTCATCACTGTCAAACCACGTGTCTATCCGCCATTGACAGTTCACGCATCCCGATACCTGGATTCATTAACGGCATCCACAATCCCAATAATCCTCCTGTATTAACGCTCGCAGCGCCATCATGGCAGCGGATCCGATCTCGACAATCTCATCAGCGCTCGAAGTCCCTTTGAGCTTTTGAGAAATCGACTTTAACGTGAGAGCTATACCGACCTGAATGGACCTCGTGACAGTGAGCTATACCAAATCTCGAATAACTCGAGCGAGCTTGTGTCTCGTCACGCTTCATTTATTCGTCGCGTCGACTCGAGTGAACTCGGCTGAATTGGAGCGAGGGTTCACGCAACGCAGGGCATCGCGACGCACGGCATCGTAATTGAAATTCCGCGACTGGCGACCTGAGAGAGAAAGAGCAGTGGTCGGATGAAAGGTCACAAAGGGACTCATTGACGCTGGACTGATTGTCGTTGGTTTGAAATTAAAAAAAAAAAGAAGTACAACAGCTGCCAGATTGTCGGGACGATCGATACGCCTAAAGAAAGCAGTGGCTGATATCGTCATTAGTTTTTACGTGTATTATACGGTGGAGCCTTAAGGAAATGCGGAGCTCGGATCCTGGGGGAAGAGTGAGAGGTGCTAGAGGGGGGATTGAGAATCGAGAACGTCTTCCTCTTAATGGTCCTCGGATTCGATATGAGGACTCGACGGTGGCAGCATCCCGGACGCGGCACTCCTCGTCTTCCCAGTGAATCTGCAAGGAAGTTCAGAGTTCACTTACCTGTCTTGTCATTGTTATTGTCATCGTCATTGACGTCGCCGTTAACATCGCCATCGTCAACCGGAATCGCATCAGTGTTCCCATTCGTTTCTGGACAAGATAAAGAAAAGGATCTCTCGTTGGACAGACTTGATCTTGATCCTCGCCTTCTCATGACCGGCTCGTCATTAAATAACGCAGGTAGATTTTTATTATTTTTTTTTATTCTTTGGGTCTTTTTGACTTTGCAGTCACGTGGTTCAGTTTGTTATTCTTATCCGTTATTTTTTTTCTTGATTTTCAGTCTGGGTAAAGATACGCCGTCCGTCCATCCGTCAGTCAGTCCGTCCGCAAGTCAGTCTGTATACAGAATCGATAACGATACAGCAAGAAGAGGAGGATCTCCTTCAGGACGAAGAGAAGTTATAGGGAGTGAGAAAGATAGATATATATATATATTGAGAGAGGGAAGCGATATCGAGAAGATAAGGTGGAAACGTGACGACAAGGACGACGCCGACGACGACGACGCCATCGAGAAGGAAGAGGAAGCCGCCCCCGCCGCCGCCGCCGCCGCTGGTCGGCGAGGAGACGGTGGGAAGACGGATAGCACGTGGCGAGTGTCGCGAACGAGAGAGACGGCTAAGGAGAGCAGTGGAAGAGGAGGACGAGGAAGAGGAAGAGGAGGAGGCGGAGGTGGTGAAGAAGAAGAGGAAGAGGAGGACGAAGAGGAAGGATCACGGGGTGGTAATAAAATATCTGAGACAAGTGAATGTGCTAATTGTGAAATTCAAGTGACGCCTAAGGAACCGGAAGCCACAGTCGGTAGAACGTCAACAAGAATATTATCAACAAAGACAACAACAACATCCGGTCTAATACTAGGAGTAAGAGGAACAGCCGTTCTATCAAATATCGTGTACCATCCCCTTGTAAGAGGGGGTGGGCGCCGTCAGCGCCGTCAGCGTGGGTGTCGGCGGAAGTGCCGGGGCTCGATTGGCCCGCCGGCTCGCCCGCAGACTAGCACGCCGCTTCGCGAGCTCTTCGGGCCTTACGGGCCCCAGGCGTCGATCAAGCATGGCCACAACAATGACGGCGTCGGCGTCGGCAGCGGCCGGAGCCGTGACGCTACCAGACACGGGTACGCCACCCGCTACGGCCCTCGTGGCCGAATCCATGCCAGCTACAACCGCATCGACGCTACCAGGAGAACAGTTTGGATCCGGCAACAACTCGAGCCCCTCGACGCGTCCTCATCGTACGACCTCGAGTTCCAGCGCCCACTCCAATTCTAGCTACGCCAATCGCTCGTCCCGAGGACGAGCCATGTCCACCAGGAGTCTTCATCGACGTGTCTCCCATCCGTGAGTTGTTTATCTTTCTTATCGGTGTTTATCTTATTTGCCAACTGTACACTGCATCTGCATCTCTACATATGTGTACATAGAGATGCACAGGATTTATCGCACCCTAACGTTAGGTTAGGTTGTCCTCACCTCTATACGTACCAGCCCTGCTTTGACACGAAAAAAAGAAAAACATTTACACACGCGTCGCACACGCGTTACGCACTCTTCACGTTTATCTTGATCCTCGGACCTTATCCCCTCTCTCTATCTTCTTTTTCGTTTCGCGCGGTTTCCTTTTCTTTTATTTTTCGAATTTTTTCTCTCTTCCCTTTTTTTCGCTTTTCCTTTTCACGGCGAAACAATGCATCGATGCCCTCGGCTCTTCTTTCTCGCTGGAGCGAACTTAATCGATCGCACTTAAAAACCTGGGAGACACCTCCGACGGATGAAAGAAACGCTTAGCCGTTAGCTTTTTCGTCAGTCTTTGCCGGAAGCGCTGGGGCGAAGAAAAAAATGCAAATCCTGAATACATAGCACTGTCGACGTTTACGCGCGCATGCATTATCATAATACGTGTCAGCCATTGTTATCGTCGCTATCAGTAACAGCGTGGGTAGTATTCGCATTTCGAAAACGAGCATAAATAGAAAAAAAGACGCTTGACAAAAAATTCGCCTCTCTACGGGCACACGTGTCTACGTGTAATTATAAGGCTGAGCTACGATTTAGCAATAGCGTACGCACTTCTACCTAAATCCTTATCATGTTGTAAAAAACCAGTAATCAACCAGCTTAATTAGTCGCAGTCATTTTAATTTAATTATCCAATCAGAAGATCGATACATTAATTTCTGAGTTGATCTATCCAAAATTCAAATACCGTCGACACGTGGTACAGACTGTCTTTCTTTCTCTCTCTCTTTATCACTCTCTCCTTCTTTCATCCTGTCTGCTTAAAAATTTGGAATTGCCGATTATCAAGAAAAAAAAAAGACAAAGAAAGACTAGCTCACTCCGAAGTAGGGTAACATACGTGCCTCCCAAGTAAATTTTTTTGTTCATTCATTGAGATAGCGACGTCATCAACTCGTCACAGCCATAGTCTTCGTCATGGGTCCTATAGTCAGAGCCTAAATCCAAGAATCCGCCAAGAGTAGACTCTTAAGACAAAAGTCGTTGATTCGACGACGCTCGAGCGTCTCGACGTGCACATGAAAAGGACGCCGAAGCTTTTCGCAGATGCTCGAACCGAGTCTCCAGCCCCATAACGGCCTCGTGTTCCCACCCCTATAAAAGCTCCCTTGTCACGATCAGCCCCCATCGCATTACTCTTTGCGTCCTTTACTTCATTGGCCCATTGACCCATTGGCTCATTAGTCCGCACTGTTGATGATCTTCCGGCCTATATCGGTAATGACAGGTTGTATATCCGACGCGCCAATCTGCGATCAGGCAGCCATTCTTAAAAAGCCAAGAGAGAACGAGTGAGACCGTATGGATATGTGACGAGGGAGAGAGAGAGATAGAGAGAGAAAGAAAGAGAGAACCGTGTTAGGATGTGATTGCGTGGGTGAAGAGAGCAGCAAGAGGGCCGGGGGAGGGGTGGAGTGCAATCGATAACTGACCCATATTGTAGTGGTGTGGCGCTAGGGTTGCGCTCGAGGTCCCACAGCACCTCCCCGCGGCCATCTTTTCGACCTCGATCGCAGTTTTACACCTTGGATCGTTCTTACCTCTCTCTCTCTCTCTCTTTCTCTCGAATCATTATCCTGAAGTCATTCAATGACAATAATAATAATAATTATCCTCGAATCTCACCTATGTAGTCTTCTGTCATATATCTATGACCTCGCTGTGATGTCATAGGACACTGTGCCACATACGTACACAGTTCTGCGAGCATTCGCTGGAATTTTGCTGAATGGTCGAGTCCCTCGAGCCGATTAAAATCAACGGCCTAAATCTCTCTGGCCCCCCGGGGGCACCCACCGTTTTATTGGAAAAAGGCCGTACCGTCTGGCCTGTAGCTATCCCGTGTACCGCGGCGCTTTTGCGACGACCGTACGTGGTACGACCTCATCGTGAATAAGAGGAAGATTAAGAGGAAGTGGCTGAAAGTTGAGGAGTGGGGTGGGAAGTGGAGCTGAAGAAGAGGAAGAAGAAGAAGAAGAGTGCTCTGGCAGCGTCTTGGCAATGGGCCGAGTAGGAACGGGAGAGCGAGAGAGGGAGATAGAAAGAGAGAGAGAGAGAAAGGGACGAGTAGGTGAAGTGGCAGGAGTTGGCTTCTGTGGTATAATATACCACAGCTTCGTATCTCAGTCATCTCTGTCGAGGTTAGCATCTCGCAGCCATCTCAAAAAGCCCTCCAAACTCTATTAGTCTGTATCCACTTTGTCGACGGTGTCGCCATCTGTCTACGAGACTGGAACGAGGCTCGACTAATTCTCCCCTTGTCTGTTTGTTTGTCTGTCTTGTCTTGTTCCTTGGTCGAGTCTCGTTTTTAAATGTTGACAAGATTTTTAATTAAAAAAGAAAAAAGTAATACCAACAAGCTCGACTGGGTATACGTGTTTGAAACAGTGAAACGTCACAGTGACGTCATCGTAATAACCGATGACGCAATCTTCAGATCGCTTCGTTATCGCTCGATGCATTTCTACCGAGGTTGATGGGAAAATTTGTATGGTTATGTTGTATTTTAACAGACAATACACAACAGTCCTGTTACTTTTACTTTCTTTGTCATGCTCCAGCGCACAACTCTCTGATAACAGTGTTATTGTGTTGGTAGGGATGTTGGACTAATATCAAGACTTCCGGCCACTCGACGCCACACACTAAAAACAGTAGGATACATTGACACTTTCTCTCTCTCTCTCTCTCTCTCTCTCTCTCTTTCTTTCACTATACAATCACTCTCTTGACTGTCTCTTTTATTACCTAGGAGTTCGCTGTTTCTATATTTATCTTTGTCTCTATATCTCTTTGTCTCTCTTATCTTGTCTTATATACTATGTCCGTCTCATTTCCTCTTCTCGAGATTGCACAGAACATGCATTATTTATATTACTCATTGTCATTGTCACGTAAGCGCACGCGCAGTCGCTCTTTTTCTTCTTTTTCTGTCAATCTATTGTTGTACACCGTTGCATGACACTTTTTTATTACTACTTGTCTTCTTGTTTTTCTTTTTTTTCAATTTTATTACGAGTCATTGTATACTTGTCTTCTTTTTATTGTCCCGATACTATATACTTGCCTTACGGTCTCTCCGACGTTTTGCACTCGATTTTACGCCTTTTTTTACGCAGAAATCAAAGGTTTTATATACACTGAGTCGACCAATTGGCCAATCGGCTAGTTGACCTGTCTAAGGCCCAGGGTCACTCACAATTAGTAACTATAAAGATTATCTTTGTATTCTTCCTCTTCTTTATTGGATTGATTGTATCTACATAGATAGGTTATATTATTTATTGCTCATATATATATATTGACTTGGGCGACTCTCACGATATAATATATATTGAAGTTGCATGTAATAACTGAAAATATCAATGCTCTTGTATATACGTATATATATATGCGTAAGTGCAAATTTATTTGCACGAACACCCGGCACTCAAGTCACTCAAAGAAATTGGGCAATTGGTGAAAGTACCAGGAGGCGCGCGTAATACGCGTCTGATTATTGCGCAGAAAAATAAAGGTAAGTTCTTTCAGCTCGAATAATCCGTATAACATAATCGCGTCATGCGCACTCGCCGCGTCGGCCTTCTTTTCCTTCGGATGAACTTGGAATCCCAAAAGTAAAATATCTTCATCGGCGTGTCGACACTATTGTCGAATCCCAGTTGCCGCTTCGTTTTGCCAGAGACACACGTGTCTTCTTCGTGCCAAAGTAAACAAGGTGTTTTGAAAAGCTCAAAAGCCAAAGGGATAGGGGGAAGCGGGGAGGGGGACAGTAGCCTCGGGTATGATTCGCCAAAGGTGACAGGAGAAAAGCATTCTCTTCCAGATGGCAACTGGTTAGATCGTTCAGGAAGCCAGGTTACAGAGTGGGTGGGGATGGTATATCGAACTGGCGCAATGTCCTAGTTGTGTCGTGAGCCGGGTCAAGGGGTCAAGGGAGATCGCTCGTGCGAGGGAGAAAAAAGAGAGAGAGAGAGAGAGAGAGAAAATTCATTGGGTGGACCTCGAAATGTTTTAAGTATGCTTCTGGCCAACAAAGAGCCGGTTGGCATTTCATAAGTGGATATATAGTATGACAAGTGATATGCCTGGATATGTGTGTGTTTGTATATATATATATTGTATATATCATACAATTGAGATTTTTCGAGATAAATCTTTCTCGATAAAGGATAATAGAGGCATCCATCCCACATATGTGGCATAAGGGGTCCTTCATTGATAACTCATGTAGCTGCTGTGGTTGGTTGGTCGGTAAGAAGAGCTAGGTCCGCAAGTCGTAGAAGCTCATAGCTCATGGCTCATACCCACTCGATATGTAGGAGAAGGTCAAGCGCACTCTATGCCAGACAATGCTTTCACAAGCACCACTCGAGAATTCCTCTTCCGGTGTAGTTACCGTTGACACACGTGTGCGACGGGTGTGGGAGTGAGTGGGAGGGAACGGGCTGACTGGATTCTTGAGATTCTTTCGGAAAAAAAGAAAAGAAGCAGCTAGAGTCGGACACGAGCATGGATCATTGATCAATTGGTTCATCGGTCAATTGGTTTCGTAGATTGTAAACCATTTTTTTGCACTGAATTGGAGACCTTAAGAATTGTGGGGGGAGGGGAAGCAAATTGAACGGATTCTCGTGCGTGTAGAAGCTGTAAGCTCTTTCCTTCATGACATTAATTTTCTATCATCAGAACCTATCATCGTGACTTCCCGCCCCCCACGGCCGAATAGAGTAATTGAATAACGGGACTAACCTAACCTAACGAACGTTTGTTTGGTGCAGTTGTCACGGAGTCGGAAATCCAAATGGCACAAAGTGCGAGCAACTTCCGTCCCGGAAGCTTGAAACCTCCTGGCCGTTCTCATTGTAAGTTACGTTCACTCTATGTATTAAAGTAATGCTTGACTATTACTCGGAATGCCGCGAAGTGAGAACGACCCTGGGATTAATTAATCGCGTGGCGCACTTACGAATGTTTTTGAGCGACATTGAGGGAATGCCTGTTGGTAGTAGGGAGGCTGAGAGGGAATTGCTCGTTGGAAGCTCGATAGCTCGCTACGATAGTTTTAAGTATAGATTGTAGAAGTTGAGTAGTTGAGTAGCACGTACTTTGGAATGGCAGAGGAATGGAAACGAAGAAAAGAGAAAAATAAGAATTGATTATTTTTTCTACCACGTCGACGCGCGACGTAATTGGAGTATGTGGCTGCCGCAACACACGCTTTTCTTTTTCTTTTTCCTTTCCTTTCTTATTTGTGCTACCTCATTCGCACTCGGTTGGTCCGATACGTCGCGACGCTAGTCAACTCGAGCTACTCGCAGTTGACGTACCTCCCGTGGTTGGCGTTGATGCTGGTTAGTCAGTGCTGCCATCGTGTAGCGAGTACCGATCACTTCGTCAGAGTTCATTGGGGCGAAACACGGAGGGTGAGTACCCGGGGGGAGGAACTTGCGCCGAGCACGATTCCGTCCAGGAAGCTCGAGGTCAAGCTCGTGTTTGATCGACAGTGGCGCCACGTAGCGGACAGATTCAAAAACGGATGAACAGAGAAAATCTGTTCAGGAAGTACCTGGTCGAAATTGAAAAGCAGGTATTTTGAAGATTGTTAGTCAATTTGAGAAATTTAATGCTGATGGCTCAAATATCTCATATTAAGGGTTGAAGCGATAGCTCATAGCTCAAAAGTTTCATCAACTTCTAGGACAGTTTGAGGTATCGTTCGCTCATTATTGATTTTTTTTTGATAATGAGATACTCTAGCGATCTCGATCTTGGCTATTCTTGACGATGACGTTTTATGGGATCTGTCGACTTTCCGTCTTCCGTGGGAGGAAACGAGGCTCGATCGATAGGGTGGAAGGAGGACAGGAACCAACCACCCTTGTTCACGGGGTAGCATAGTCTACGTAGAGCGCAATCGCCGAACCAGCAGCTCCTCGAATACCCCGAGAATATCTAGGCTGACTCGAAGGGTTTGGATCGTCGCGGTACGCCGGCTGAACTACCGGCCACACCTGAGGATTCAGAATCATTGAAAAAAATGTTCCAGGAGGAACATGCTCGCTGAAGTCATCAAAGTCATTCGAGTGCTGGAAGACGGGAAGAGTGCGTGGCAGTGAGGGAAGTTGAGAAGTCAAAAAAACAACATGGCTACCTCTGAAAAGACTTTGGATTCAAAAGTCACACCGTGGAGGCAGCTGGTGATTGGATGACTTCCCAGGGCGTTACGGATATGACGGAAACTGTCAACTGTCAAGTTCAATCAGTAGAATCAAACTTGACCTCAAAGTGCTGGAGTCAGAATCCGTGAAGAGTAACAGTCAGCTAATCGTGAAGAAACAAGGTTCCCAACGTTCATATCATTGACGCACATTTATGCTTTACTGGATATCCACCTTCCTTACCTTTTCACCTTCTCACCTCACCCTGTGACCTAGCCACGACCGGTGACGGTCACGAAATCGATCCGTGCCTACGTGGGAGAGACGTGGAAAAGACCTAGCGTGCTTTGGGCTCGTCGGGTTCCTGCTGAGCTCCTGGAACAGTACCTGAACGATGGAAGTCTGAACACTGATACGATCATATCCAATGAAGAGTAGCTAGGTAGGCAGAAGAGGAAGAAGAGGAAGTGACGAAAGAGGACCAAGGAAGAGCTTAATCGTAATTGGAGAATGTCGAGTACTATTCTGAGGTCCACGAAGAGGTGGCCGACGTCGAGAACTTGGATGAGACGATCTAGGTGGACCAGTGGCACGAGAACGCGGTGACCGTGCATAATCGATGCGTCCACATATGTACGACGTCGCGTGCCTTTTAAAAATTGCATTACGTCGAGATTCCGCAGGCCGATCAAGTCGCTGAATTATTCCAGGCAGTCGGCTGGATTGCGCAAGCTCAGTGTCGTCACGGATTGGCGAAACGATTTACGGATCTACGTTCTTTACGTATCTCGATTCCTCGACTGTTGGCTCACGACGCTCGATTGGCGTCGTGACGCCCGACCACTTCTCCATTGACGTGCATCGAATCTCAACGAAGACACTAGACGAGAAACGACGTGAGCGATTCGCTCGAAAAAAACCTGAAATCATCAAGAGGACGCCATCATCGTTAAATCGGTTTGGATCGTTATTGGCATCCTTAACTCTTTAGGTATTCTTTCCACGTGATTAGCTGCCCACCTGAACTCATCCTCGTCTGGGTCAATCAAGGCTGATCGGACGCTCCTCGTTTGGGCATCGTTACCAAAAATTTAGAAAAATTTATACATTAATTATCTTGTCCAGGTTACGTCCCACGCGATAGGTCACGTGAGTACGGACACGTGGCAAGAGGATTGGTTAAAAAAAAAATTTCTAAAAAATTAAACCTCTAAAGGACAACCAGGAACTATCCGACTCTTATCAAGGTTTCCTTCATTTTGATATTAAGGACAAAAAAATGATCTAACATGTCATTCAGAAATATATTACGAAAGTGCGCGAACAAAACGCGAAGGATCCTGACCAATCTCCTGAGCGGCTGATCGCCCTGAGAGTTTCCCACCCAGGGGGGGACAAGAAATAAAAACGAGCGATCGAGTTTGTGGGGGGCCGAGGTCGGGGTCGAGGTCGAGGTCGAGACACGAGGACGACGTGTAACCCTTTTACAGGCATGTCGAGGAAATAGCATTACGGCCGAGTGTGTTTTGTCGGCGAGAGGAAGAAAGAGGAAGTCACGTGGGAGGAGAAGACAGAGAGGTCAACGGGGTTGAAAGTGGATGAGCAGAGGGTCCAGGAAGAGGAAGAGGAGGAGACGTTGGTGGTGGTGGCGGCAGAGAAGTAGGAGAAGAAAGAGGAGGCCACGGAACCGAAGGACTGATCGAGTTTACCTGAAATCAAGAAAATTCCACAAAAAGTGATGACAAAATACGGATTGGCAAGATTTGCCCTATGGCGTCCTAGAAGGGCGGCCGTGTCCCAACCAGCCAACAGCCAGGAGAACAACCCTCTGATGTACGCATATAATATGATCTTCAATCTTGATCGTTGGTTCACCAACTATTGTTAATTTCTTTCCGTTTTTTCTTCTTTTTCTTTCTTTAACCTATTTTTCTTCTATTATTCACCCATCTACTCATCTCTATCTTTAACTCAATCGCTCATCCAGCAATTCATCCAGTTATTATCTGCTCACGCTAGCTTTTCTACCTCGGCCGGCGAGCACTGTCACAATCTGTGTGCTTTGGAGTTGTTGTGTCACAACATTTGCTCTCATGGCTATGCGCTGCGTTGTCCCAATGGCCATGGCACTCACGCTCTTACACGCTCTGTACCAAAGCATTGCGCAAGCAATACCAACGCCATAATACAATAAATTGTCGTTGCAACCTGCTCCACAAATTTATACCATTACGTGTGTTTCAGTGTGTATATATATATTTGTATTATGTACCTAGGTATAATACACCTGGCATAGGAATACCTATAGATTCCCTACTCCTTAAAAATTTTAACATTCCCCTCCACCCTCCCCTCCACGTAAATCCCACCAATCCCACTCCCCATCACGTATTTATAACCAAGCTGGCTCTCTATTCTTTTGCGAAAGCGTTTTCAATGGTGCGACCATACGCGCTGTCGCCCGGACACTTTGTTTCGCTGATGCTTAACGATCCGGCGCTTTCGATTACACTTTGCATAAGGATCGATCCATTATGATTAAATGATTGATCTCAAGGATTCATTCGGTGGCTCCTGGATGATGTTATAGGGAATTATCACCCGACCCTGACGGTTTCTATGATATAAAAATAAGAGAGCAATTTATGGCTGAATCGACGACTATTCAAACTGGATACAACTAGTCAGCTGACTGGATAGATAAGTTGATAGGAAGGTAGGTAAGTAGATAGAATTATACGTATCTGTATATATACATGGGTATGTACATACATATAGATACGTATGCAACCAAGCGAACGCGTGCCGAATCGAATCGATAAATATTTATACCTGCTCGACTGCGCGAGCTGCGAATGTACCGTGTGCGGCGCGATTTGAAAATTTCCGTATGATTAATTATGATAAATTGACCTTCGCCCTCCTGACCGCAACAGCAACGACAGCTGGCTGTAGCGAGAACCCTGTAGAGATCACACCTCCTCTTGATTTTTTTCTTTCCAAGAAATTGTCAACTCTTGAAATTATCAGCAGTAGATTGCAGCAACGGTCAGCTGTGAAATTTGTTCCAGTGGTTGATTATTTTTCTGGCAATCATTTACACTGACCTATACCCTTCAAAGAATAAAGGTAATGCTTGTCTATAGAATCAGCTAGTGTCGATAGTACACCGATAAGAAAAGTATATGAAAACTTTCCAAGTCGCTTAGGTTCTTCCCTCCTGTGTCAGCTGTTACCTGAAATAAAATCCCAGTACAATTGCCAACTAGTGTGACAGTACGTAGTCCTATTGTCATTAAGTGTCTCTCTCGAAACTTTCACCTATGTTCATTGACAGCCTGACCTTTCCCTTCTTTCCATAGTCGCGACGGCCAGTCGGATCGATCTAGGCAAAGTTGTCGCATTTCGGAATTGTCGATCGTACCCGTCGTGGTTTCACAAGCGCGTGTCGCGCTTCGCTCGTATTGATCTCTGAATTTAGCTCCTCCCTCCGGAGCCACTCCAACTTCCGTGTAGTCCTGGTACATATACCCCTTGACCGCCCACGGTTATACCCGTTGGCATCCCTGACCCCGAGAGAGCGCCAGGCCGAAAATACATTTCGAGATAGTCGAAAGAGATCGCTGTTTTGCTTACTTGGAGGTTAGGTTAGTCAAACGCCCGTACAACTTGAAACATATCGATCTGCCACTTGCCTTGGTTAGGCGAGTCAGCGAAGAAACTTGAAAAATCAATTGGCTCTGACCGTCCATTTTATAATCCGTTCTGCTTATAGAACGGTTCCGGTTATAGTTCCTCATAGGAGGGGTGAAATACCGTTACGTTAATCTGTACACAATCGACGACATAACCTCTCCGTAGGTCGAGCTAAAAGAATCATGTTTAACCTAACCCAACAGAAGTACACTTTACACAGAGAATAAAACGTAGCGAATATTTACCGCCCTTCTTACGATTCCTTTAGTTCATGCACGTTCCCCTTTTGCTCATTCTTAAGTCCCGTTCTCATTACCGTTTCTCATAAGCCGCTCAAACGCATAGTTCGCAGTGAGCGATAGTATCGGAGGAAGTCGGGCACTTGAGGACGGACACTCCAAGGGCGCAGAAAATCATGGCTGTGCGCGAGGAACCGTGCAAAATCGATTTTTCACGCGTGCCGGAAACGTCAAAGTCGTACCGAAGAGTTTCGCGCTCCTGTTTCTTAAAAGTGCCGCATGGCGCGCGCGATACCGGTCGCAGGCCTGCGACCGCAAGAAACGTCACCTGGTCCATCGGGCAGTCCAGGCTGGTTATTTTTCGTACGATATCTAAAAGCATTTCTAGTCGCTGTCGCCCAAATGGTGAAAGGTTGTAACCCAGCTAATGCACAATTTTGGAAAATAGGCTTTACCCAGCGAGAGAATAGTTCTGCTATCTGATAACCTAGATTTTCTATTGTCGATGAGGGCGCCACTGTACTCTCCTATCCGTACTATGCATGTGGATGATATTCTTATACGTGATCCTAGACGCATGCATATATCTATATATATATATACACGTGCATAGATTGTTGCACGTAATGGTGACCTCGCTTCTCGGGCAGATACCTAGTTTCGGCTTGAAATCGATCAAGGAACTTCCTTACGGTGCAGTAAGCGAATCCTCCGACATTTGCGAACACCACCTTTACTTGCTGTGCACGGGGTCCTTAGCCAGTCTCTTTGTAACAGTCGTAATTGGTAATAGGCTGTAATTAGTAGTTTTTAGTGTGTCCTCTAAGACCATGGATTAGAGCGTATATTTGTAATTAGTGACGAAGAAACGTGGTACGATGGAAATGGAGAGTGAGAGAGAGAGAGAGAAAGATAGAGAGGAAAGGGGGTGGAGATTCGTTAGAAAGGAGGAAATCGAACGAGGAAGTAATAACGATATTGTCAATTATTTATTGAAAAGAAATACTTTCGCTAGGTGTGACTCTGCCTCTCTCTCTCTCTCTCTCTCTCTCTTTCCTCCCTTTCACCGGTTTGGGGCAAAAAATCGGTAAAACCGACGAGTGAAATTGGTCGCGTATAACGAGCTAACGAGTCGCTAGGCGTTGACGTAAGAAAAAACGCAAGATATTCAAATTATTTGACGGAGCCAATTAACGTCGATAGAGTGAGGACGGCAGGAGTCCACGATTAAGCAAATTGACTCTTGCTCGGAAACTCGGGGCGACCGCGTCGGAGTTAATCGCTTCATTAGAACGGATCTGAAGTTACGAGAAGACTCTCATATTTTCGTCTCGCAAGAAGACTACTCCCGAGACGTCTTAATACGTAGACGAGGACTCGGCTTTACGTTGCGTGAATTCCTTGTGTACCGATCGAACCTCGTGAAAGAGGCGCGACGCGAATCTATTTTAGCAACCAAAGGCCGATAAACCTTTAGTCCAATCCGTCGCGACCTCTGACCTCAAGGTGTATCAATACCCCCGATATAAGTGACTACGACGATTATACCTACCAATCCACTAACAGTATCTCAAGTAATGATTCGTCATTGTTTTGAATAAAATATTCCTCGAACTTTCTTGCTTCATTTTAAAACACAGCATCCCGCTGAGATTTCGTCTTAAGTTTCGTAAATTCGAAACGTCCCACCGTACATCCGATTGCCACACATCCGGCAGAACGGTTTGGACGAACTGGAATCTGGAACTCGTTAGGACTCACAGGCACTTAAACTCGTAAGTTCGATGAGTTGAATTTTGAAAAAAAAATCTTAAGACGGTACAAAAAAAGTACCAAGTAGTCTCTTAAGAGTATCGTTCCTGCGTTCCAGGATGGAGGATTTGTCAGCCGTTAAGGAGGCTTGTACCCTCGTCCTGTCGCACTCACTCTCTCTTCCTGGTCTATACCTCTCTCTCGCTCTCTCTCTCTCTTTCCGAACGTGTTCTGTCTATTTATGTGTCTACGTGTGTGTCTGGTTGGTTGGTTGGCTGGGCTGAATCGCTCCCCGCTCCATGCGCCGTGAACGGAGGCTCTGCCAGAGAAACTCTCCAGCTCTGCTTCACAGTCAGTCAGTCAGTCAGTCAAGCGGTCTTACTGTCAGTGAGCAAGTCTGTCAGTAAGTTAGTCAGTCAGTCATTCAGACTGTTCGATCGGTCGATCGATCAAATCGATCGTTCGATTGATGATCGTGTACCGGCTTGTCAATTCCAATTTGTTCGATCCGTTGTCAACGTCTATTGTCACTTTGACTAGTTTTAGAATCGATTAAAAGGTGACCGGCTGTCTTGGAGAGCTCTGAAAATTTTATAAATAATCCGTCCAAACAATTGACCAAAGTCAGAGGGATCGATCGTGATCGAGGTACCGATTTAATCCGGCAAAGTATCGTAGTGATAAATGATTAGCACGTGAACCGTGAACCGTACAAACTGGACAATCTGTTTAACGTGAACGATTTTGTCTGTATGAGGAAGTGCTGTTTTTTTAATACTCCTCTTGAAATATGATAGCGTCGCGATAAGTGGGTGAGAGTGGTTGTGAGAGGGCGGTGAAGTGCGGAGGGTGGTTGGGGGTGGGGTGGGGGGAGGTCTGGTGGTACAGGAAGTGTACGAGGAAGTGGAGAAAAGCTACAATCTCAATTTGTGGAATTTTCATGTGTCGTTGCTGCTTGAAATCTTGCACGCGCTGTTTCTAATACTCGGTAAGCATCATGGTTATTTACATACGCCGTCGATCCGTAGTCATCGATCTTTGACCGGTATTGCTACGCAAATGATGATAATAGAATTGCATTTAAAAATGCTAATTCGATAAACCGTGGGCGACTTAAGTGCTACTTGGTTAATTAGCTGTCTCCAGAGCCATACGACAGCTGGAAATCAATTATTATAGAAACGAAGAAAACGTCATATAAACATAAAAGATTGACAATGCTGCTATGATTTATTCAACTAGCTGAACTTCCTCGAATTCACGTCAATCCGTATGGAACGTGGGGAAATCCCTGAATATTGTAAATTACAAGATTCTAAGAATCCTAGTGAAAAATTTTCGAATGCACAAGATCATCCGTTCGGTTCAAAAGCTGACGGCCGACTGACAGACGTGACCATTTATCAAGTGATAATGTACTGGACTTGTTCGAGGAATTTCGTTGAGTCACTATCTTCCAACAGAGATAATTTACCCAGGACCGTTATCTTTTTGAAAAGCATCTGAAAAGCCCTTCGCAACGTAACCTAGAAAAGTGTCAATTCCATTTGGCGCGTAAACAATCGACACCCTACTTAGCCGACTGACTGAAATTGGCAGCACTGACATCGATAGGTCGTATCGCTGATAATAGAAAAAGAGAAAGAAAGCACGGTTATGTACCGAAGTACCCCTAGGGTTATCTGCTCTAGATAGTCAGGGGTACTACCAGGCAGCGGAGAGGATTTAATAAGGCCGCCCGCTAAGCAGGCGTTCATTTTTAATTGGCACGCTGACATTGGAGCTGCGTCACAGCTGCGCTTGAGAATATAACAATTTTTTTCTCCTCCTTCCCTCCCTCCCTCTCGTCTGTTGTACGTACGTTTTCTTTTATTTTTTATTTTTCCCTCCTTTTAACCTCCTCACGCGGCACTCGAAATGCTTGGGTTCATGGACCAGGGTTGCCCTGAAGCGAGTGGCTGGCGATCCAGCAGCAGCAGGATCCGTAGCTTCAGGGCGTCGCGACGCTTTCTGACGAAACCGGAGAAGTCGTAGAAGCGTATTTAATACGAGTGAGCCCGGAGTAAGGAAGCACAAGTGGCAGGACTATGGGTACTTGTATAAATAAGAGTAAGAGTGAGAGTAAGAGAAGGTATCCTCGGCCTGGTCCAGTCCAGCCTCTCGACTAATTGGACGTAGCCAGCTGTTTCAGTGGGACGCGATAGTACGGTTGGTATAGGTTAGAGGTACGATCGAAAGTGAACCTTGACTCTCATCCTTGCGCCTTGTCGAGAGAACCTCGGGGCTCCTCTTAGTTTAAGCTGCAACCGGGAGGATTCTTTAAATAGACTGTAGTGCCAGCTGGAGGTTTCGTGTGTACGTTAGAACCACGTACGGTTAACTGTACGAACTTAGTGGTAGACCCTCCATGCATACGAAGCATACATAAATGGCAGGAGTCAGCAGCAGTGCACGCACGCATGCAGTTTAGACTGTGCACTTATGCATGCATGCGTAATAATTCTTATACGGAATGCATTAAACGTTTCTAACCTCCAAAAGACTTTTTGGCACACGCGTCACTGTCGGGATGCACCTTCGTCACTTTTTGTCTCTAAATTTGGATGCAGTGATAACGCGAGAAAAATGTACGCTGCCGTAGCATTGTTGTTTTTCTGTATCTGTTTCGTTGTACGCTCCTCTTGATACACGCCAGTAGTTCGCGTCTCTTTGTCTCATTGTGATAATTTGCGTTTTGTTCGTCTCTGTCCTTTGTACCGTAACCGGGCAGCGTTAACCTTCAATGGCGACCTGAAGAATTTTATGTCTCTAAGTATCCAAGGCGTTTGGTGCCCGTGAAGTGTCAGATATAACCTGTTGTACTTTAATTCTTGCAGGGAGGGCGAAGGCGGTGGAGGTGGCGGCCGTGCCATATCAGTCAGCGGTGCCGCTGGCGGTGGCGGCGTTGGTCCAGGTGGCGGTAGCGCTGGCGCTGGGGGTGTCGGAGGAGGCGGGGGCGGAGGAGGAGGAAGGAGGGCGCCGAGTCTTCGACTGGTGAACGGAAGGGCTACCACTGGTATCGGGCTGCACACCAGCAGCACAGAGTCCGTCCGGTCGCCGCATCATCACCTGGGACAGCAGAACAACAACAACGTCCTGGTCGGCAGCACCAATCACGTGCACAACAACAATTACAACAACAGTAGCTACCATCACGGCAACAATAACAACAGCAATCTTTACAACAACAATAACAACTGCCACGTTGGGAACAATCCAGCCGCCAACAATCATCCGCGGCTCAACAAGGATGACAGCATCAAGATCAGCATCGAGAACACCAACACGTGCACCGACAGCCTCGTCACAGCACTAGACGACGAGACTCTACTTATTACCGATTTCCTTGGCGATACCGGTGAGCTAATATTTCTTTTCTTTTCTTTTTTTAACCCATTCAAAGTCGACCTCAGATAGATCACGATTTTGATATACCTGGAACCGATTGATTGACCTTGACACGCTGGCTGTGACTATATATTTTTTCTTTCTTTCTTAATCTCTCAGGCACCGAGATGAATTACAAGGGAAGCGGTAAGGTCCACTTCGGGGTGGACGATGTGTCCCTCTATGGGACGCCGAAGGAGGAGCTGGGTCCTGGTATACCGGGACAGGAAGTCAAGCAGAGCTTCCTCAAGAACCAGCTGCAAGCTCTGTTCCAACCCACGGACAACAAGCTTGCTATGAAACTTTTCGGTAGCAAGAAGGCCTTGATGAAGGAACGAATACGACAGAAAGCTGCAGGTCATTGGGTCATTCATCCGTGCTCGAGCTTTCGGTGAGTTTTCTTTATTTTAATTAGTTGTACTCTCGTTTCTGTAATTAGAAACTGTGGTACCCGGGACGCGGGATTTCAAGCTCGGCAATAACAGTAGCGGCGAACCCGGACCATAACAACAGCAGTAGTCTCTGTCAAACGAGGGGAATTACCTAGCGGAGTCGCTGCATAATCAGCGAAACACTATACTCCAGTGGAATTCATTCTATCGTATCGTATCGTATCGCGTATCGCGTCGCGTCGCGGCGGCGGTGAGGGGCGTCGGGACAGCGGTATGGCGAGCACCAATTGGCAGAAATTGCCCCAGCAGTGCCGCTCGGAATCTTGGCTAATTAGCAGAGAAGCGCGGCAGGACTAGAGCGAGATGCGCGACGTCGGTTGCATTCGCTATCTGAAAGTTTAATCTGCACCATCATGGCGGACGCCACTCTCCGGGACGTCTTCCTTCTTTTTTTTTTTCGGAGCTTTTCTGACAAAACTTACTCAGAACTTCCGTTTCTCCTGATCAACTTTTCTCTCTGTCTCTCTCTTTCTTACACTACAGCATCCGTTAACTATGAGAACGCAGGAGAATCTTGCTCCAGCGTGGGCGATGCCTGAGGACTCTACGAGTCGCGCTTTCCCTGCTAGGTCACTTTAGACGAATTCTCATTGCTTCGTCGCGCGATAGACTTTAGGTACTCGATTTGCGCAATGTTATACATTTTTTTCTCTCTTTTTTTCTTTCTCTTTACTTTTATACCCACGCCTGGGAATATCCAATAATAGAAAAGGAGAGGGCTTTAACGTAACTCGCGAACTACCATTGCCAACGGCCAATCGATTTTCAAACAAACCGACCGAACTCAACCGTTCGATACGTCGACTAATAAGATCGTGCGTCGTTATGCGTCGTTCACAGTGGACGCTGTAGGAAATTGCAGCGTTCAGCGCGGTGGGGAAGCGTGTGCTGGCATGTGTGTCGCGAGCAGGTCAATGAAATTGCAGTGGCGAGTTTAATTGACGTAGTTGCCCGAGGTACGAGGGATGATTATAGACGAGGAGGAGTCAAAAGTGATGGGAGGTGGAAAGAGGAGTTGGGTAGGTGGAGACGAAGAGCGACGAAGCGTGACGAAAGATCTCGAACGTTGGTATACAAGTAATCGACGATTATATATAATTAATATAAAAAAAGAATTCATAACAAAGAAAGTCCACTAAAGGAAAACCATCAATTTTCACAGTTTGTTTCCTTACCGGTTTGAGCTTTCAGAAAATGACACGTTACACGCGGCAGTTATCGCGTGCACCACTGGAAACCGTGACAGATTCCATTAAGCCGTAATTATCCAATAGAACATGATTTACTGACTCTACGGCCACGCTTCGCGCCTCGTCATAGTACGTCTCTCTCTCTCTCTCTCTCTTTCTTTCTCTCTATCTCTCTCTCTCTCTTTCGATCAGAGCTTTAGGCATCGCTAAAAATACAAAAGTGGATGGTGGACCGAGTGGCGCCACTAGCCAGTATATTTTTATTCCCCTTCGCTCCCTTCGCTCTCAGGCCCGTATCGTTTATCGCTCATACCCCATGAGCGTAACCTGCATACGAAAAGGACCCTTTTCACCAATTCGCTAGTAATCGTAGCCATAGAAACTGCCAGCCAGTGGCGTGTGTCGTTGAGCGTTTATTTTAGTCGCGGAAGGCTCGAGGAATAATCTCAGAATAATCATTCGATTAAGTCCCGGAGGCTATTGGTGTCGGCAGGCAGGCAGGCAGGCAGGCAACCTCGCAGGCATTTTATGGCTATGCGTCCAACTGTGGGGCCCTAGTGCTCGCACGTCGTGAGCGTCAGTGAGCGTCTGTCTGGATGCTTGTACTCGACCTTCCTAGATCAACCTCTCTCTGTATGTGCGTTCTATGCCTTTTATATAGTCCGTCTCATTACGTTTCTACTGTACACTGGGCACTTGCACTATGACACGACCCAGTCCCCACCCCTCCCCGTCCGCTCACCCGCTTTCTACTATCGCTCGCGAGCGAAACCAGTCATAGCGCAGTGTAACGACGGTGCATTCTTGTGTATATATATATAGCTGATACAATTTTATCCAATGCATCCTAGGATCGTGCCGTATCGCCTATCACTTAAAGGAATGCCAACTGCATCAGCAGTAACGTCTTTCTCGAGGCGATTCGTATGGAGCGCCATTTTCTTTCAGGCCTCTTTTCATGTACGTGAGAATTGCGTCGCGCAAGCTTACGGTACTTGCGACTCGTGCCAGATCGGCAGATCTCGAGATCCGACGGGATCTCAAGCTCTATCGTTTACAGCCAAGTACGGGTCGAGACTCGTGATGGCCGATCGTTCGTGCTTCCGCGACGCCGCCGCGACGCCGCCGCGACGCCTGCTGATCGTAGTACAACGAGCGTCCATTGCGTAATCGGACTGCTGGCTTACACACGGTGGTGACCGGTAGGAAACCGTTGTTTAAATTTGCAAACTACCTAATGACAGGTCATAGTCGAACGAGGCCTTGGCCAATTTGAAACAGCTGATTTCCGACGGTCGACGTCGGTACGTCGCTTGCTTCTGCCTCTATTGCGATTCTACACGGAGATCCATCCCTTATCTACGATTCATTCTTCTTTGAGCTATCGAGCGCGCGTACCCTCGTGACCTTTGTCCTTGGTCGATCGGAGACGATCTTTGATATGCACTTTGGTATGATAACTGGAAAAATGCTACTGGATTGTCCTTGAACGTATGCAAATTTTTTATAGGACGCGAATAAGGCGATTGGCGATTCTTATCTCATTCCGGGGATTATCATAGACTAGTTTGCGATGCGAGGTTAGGCTGGGTTATCTGCAGTATTATGGAGACGCTACCAGCGACGCTTAAATATCGTCGAGGTATAGAGATTTCCTTGTTGCTGCAGTTATATCTATTTTTTGACGGGATATGCGTGAGCCACGCGTTGATGTAAAAAAAATCTGTGATGCTCTAGGGTTAAATGCGTGTATCACGATTCGGACACGAACGCACCAGGTTGCGTCTACCCCCGTAAAGATTTTCGAGTGCCCTTTATCTTGGAACGTTTAAAGAGAAAGAATGTCTTAAATCTTCGTGCGTCAGAACCGCTTGACGATAAACGCGAAAAACAGATGGCCAAACGGTCGCCAAAAGCGTCCATTGAAGTTTCTCGATAAGCGACGCGTACCGACGGCTCGCGTTCTGCATATCGGTAGATTTTCTAGCATGTAAACAGGGAATGGCATTGGGAGAGCCCACGACGCCTGGAATGGTAAATGTGGACGAGATTCAATGCGGCGTCGTGTTTCGTACTGCTTTTTCTCTTATTGTTAGCAATGGCAATTAACGACGCTCGTAAACTGAAAACGCGTGAGCGCGAACGGTGGGGGAAGTTAATGGGGGTAGGTGGGTGGTAGGAGGAGGGACGGAAGGGACGCGCGAGTTACTAACTGAACCATGAATCTAACGGGGGCGCAATTAATATGACTTAATTAATTAATACGCCTCCGTTCCAGCGTTAAATGATACCAGACTGCTGTATAGCTCACGCTCACGACCATGACCTACGCCCACCGTGAGATCTTCCACGTTTCAACGCAATTCCTGAAATCGTTAAATTTCTTTTTCTAGCCTCTCGCCCTGGTCCCCCTCCCCCCTGCTCGTACGGGTAATACCTATGATACAAAAAATGACTGGAAAAACTTGGGGCTTGATAGCTCATATGAGATTGCTCATTGAGAGAGGGGTGGGGGGGTTGTTACGTCAGAACATCCTCGAGGCTGAGGACAATGAAGCGAACGAGTCCGACCAGATTCTCTGTCGTTCTCGAGCACGACGCCGACGCCATTGTCCACAGGCACGCGTACCATTTTTATTTACGTACACAGGAGTTTCTCGTTGAACGCTCGAATCGCTCTTTTTTTTCTCGTTATTCCTTTTGAGCTATGACCGTTTGGTTGTTATTGTTGGTTAATGAGGTCGCTTTGTTTGGGTTTGAATAATGATAATAAAGATGAGACAGTCGGCGACGTAGCTGTTGTGTTGTGTGTACGCCACGAGGAAATCTAGCGACCAAATGTTATTGCTGAGCGAAGATTGATTAATTTGTTGACTCTAAAGCCGGGGTTCCGTACTGAGATTGCGTCGCGGCGACTCGCGTCGGCGCTTCGACGACGACGCGAAAATCACAGACACTTTCCGAGGGACGCCACGGTTCTTTGATGCATTACGGTCACGGCCAATGAGCAAAAAAGAAGAAAAAAAAGAATGCGGAAGAGTTTTGCAGTGAGAACAAAAGGAAAATCATTGACTATATCGAAAAGACTGAAAAACCATAACAGCGCGAGAGTTGAAAAAATTTTCGTCTTACTCTGGAACCATTTTAATTCCGTTGCGTTTTTTTTTTCTGTCCCTGATAACTATATTGTCTCGCGTCCCTATACCTGTACCTATACTGTACTGTACTGTGTTTTACGTACGTACTATACCCAGACAGGAACAAGTGCGGCCGGGGAACCTTCGCGCTTGCTAGATACCTCTGCGTATTGGCTGAGCATGTAGCAACGTTATTAGGTTGAAAAGTGGGCCAATGCTGTCTCGAAGCTAGCTCAACCGGACCCATTAAAGCCGAACAACCCAGGAATATCTCAATGGCTCAAATGAGACAATGGGCTCGTAGCTCACTGATTCTACAATTGAAAATGACCTTTTACGTACGCCTACAGGCTTTATTGGGACGTACAAATGTTGCCTATTGCTGGTTGTCAGTTTGACAATCTTATCAGTGTCGAAGCAACAACAAATCAGCAATAGCTCAAATGCCCAATGAAGACGAGAGCTCATAGCTCACTGTTGCTCATGTTGAAAATTATCTCTCACTTATGCTCACAGGTTTTAGCAGGACTTACGTACGTTGCTGTTGCTGATTATAAATTTTCAGATTATCAGTAAAAGCCGAACGATGGCTCGAACGAGACAATAGCTCATAGCTCATTGCTACTTGTATTGAAAATTATCTCTCACGTATTCCCACAGATTTTACTGGGACCTATGCATGTTGCTGTTGCTGGTCGCGAATCTGATAATCTTACCAGTGGCCATTAGTTTCTTCAACGATGACCTCAGCACTCGGTGGATAGCCTTCAACTGTCTCTCCGACACTATCTTCCTCATTGACATCGTCGTCAACTTCAGAACGGGTGAGTACTATCGGGATGTAAGAGAAAAAAAAAAATAAAAAATAAAATGGAGAACGGACTAACGTAACTCCGTGGTTTCTCGAGACTTCGCCCGGGGTTAATATTAGAGGTACAATAACATCATTGTTGGACGCACTGGGGACCCTCCTGACCTCCTGACATTTCGTTATTGTCCGGGGATTAATTTGAAGCGCGTTTGACTGGGACAAACGTGAAATTAGGTCACGAGTCGTATCGTCGATGAAATCATTGTGCATTAAACTGCATTTGCAACGTAACGACATTCGATTCGTTCAGCTGGGAAATATACTTTAATCCTGGATATTCATTTTGTAATATCATATCCATCTTCCTATAAATACATACATACAGACAATTTATAAATCAATCAATCTATCTATATCTCTCTTACTCTCAGGCATAATGCAACAGGACAACGCAGAGCAAGTGATACTGGACCCAAAACTCATCGCGAAGCACTACCTCAGGACGTGGTTCTTTCTGGACCTCATCTCCTCGATACCGTTAGACTACATATTTCTAATATTTAATCAGGTGAGCCAATCTCGAAGTCCACAACCGTCAATCAATAAAAAAAAAACCTAACAAGTCAAGTCTGTCCAGGCAGTACCCGTCTCTGTCGGATTTATCAATTGTCTGACCTGGTTGAACCCTCTTCAGTTTCAGGACTTCAGCGAGTCCTTCCAGATCCTTCACGCTGGTCGCGCGCTCAGGATCCTCAGGCTGGCGAAGCTCCTCTCCCTGGTCCGGCTGCTGCGACTCTCGAGACTCGTGCGATACGTCTCACAATGGGAGGAAGTCTATGTGAGTATCGCATTAACGCCGTATGTCACACGTGGCCGGGTACCTTTCAGATCAGAGCGAGGATTCGTAATCGATAATGGAGGAACAGTGATTGATGTGGGGGGGGGGGGGGGGGGGGGCGGGGGGGCG
>JARQST010000110.1:34595-67636 GCA_030142225.1 Pachycephus smyrnensis
AAAGTTTTTTTTCTCCCCCCCCCCCCCCCCCCTCATCCGTGAGCCAAGAAAAGCCAATCAGAATTCGTGGAGGATTTCGGCTGCCTTCTTTGAACCGCCACAGAGCATCCTTGTCACTCTCATCGTACTCTCTCCCTCTTTACTCCTCTCTTTCTCTCTTTCTCTCTCTCTTACTCTCTCTTAGTCTCTCACTCTATCTCCATCGCTCCCAAGCCAAACAATACCAGCAGCCAAAGTCCACGAATTACATAGCCTGGAGGTAACGACCCAATCAAAGCAGATCAAACAAACAAGCCAAACAACGTCGATGAATAAATAAACAACAGTGACGTCGTATGTCAGACACTCACCTATTGTCGAACGGTAACTGCCTATTTTCAGACTGAAGTCCGGCTGACCTTGAAATTGAATTTTAGTCTGAATCTTCCCCGATACCTCCATGACCTTCGCGATCTGAATTTTTACTGCCAAATCGAATTCCAAGCACTGCCACATGGTATGATTACATATTATATAATTATCTGTCTACACTCGTCCATTTACGTTGTTGTCCACCCTGTGCACGACGAGCAGCTTCTCCAGCAAGGACGGAACGTGCACGTGACGCACCACGTCCTTTTGTCTCTCGCGATATCGAGTTCACTTTCTTTGGAAGTACTCACACGACCCTAGAGCTTCTCAGCTACGTACGTTCCTGACCTACGCCAGGTCGATACCCACATGTAAGACCGCGGACACGCACTTTTATCATCGTCTGAAACGACCTGTAGACGTCGATTGTACCCGAGTGACGACGAGGGGAGACAAGTGTGGAAGCAGGAGGAGGTGGATGAGGAGGAGGTGGAGGTGGAGGTGGAGGATAATGAGAATGAATTCTCTACCTGGTAACCGTTGATGATGACAAGCGTCAACGTGCGCCATGGATTATCATCGTAACCTCCACTAGTCACCTAGGTGCCTGAGCCACACGTGAGACACGTACGAGACGTCTTCCTGCCGCCTGGGTATTACATGTTACGTCACTGATTGAGCGAAGGTGCCACGACAGGAGCAACGAACCAATCGCTCATTGGATACTTCAACCTGTTAATCGCTCGCGTTCATGCACACTACGTATATGTATATATATATTTATGCATATGCAGCGCACTCACACGTGCACACGATCACTCACGCACACACACGCACACAGATACGGATATAGTGACGTTGATAGAGGTTTTGAATCTACTTCCGGTGCTTCTTTCTATGCTTCACACCTTCATTCTTCTTCTTCTTCTTCTTCTTCATCTTCTTCTTCCTCCTCTTTTATCATATCCGCATTCCTTTACGGCTCTCATTCCCCGTACCCGTTCTTGCAGCGAAGCTGCTGCACTTTTTTTGTTTTCTCAAAATTCTCGTCTCGCGCTTATCTTTTTGACATACATTCTTTCTTTTGCATTTGTATGAAAAGTGTGTGTGCGTGTTAATGAGTGTCTGTACGGTTGCGTGTGGGTGTGTGCGCGCGCCCATAAAAGTCCTCCGTACAGCCCTGACAAGGTCATTGTCGGTTTGAAGAATATATTATTATGACTGGGAATGAGAGAGCGATCAAGATTTGATCGAGATCGTGATCGACTGTCTGTTGCAACGCCATTTTCCGAATGGATTTGCAGATACCCCTTTACCAACAGCCGGAGAGGCACTACGAGCGTCAGGCGACACCGCCGCAACCCGACCGAACCAGCAAGGTGTGCCTCTGCCCTGCCTAGAGTAATGCACAAATCAAGGCCAAAGGCCAATTTCTTGATTCAAGCGTTCGTTCGTTCGTTCGTTCGTTCGTTAACCTCAATTTGATGTGTCACCTATTTATGCTAGATAATTATCGTTACTGTCGTTGTTTCGTTAATATGGTTTTCTCATAGTGAAGCGTGCATAGATTTTTTCATCGAAAGTCGCAATGATTTATATCTCATTATCACAAGACTGAAACCGTATCCCTCTCGTTAGTCTGACCAAGAGCTTGTTGAAATCTTTCATGACGGTCATCGATGATCAATAACACTGTCGTCATAAAATCTTTGTTGTATACCTCCCCCCTCCTCCCCCAAATCATGCATTCGTATCTAACACTTGAATTTTAGTCTGACTGTTGTTGTCCTCTAGTCGTCATTCATGACGGTACTCCCATGTCATCACTATGATCATCGATATGTCGTAGTCACGTTCAAGTTGTTGTTGTTGTTGTTACCGTCTTACCTGTTACTCAACTATCAAACAATCCTTACTTATGTCACCGTCTGTCATAGTCATCACGGTTGTTTCTGTCGTTGTCGTAGTCACGTGTCCAATTCGTTTCTCTCATTGGTCAACGTCGCGATTCGCGATTAACGCCAATCGGAATGACTTGCCGACGAACGCGGACTGTCGTATACGATGACGGCGCAAAAGCTCTTGGTCAGGTTGACAGCATCTTGTCGTCACGAGAGTGAGAAAAGTCCTAGTAACGTGATGCGAACAGTCGTACGGTAGATTAGGCTATGCGACGTGCCACGTGGATCACAATGGTGGCTACTCGAATAATAAGAGATGTAAATAGCGAGAGTGAAATGAGAGTGGGGATAACTGTCACGTATGAGTGAGTGGGAGAAAGTGATGAGAACACGAACTATAGTCGTTTTAAAGGACAGGAGACCGAGATACGAATATGCGTTGGAAAGATGAAATTTCGCTCATTGATCCACGTATCACTCAAAATAGCCGAAAAAAAAAGAGAAATTTTGTGACAATGCACTTGCGAACGGTTTGATGGTGATGTGTTGTTTGTGTACGTCGAGAATTAGATGAAAAGTGTGTGCAACTAGGTTCTAAGAAGCGTGTGCTACGTATATATTATATATATAAATATTTTGAATCTCGATTGCAAGCTTTCTCGTGTCAAAGCAAGGCACAGTGAGACCATTCTATGACATAGAAGTAGTGTAATTAATTAGTAGTCATAAATACTTATTATAGTAGTCTGGTAATAGTCCGTAGCGGTAGCCGTGGTCGTGGATTGTGTTTTTGGTTGATAACTTTTTTTGGTAAACGTGCTCGTGTTCCTGTCATAGTCCATGATAATTCGTCATGGCGCTTGTGACTGTTGAAATCGAGCGATGACGATGACGAATAATGATATTGATGACTGAAAAGTTTTTTCTTTTTATCAAAGCACGAATAGTATGAAACACGTACTTTGACATGAACGAGTTTGCAAGCGACGAAAGATCGTGGTAGGTTTATCGGCCGATCGTGTAGGTTTTGTCTGTCTGCTGCCTGCTTGTGATTTTTTCGACGTAAACACTATACACGTATGATCCACATGTGAATTAATTGACAGTCCCATTGTGCCCGAGCTCTTGATGATGTGAATCATTATTGACATTGTGAATCATGTGTGATCATGTTCGTTGTATGTCTTTCTTCTTTCGCATTAATCATCGATCACTTATCAATCCTTTCACGCGGTCGTCATCGTATCCCTCCGTCGTCACAGTCATCACAAACACTCTGGTGCATCGTCATTGTCAATGCCAGTCAACGATGACGCCCTTGCGACCGCCATTTTTGAATTCCTCTCGTATCTTACTTTCCTCTTACACCGCACTTCCGGTCACTCCCGTATTCCAATCTCCACGTCCAACGTCACTTCCGACAAGTCATTCTTCTTCGGGTGCCACAACGTGACCGGGATTAATGTTAGGAAGTCATCAAAGTCACGATGACAGGTATTACTAGTAACAGTCGACCACGTGGAAATGACTTGTCTTTGGTATTTTATGAAAAAAAAATTTTATTTTTCATTACTCGGCTAATAATTATCCATATATATTAATTGAAGGGGTGGAAGGAGGAGGAGGACTACTGATTTGCTGATGGGCGTCATTTTGCCTCTGCTGCCCGTCCGTCATTCGATATATCGATATCTCTCGAATGCCAATTGAGAATGCAAAAACGAATGCGACTGCAGCTTCGTTTCACTATTTAACTTTTTACGCTCTTCTCTATTCTTTGTCTTTGTCTCTTACAACGCCTCTCGTGCTAATTTACCCGTTATGTACGAAATCGTCAGAAAATCGTATCACACAATCTGTTATCAGTCTTGTCGCACGACTTCCTACTCATTGGGTGGCTCTGATCGTTTTATATATCGCTGCTGAAACTACTATCACTGCTACTATATACTACTATACTGTCACTACTATCACTACCGCTACCACACTACTATTTACTACCACTGTCTCATATCTCGTCAACATTTCCATTGCAACTGTCATTGTCATATATCTATATCTCACTCTTTCTCTCTCCTTTATCACAAAAATCATCATGCCTCTCAGTCTAATCTATCTCTCTCCTTTACTCATACTATACTATACTTTCTCTCTCTCTCACTCTCACTCTCACTCTCACTCAGTACTATTCGCTACGACCTGTCCTCTTCTTACTACGTCTTGCTATGTCCCGGCTTTCTTTTGTTTCTAGATATTGCAGAACCTACAAAAAAAACGCACTGAGCGGAGGGGGCGCCTAAGCTCTGACAATATGAATAAAAAGAAGTCCGGTTTCAGCAAAAGCGACCTTATTTTTAAGGTAACCCGCCCTTAGCAAAAGAAAAAAGAAAAAAAAACGCGCAGGCTCTCGTCTTCCGTTAACCACTGGCGCGACAAAGAAATGACGTCAGTCGCGCGCCTCGTCCTTAAAACATGCAGAAATCTGTCGAATGGGGATTCGTGTGTCTGAAAAAAGAAAAAGTCGTACGTCGAGCGTCGGTCATAGTGAGAGAGACAGGCTGTGTCGTATCTCTCTTTCATAGTTGTATTATTGTATTAGGCGATCAACAACCCCAACAACCCAAAATACCTCTTTGTGACCCCCCCCCCCCCCTCTCTCTATATATATATACTATATGGACTCGCTATGACTCGACTCGACTCGACACGACTTGACCGCGACCTGCCTCTACCACGGCATCGTTCGATCATTCGAAATTTCTGTATTTGGATTATTATTGCGTGACACATGTCGTCAGGACAGCGGAAGCAAGGGCTACTGCACGCTGATTGGCTCGTTGGTTGATAAACTTAATGAAAACATTTGCTTCTCGCCATTCGCTGCTGCTACCGATAAACGACGCACACGTATCGTGCGCGCATGCGCAGTAGCACGTGTCTTGATCGTATCGCCGCTTTGTTTTTAACGTCGGCCATTAATGCATACGCATCGAATACGTGTGCGTTTCGTACAACTACAATGCGTTACACGAGCATTCGCTGCAACAGGTTATGCTTTTATCTTTTACAACTGTAAAATCAAAATTGCTAGTTATTTCGCCTAGTGCTACCGCTAACGCCTATCGCCATTACCACCGCTACCGCTATCAATCCTCGAACGTAGTTGAAGTTAACGTCTGGCGACGAGGTTATTTTACTTTAAAAATTTGTTTTTGTTTTTTGATCGTATTTTTTTTCCGGTTGTAATAATGGAATTATTGCGTAGAGGGGACTGACGCGTCTTCCTCTTCGCCCGACGTTAACGATTGGGAAGGGAAAAGAGGGTTGGGGTGGGGTAAGGGGGAAATGAACCAATAAAATAGTAGTAGCATTGTTTTATTAGGAGCGCGACGCGCGATTTAGGGCGTCCCTGTCCATTTATCGCTTCGTTTCCGCATCAGTGGCTCCACCTGCACGTGCCTATAATCGCACGAGATGACAAAAAAATAGTGCCGCTTAATCTGTTACGAAAAATGGCAGAGTACAAAAGAAAACCGCGAACAGAGCGGTGTCCGTCCGTAAAACGTGTTCCGGAAGCTCGATAACCCCCCTACCACTGTCGTTCCGTCTCTTCCTACTTTCTTTGTTTTTCCTTTCTTTTTTTTTCATTTGGCGATAAAGCACTCTGGCGCCCTCCTCTCATTCCACACCGCCTGGCAGCTCTTTTTGACTCACCCTTTATGAATACCAAAACTCCGATTTATTCTGTAACGCTTTATTTTCCGTTTTATTTTTCGGCTTCGCCGCTGCACTTCTTTCTCTTTAGCTGGAGCGCGTGTCGCCGGAAGCTGTGTGACGAGCTCGGTTCGCCATCTTTTGTATTTTCAGAGAGACGCTTGATCAAACGCTTGTTACTTCTCTAGCTTGTATTTAGCGGGCTTGGATGTTACCCTTTGGCTTTTTCTTGATAACGACTAGTTCTACTCGTAGCAGCACTTGCCGTTGTTGCCTTTGTTGTTCTTGTTGTTGTTGACGATGATATTGTTGCCGTCCTCGTCCCAATTGATAGCACCGTCGCCAAGGCTGTAGTCCTACTCGATGTTGTTTGATCCTCGTTGCATCTTAATTATCTGTTGTTGTTGTTGTTATAAATAACATTGATGTTGTTGTTGTTTAATCGTGCTGTTGATGACACCGCCGCTGTTGCTGCTGCTGCTGTTGCCGACCGCCGCTGCCGCTATTTACGCTTTACTATTTCTTGTCTTATTCATTTGTTTCCTGTGTGTACGATTACAATTGTTCTAATGGTTAATTGTCATTGTTTTTGTTGACAACCGCAAGAATTGCGGTTGTCGAATTTGTTACGAGGTGACGGGAAGCGAGTTCAGTAGTAACTTTTGTCTCGATCTTCCTATTCAATATGGCGTATACATATATATATGTACGAATCCGTCGTCAATCCGTTTGTCCATCTGATGACTTATCCGATATTCAGCCGCCAATTCATCCATTTAGCCGCCATTTAGAAAATCTACCACCAATTCGCTATCATCGTCCAGACGACTTGTTCAACACTGTGGCCAACATTACGCTTATGATCGCATCTATTTGCTATTGCGCGGGGCTCGTCTCGCCTGTCACAGGTAACGTATCACTTGACATGAATTCACAACATATCACAAAGGCAACACGCGTCACGTCAGATAGCATCAACATCACGTCACGTCACGTCATGTCACAATCTTACTGGAGCATTTCTGTCTATGACTATAAACCCACAAGTCCCCGTGTCTAATGTTGTCGTTGTTGTTGTTCTTCATTCACAACACATGAAATCACGTTGACCAAACAAAAAAAAAATGACGAACTCAACTTCAAAACAGACGAATATAATTGTTGATAGGTTAGAATTCGTTTTCTCTATTTTTCTTCTTCTTTCGCGCTGTGTTGAAAAATCACATCATTAAAACGTCTCATCAACACCTTATAAATCTTGTTGCTTATTGTTGACACATTCCAACGGCCGTCTGTCTGACTATCTATCTGGCTGTTACTACTTGCTTGTCTGCCTGCTTGTTTCTGCCTGCATGTCTACTTGCCAGTCAGCCAGCCAGCCAATCAGTCAGCCTGCAGTCCCCTCATCTCCTACCTGATGCTTACTTATCAACTCATTAGTCAACTCTCCTACAACCTTACCTACTTGACAGTGCATGATTACTTTGTATCGGTTGTCAATTCATTGACACTTAATTTCGTACTGACAATTATCGAGTCTTCCTTTCACATTACAACCGTTGTTGTTGCTGTTGTAGTCTTCGTCGCTGCTCTCCTCCTGGTCCCAGTCGTGTTGTTTTTATGTCATCACAATCATGCCGTTGACTGTTGAAGAGTAAGTGGGGGTGGGTGGGGTGGGGTTGATAGGAAACTAGAATGAATGAACGGACGATTGGATCGATGGATTCGTACAATAATTGCTGGTTCCAATTTTTTTTTTTTAATCGAGCCTCATAATTACAATCAGACAATTCGCAAGGCATTTCTATGATTGAATAACCCCAAGAAGTCTGAGGCAAGTCGTGCACTATGACCGCCTACAACAGTTGGCCTATCTAGAATCCTGCATTGAAGAGAAACAACCTCGTTGTCATTCTGATTTCAGCACGTGTCTTGTTTATGTTGTTTATGTTGTCTCGTACCCTCCTTCTCTCACTCTCTATCTTCCAATCCCCTCTCCATCTCCTAGTATTCATATGTTGTCTTATTGTGAATTTTTTCAACCTTATGTCGTTTACGTTGCTCTAGTTATTATCTTCCTTTGTTTCTTTCGTACTTTAAGTTGTTCATTTCTATTTTTTTTCTCTCTACTCCTCTCACGTTCCTCTCTGTTTCCCATTCCTTTTTACTCTCATTCTCTCTTTCTCTCTTTTTTCTTTTTCTAGATTCATCCCATCCGTTTGCTTCTCGCGCAATGTAGATCGACGTGCGTGTCCACTTTTAAACTCTTATTACTGTCCAGTTGTGTCGCAGCATGCAAAACCCCACTTTGTGCCAGTTGAAGCAATAAAAATTTGAAAATGTGCGAACGTTTGATGGATAAAAAAAAAGTATATATATAACCAGCTGGGATTCACCGTCGAGGCACAAGGTCCCAACGTCGTGGTGTGGAAAAAAAAGAAATACCATAAAAATTTTTCACTCGGAACGTCGAACCAAATCACAATGGCGGACGTCGAGACGGTCGGTGGACGCCCGCGTCACGACTTCGTCGCGCGTATTCTCTTCTTTTCGTTTGTCCCGTTAACGAGAGCCACGTAAAAATCGCGAATTCCCGAAGGAGAAAATGTCCTGTTTACCTGAAAAATATATAAAATTCCACGCATCGCCTCGTTCCTCCTCCTTTCTTCACCCTCCTCCAGTCGACCATCTTGTTTCCTGTCCCATGTTATGACTATCGATTTTTTGTTTCTTTTTTCAGTCGGTCTTTCATTTCTTTGTTTATCGTTTATCATAGAGCGTCCACTATGATTTTGTCGTTTATCGTTTATCGTATATTGTTTATGAGTTATCCTTTATTTATCGTTTCGCGCAATACACGCTTCTTTGCTGTACACAACGCAACGGCGCTTCGGATGCCTCGACGAAGCCTAATGCTCGTCGCCCGGCCGAGTGACGAGCGGGCCGGGTTAAAGAAATGTCAACAGAAGATTAATGGCACGTTGTTGTTGTTGGCAGTTCCTGAACATGGCTTCGGTCTTCATGCGAATCTTCAATTTGATCTGCATGATGCTGCTGATCGGTCACTGGAGTGGCTGTCTGCAATTTCTCGTACCGATGCTTCAGGGATTCCCCAGTAACTCCTGGGTGGCGATCAACGAATTGCAGGTAAGTCATTGTAGCTTGTCACTTTGTTTTTTGTTTTCATGACTCAGCGTTAACGATATAACAAGATTTTATTCTTTGCTTTTGTTCGCAGGACTCGTTCTGGCTCGAACAATATTCCTGGGCACTTTTCAAAGCAATGTCACATATGCTCTGCATCGGCTATGGAAGATTTCCACCGCAGTCGTTGACTGACATGTGGCTCACTATGCTCAGTATGATCAGTGGCGCCACCTGTTATGCTCTCTTCCTTGGACACGCCACCAATCTTATTCAATCCTTGGATTCGTCGCGTAGACAGTATCGCGAGAAGGTAAGTCAGATTTTTTTGACTTTTATGAATTTTTATTATTATAAGTGACTTTTTTTTTACTACGGTTTACCTGGGATACGAGTCCATTGTTCTTTTCCTTATATTCCTATACCTATATGTATACCCATACCTATACCTATTTGCCTTTACCTACCTTCCAGCTGTCCCACATAGTTTCAGCTACGACTTTGCCACGACTTTGTCACTGACTTGTGAATAACTGATGAGTCGTATTGTTACAAACTGTCACGTAAGTAAAAGTAGATTCTGATTGCCTCTACGAATCTATAATCACTGCATACCTTTTCCACCCTATTTCACCCCTTTACCTTATTTTTTTTTTTCGTTTGTCATACGAACTCCGACCCCTGCCTACACTGTACGAATCTTGATCACACCCCGATTATCACGATATCGATATATATATTTAGTGTATTATACACTGTGTCCAACTAATAGATAAGTCTTCAAAAGGTTTCACGGTTCCACCGAGGCTACACCTTTCTCGGGATTAAAAGGTCCTTCGTCCAGTGTATCCTTCCCGGTGATCACGTCATAAGTTAAAAAGAATTCGAAAGTTTACCGATCGATTTCCATAGATCGCGAGGGACCGAGAGATCGTTAAAGTCATTGCTGTCACTCCCTTCCTCCCTCTCTCTCTCTCTCTCTTTCTCTTTCTCTCTCCGTCCCTTGCGCTGCCGTTGCCAAGAGAACGTAAGGGCGGTAATTTCGAAAAGTCTCCAGACGCTTGAACGGGGATGATTTGTTCTCGGGGTAGGTGAAGCAGGTGGAAGAGTACATGGCCTACCGGAAGTTGCCGAGGGAGATGCGACAGCGAATCACGGAGTACTTTGAGCATCGTTACCAGGGCAAGTTCTTCGACGAGGAACTCATCCTCGGTGAACTCTCGGAGAAGCTCAGAGAGGTACCTAACCGTCTATATTACCACGTGTCAACATTCATTCCAGCCAATTTGATCCCGCTTGGCCATTGCTTCCACACGTAAACGAACAACCTGCCACGGGACGTGTCTGTCAATGCCTTCTATCAACTCTGTATACATATGCGCCTGATCAGGCTCAACTTGCACGCTTGCACGCACGCATGCGCAGACGCTTCAATACCGTCGACCACCATCACCAATCAAAAGTTGACTAAAAATATTCAAAATTCAACAGGACGTCATCAACTACAACTGCAGATCCCTCGTAGCCTCGGTACCATTCTTCGCAAACGCAGACTCAAACTTCGTCTCGGACGTCGTGACGAAATTGAGATACGAAGTCTTTCAACCAGGTACTGTTGACTTGAGATAATTATTTCACAATCTTAATCAACGTTTCGCTATGACAATCAAATTTTTTTTTTTCATTCACAGGTGACATCATCATCAAGGAAGGTACCATTGGCTCGAAAATGTACTTCATCCAAGAAGGCATTGTCGATATAGTCATGGCCAATGGCGAAGTCGCCACGTCCTTATCGGACGGCTCGTACTTCGGTGAGATCTGTTTACTGACCAATGCCAGAAGAGTGGCTTCCGTTCGTGCCGAGACGTACTGCAATCTCTTCAGTCTCTCGGTGGATCACTTCAATGCCGTTCTCGATCAGTATCCGCTCATGCGTCGTACAATGGAGAGCGTTGCCGCCGAGAGGTATAAGCTTTGGTTAGGTTTGTTCTATCGAGTTGGTGTGCTAATAGATGTACATCACACGCCTCCCACAGTCACTACAAACTGTCATACAGTCGGTACAACAGTCACTGTCATATTTGATATACTCTATTGGTACACTATGCGACACTGGAAAACACTGGAATAGTTTTGATACCGACAATACACTCTCCAGTCCCTTGTCACTGTCTATCGATCAGCTGTCACTGTGCTCGCTCATTAGCATAGTCAATTATTCGTAGTGCCATTCATCGAATGTGTAACACCCCCACCATTGATTCCCTCACGAATCAACGATACTCCTCTGGAATTCTATTCCAGATGGGTCAATCAAAGTGACGAACGGTAGAACGGGACGAGCTGTCAGTTTTGACAGTTTCACTTTGTTGTTGATAGATTCTTTATGATCATCCTAAAGAGAGAAGGGCTTTTCCTGTCCTTCCGTTTGTCAACTTTAGATCAGGGCTGTACCGATTGGTCGTGCTCGTTGCAACACATTCCCTACGCTTAATCGTCCTCTCCCTGCAGGTTGAACAAGATCGGCAAGAATCCTAATCTGGTTGCGCATCGCGAGGAGGATCTTGGCAGTGAATCCAAAACGATAAATGCAGTGGTGAACGCCCTGGCGGAGCAGGCCGCGCACGCCAGCGCCAGTGAAGAATCGGTAACGTGTCAGAGATAATTGAAATGAAACGACTGGGTGGAGTAGGTTCTGATAAATGTTGACTATGGAGGATATATTGTTTTTTTTTGTCCACCAGGTGCACAGTATGGAGCTGAGGGCACTTCCGGGGTGTCTGCTGCCACGGCCAAAGTCGGAGAACAATTTTACAAGTCAGGAACTGACGCGCGAGGGACGTAGGATATTTCACAAGAGCGACACCTTCCACAAGGACTCGTATCAATGACGACACTCGATGTACTAGCACGCGCAGAGATACTGAGGAATGCGTCGGATCTGGTGATCCGAGAGCGTCCCGACGCCCCCTCGCCAAGTCGTTTGAACCACTAGTCACACGAGGTGGAAGAACTCTGGCGCAATTACATTCGGTATCCCTGCATCGGTCGCGGACTTTTTCAACCCCCCGTCGTTAGGGGCGCAGCTGCGGCGAACAATTTAAATCTTGCCCTCGTGAAATTCCCGTCGATAGCGATCACCAAGAAATCATTAATAGTGCTGGTGATTAAAGAGATAGAGAGAGAGAGAAAAAATTTATAATGGAATTGAGAAGAGCGTAAACACCCACCTCAAGAACCGTGTTAACTTGTTGAGAGTTCTTGGGGAGACTTTTGTTTTCTTTTCGCGAAAGGAGAAAAGTCGTGGTTTGCGAAATGACGTGTCGAGTGCGGATTGAAACGGTGTAAATTTCTTTCCAAAGACAAAGGGAAGGAATAACTATGGGTTAAAGGTTAATGCACTATATACTCTATTGCATAAGGTGAGATCGTGGTGCGGGAAGGGGTAGGAGCGTAGAAGAAAAAGAAGAAGAAGAAGAGGAGGAGTTATAAATACTGCGTTATTATTTATTAGTATCTAATACGAATAATCGTTATCGTTGCAACGACCTTCGCCGCCAAAAGAAAGCAAAAAAAGAACAAGAAAAATGAAGTGTTAATTGTACATACAATGCGTATACAAAAGAAGTACGAATGCGATACTAGCAATGGCGGACGCGTTCGCGTTAAAAGAGCAACGTTGTGACGCGGCACGAATACGTCTAGTGAAAAGAAAAAAAAGTTATTAATCTACGAGTAGAGTCGACACGACGTCGTCGATGGCGTACCGACGGCGACGCTGTACGACAGAGCCTGCCTGCCTACCTACCTGCCTACCTGCCTACCTGCCTACCTGCCTATCTACTCGCCTGGTCGCCAGAGTCTCTGCTGTCACGCTATCCACACACGAGCCTGTCTGGCTGCCTGGCTGCTTCGACACACGTATCACGTACACACACGCGAAAACATACACACACCGGAAATTGATCCGCCCTCGCGTGGATAAGAAAAGTCAAAAAAAAAACGAAAAAACAGGTTAAAATAAAATAAAAACACCACGAAAGCGATTAGATCTTACGTCATTATTTTATTAGGGAAAAATACTCGGGTTCGCGATTTGTACAGAAATCCAGTGGTTGACTCTGCCTTTTTAGAAATTGTTGAGAAGAGTTTCACCGCGTACGTCGTTTAGGGTTCTTCTCCATTGTGACGCGTGACGCGTTACGTCATAGTCGTATACGGTTAACGCGTCTTAAATTAAAGGTACGCAAGAAAAGCCTAGATGAAAATTATACGCCAATTTAAAGCACGAAAGCCGCTCTCTTCGCGCAGCGAAGTAAACTGCAAGTGTTCTTGTTCCTCTCGGCAGTGTAGATCCGTCTCGTATACCTTGGCACAGGATGAAGTTAAAGAAAAGAAAAGAAAATTGTTAAAAAAGATAAGTTACACGGACGAAGAGAGGCCCGTCTCCATATGCACTACGCGGAACCGACGCACAGCATGCGGCATTGGTGCGTTTTTCTATTGATAAGCTGATAAGAGACGCGCACTGGCTTCAGTGCGTTGTAAGCATTGGGTGCAATCGTCGGTAGGGGTGGGGGGAGGGCGGTTACCACGTGCTATAGCTCTCTCGAATTTCGAAAGTAAAACAGCAAGTTATTGTAGCTGTAACCGTCATTTATTGCCGCGAATCCTTTTACCGCCTATTTTACGAAACGAATAGCGAATAACGGAGAAGAATGAATAAAAGAGAGAAAAAAAATGAAAACAATCGCACGTACATACACGCGCGTTAAGTAAATGCTCTAGTTGACGGAAGAAAATGTGAGGAGAAAAAAAATGAGATGAATAATTAGGTTTACTGAGAACGCGTAGCGTTGTAGCGAATTTGCTAACAATTAATGTACATGCTGTAGATAAGAGTAGAGTAGGTGGGGCTAGAGAAAAGGAGGGAGAGAGAGAGAGAGTGAGAGTGCGAGTGATTGCGAGAGGATTATAAGAATGAGAGAGAGAGAGAGAAATAAAATAAAGGCGGAGCCAATGCCGTGCATTAAATATGGACGCTCTCTTGAGTGCCAGTGACGTAGAGAAAAAAAAGAAAGATGAAGGCTGTCGAAAACGGCGGTAACACCCGTTGTCGAAGAGTCGCGAGAATTAGTGAATGCTGAGCTTCGTTAGAGCACGTTAGTCCGAGCGAGGTTTTCGCGATTTGCCAGAAGATGACGTCAAGCGTGACGTCATTAATTTCACGAAATACCTTCTCCCTCTCGTACAAGGGAGAATCGAGAATCGTAAAAGGGGTGGAAGAATAAAAATTGTTTCGCGTGTTTTAATGGGAGGAAAGAGAAATGGAAGGAGAGAGAGAGAGCCCTCTTTTTACTCGTACGAGAGAAAAAAAAAAGAAAACACGCGTAGCCAAGAGCCTTGTATAAAGAAATCACCCTAGCGTCAATTTCCTACGTGTATACACGTGCACATCCGTTAACGTACTCGCGATTATGCGAACGCGGTACAACGCGCACGTAGGCGTACACAGATTACATGTGCAAAAAAACATATATATAAATATATATACACACAAACACAGGTCTCACTTTCGGGTGAGACTGATAAACACTCAAAGACACATGGTTATACAGAGAGAGAGAGAGAGAGAAAGAGAGAGTAGAGAGAGAGAAAAAAAGAGAAGAATTCATAATACACATTACGTCGTATGAAAATAATAAATTGAGAATGAAAGATGGCGGCGCAATCGCGGCCGCGATTAGATTCAATAAGCTAGATGAGAAAAGTCTTCGAAGCCTCGTGACACTCTAACAATAGTAAAAACTGATACGCGTATGTAATATGTAAATCCGCGCGTACGATAGAGAGAGACATGCGCGCTCGCGTTATCCTATGAGAAAGTCGTTGAATCATACTGTTTTTACTGCTTCGTACACTGTTACTCGTGCCGGAAGTGGATCGCGTCCTGTGTCTCTCGAAAGTCCCGCCATTTCCGGGAGTTGCGTCGGACATCCGTCGGTGGCGCCACCTTACGAAACGTGGCAACCGAACGAATGAAGAGACGCGTCTTTATCGTACGCTTTCTCCTTGCTCGAACTTGTCATCCCTTTTTTTTAGTACATTATCATTACTGGCACGTCTCTTCGGGGATGGACGTCGAAAGGAAAAGAAGGTTACATTGTCATTTACCATAATTATTGTCTTTTCCTTTTTTTTTCATTCTTTCCACTCGCGTTTAGTGCTTAAACTATCTACTGTAATACTCCCCTTGCAATAATATTACGAGATCACACGGAAGCGATCCGCGCTCAGGCACCTTTAATATACTTGCCATAACGAATGCCTTAGCCAACGTAATTGTACACACGGTGAAGAGAGAGAGAGAGGGGGAGAGAGAGAGAAGGGAGTGAGAGAGAGAAGTATGGAACGAGGAGAGAGCGAGGGGAAAGAGAGAATGAGACGAATGATAAAAGGAATGCGACGCGCATCCTTCTTGCGCATATCTCATTGTCCTTAAGTGAAACAGAGTGCAAAATGCCTGAGACAGAATCAGGCTGGTAGAATCTTCGCTAGGCGTTCCCCCCACCCCCCCGGTATTGAGCTATTGAGCTAGTGAGCCTGCGAGATGCGAGCTCGCGAACGATCATCAATCCTAGTAGAGAATGAAAGTGGAATGCGTGCGCGAGTGCCTGGGGTTGCATCATACGTGTGATTGAGCTGGAGGTGGGAGAGGGGATGTTTGAGCTTTTTGGTTTGCCGCTGGTAAGCCTGATCGAGATAAATTTTTGACTTATCGTTGGACGATGACAACTTCAAATTTGTAGACGAAGGAGGGATCTATATGCGTGACTATTGACTAATTGACATTTAAGAGAATTGTTATTGTTTCACTTTTATAGCATTGTTGTTTCTTTTTTTTTAGTTTTATTAGTATCATTTGATAAACTTATCGGATATGCTTAAGACAGTTCCGACAGGATATTAAGACGTTGATCAAAGTTCGATAAAGTATATCATTGAAATTGATTATATTTTTTAAATGAATCACCGAAAGGAACTTCGATCGGATTACGTTATCAGTTTTTTTAATTAAATAATTACACGATACAATATGTAATTCGTTTGAGTAAGTGCGTTTTTAAAAGAATACAAAACGTCCTGGTACCCTTGATAGATATTTTGAATTTATCCATGACAATTGTATTGCGTACGAGGTGTTTTTGTTTCTTTTTCTTTTTTTTTGAAATCAGGTACCACAATCAATCCGAATTGCTCCGACGATCGATCTCTTGCTCATTCGCTCGCTCACTCGTTCACTCGCAACATCTACTATTACGAATAATGTGCTTTATATAGTTTAACAAAATAAATCATTTGAAAAATGCCTAGCGGGACGATTACTCTTTCTTACTCTTGCCTATACCGTTGTACGTATTTTACTTGTGCATTTTTCAGTTTTAAAATTACTAATCAAGGTATCAGAGCGTCCGTTCTGACTCTTGCCACTTGCACCCGCGAACTTGCAAGTTGATGCTCTTCAAGGTACGACAGCAATTCCTTCTCCAGTGCAAGAGCAGCAAGATTGACAGAAATTTGACCCTGCGGCGGTGAAGTGTTTTCTGAAATTTTCTTTCTCAGCAATTTTTCTATTAGGCCCAATTGCTTGCTGCTTCTGAAAGTAAAGAGACATTCTCAGCACTGGTTACATCACGGGGCAAGAGAGTACCTTGAAATTCCATGTAATTGCTTACCTTGCTACAATTTGAATCGTCGGTGGTAAATCAGACAACGGTTGTATACAATCCTGAAACTTGTTTTGTTTCAGGAACGACGAAAGGTCCTTGCTCGTATCGAGTTCTGGAATTTCAATAGTCTTCTCACAAATGGCCAGCTTAGCAAGAGCATCGTGCTCGGAATTGCGCTGGGACTTTGAATCGTTACTTCCAGTCGCCAGCTCCAGGGACAATTTAAAATTTGGCACAATTGGCAGTTGCAATTCCTCGTCGTTCAATCTATAACACACAGTTGCGAATGCCTCGACTCGACTATCTTCTTCGAACGTTGGCAATTCCATCGCGTACGTCGCCACAGTTTCGTCATCGTACTCGGACTCGTGAGGTTCAATAGTTTTTGTCTTTGTCCAAACGACTCGCTCCTCTCTCTCATTCTGAATCGAACTCTGCTTCCAGATCGTTGCAATTCCCTCCACGTGGCTTGCGTTTTTTAAACAGACATAGAAGTCGAGGTCGTGCAATGTTCTAAAACAAAAATCCCAACCTGATTAACCCCTTGCCGTACTTTGACGAGCCTGACTCGTGATAACAATTTCGGACCAAACATGAACATCACGAGTCTGACTCGTGGCCACTCTCGTGGGAATTAAAATCGGGCCAAACATTCATTCATTTTAATGTCCACAAGAGCAGTATCACGTGAAACAAATAAGCGTATGGCTACTTCACTACAGCTAATTGGTACGGCAAGGGGTTAAAGAAGTAGAAAATCAAAAAAATCTAGACCACAAAAAATTGACACAATCAAGACATGGACGATGCTCCGTTGCCAATAGTGTTAAAAAAAAACGTATCAGTGATTAGAGCAGAATATTATCAATTAACCAAAGTGCCTCCAACAGAGCGAACCAAAGCGCCAATCATGAAAATCGTATCGGACCAACCGGAAGTAAGGAATTGAAGAAAAACAGTCCAAAAAATAAAAACAGCATTTAATCCAAACAACTTATTCTCCGTACAAGATACCGAGGTAAGATTAAAAAAATAAAAATATATACAAGTCACACCTCTTTTGAAACTAACTATAACAGTACCATCGGTCAAAGAATAAATTAACGCGGAGCGTCTAACCAGAGCCGTCGGGACGCGAACGAGGCTCAAAATCGTGAAAACTAATTTCATTCATACACTCGAAAGGCAACCATAATCTCGATCACGAGCAAGTTCCTAACTAACGGGATCAGCAGTCGTAGTCAGTCTTAGAGTATCCGCATTTAACTCAGGTCCAGATCCAAGAATACAGATTCACAAATAGTATATATCAGCAAGTAGTCAACGTCCACCATTGCTGCAATGGCATTGCAAAGTGCATACCGTCATTCTTCGTATCGGTAGGTGAACAATTACTAACGTAAGTATTGATTCTAGAAATTTCTTCTCTTTGCCCCCCAGCCTCTCCTCCCAAAGTTCTCTCCCCCTCCCCTCCCCCTCTTCACGAGCAACGTGCATCTTTTTTTTACATTTGACTAGTACGACCCAAACAAGGGTAGTGTAACCTCAAAACGAGGACGCGGTGTCTGATACAAAATGGCTGATACGACTAAGGGTTGATTTAACTAAGGGGTGAGTAGCGTCGGTGCAATCACCGTACCGCGAAGAGAGCGCTTGCGCCCTTGACGGGGTGTCTGGTTAAATCGACCCACTAGCCGAGAAAGAGCTTTACCGACAGTCATAGACAAGAGTAGGAGGGTTCTAATTTAATTGGAACATTTGAGAAACGGGACAGGTGGAAAGTTTTCACCGTGGTGGCAGTACCGTCGCGAAGAGGCGCAGCAACGTCGGGACGGCAGCGCCGATGCCGAAGGAGAACGACGTCGGCTACGGGGACGGTCGCGTCGACGTGTCTCAGGACGTGGAGGATCTAGGACAAGGACGCCATCGGGAACGATGGCTGCTAGCTCAGCGAGCTTGAGCTATGACAGCCTGAATTGTTGACTGTCAGTGTCATCGAGATTGACAGTGTTTGGTGGGAAATTTTTGTGAAGCATAGAAGCACAAAAATTATATATATATATCATATATTTGTGACATGTGTCAGTGAATCAGTTCGACCAGGAGGTGGACGTATGTCCCGTGAGGAAGGTACTTGAACTTCTTGTATTGGAATTGACGACTGATTGTTGGCAGTCATCGATGTTTGTACGCTGATTAATTCCATTGATGGCTGTCTTGTAGAATTGCGATGATTGTCACGTGACGTTTGGGATATGGTGGGAGTCGCAGTCATCGTTAAAGAGGAACTCGTGGCATCCTTTCACCTGTATTTATCGATCGACGAATCGCGTATCGACTAGATTCGCATTGCTCGTGTAGTCATCCTTGTAGATTCGTGACTGGAATTGCGAGTTTTTTGTTGTTATTATGACGTCATACTGTGTCGATTTTACTGATGGGTAGTCGTTGAATGGGATTAGTCAATTGTTAGTCGTTTACAAGCTGGGCTCTGTGTGCCGTGAGGCGGTTAGTTAGATTTTTTTTTGTATTGATTTATTACGTCAGATTGTTATTGGCAGTTTTTTAAATATATTTTATGAATCATTGATAACAGTCTCGTGTCTGATGCACGTGCGTTATCGCGTGTCTTAGATACAACTGATATATGCGCACGCGTAATTGGATTCTTGCTTATCTAAACTTACTTCCGCTCTTTTTTTTAATTTTATTTGTATTATTTAATTTTTAATCAGTTATAATTTTCTGATGATCAGACGAAATTTTCATATTCTATGTACGTAGAGAACTGACTATGGGGACGATGTTATTAACGATGGCGATATCGTACTATGTAATTCCTTCAGACTGCCTTTAACGTTTCTTCCTCGTTTCATTCTGCGTTTGTTTGTCCAACTATTTTTCACCTTCTGTTTATCCGCTGGCTAAACCAGCCTCGGCCAATTGCTCAACTAAGCAGCCTCTCGCTGATTCTGTTGCAGTTCGGTATGAGTACAGGAGGAAGAGTGCGTACAAGCAAAAGATGACACCAAGATGTCACCTGCTGGCAGGGATGCGCAGGACGCTTTTGGTCGCAGGCGTCCTGGCCCTTGTCATCCTGGCCTTGTCAAGTCAGGAGGACACGAACAACGTACGCCAGATACTTGTTTCCGAGGTGAGACTAAAATTTAAAGAAAAAGAAAAAAGATAAAATATCAAATAGACTTTCTTCGCTCTTACAACCAGAATCGATACCGGTAACACCTTGTCACTCTAAAATATTAATGCCTCGATCTTGTTATCAGTGAGATCAATCGGCTTATCGTGAAAGTATAGATCATTAATCCGGTTTTACCGTTATGGTACGCCTTTTATTGGGATTAATTTCATTATAACTCTAACGCTAATGCTAAGGTCAAGCTTTATCTTGTTATCAGGAATATTTCTCACGTGAAGGTCAGGGACTTCTGACCCCGTTCACAATTTCATTGCTGGTCGTTCTCGACTGCCAGGTCTTTTAGACGCATTGCGGCGTTCTTGCCCCTTTCAACTTGCTAACGCGTGACGTAATCTCTCGAACGGTATCACGCTCCCGAATGTCAGCCAGAGCTGTCTCCTTCGTGAATTACATATTGTTCGTCATTGCATAATACACTTATCCAATATAGTACTCGTGGCGTTAATTATTGTTATCACAATTGTTGCTGTTTACAACTTGACGGTTGCTATTCAATTACTGTTCATTTGCATTCACTGATAAGACTGACGTAGATGATTCTGTTGATAACCCAAGTGTACCCTCGAGTCAGGGACGTCGAACCGGATGTAATCAGGCAGCCTAGAATCGATAAACTAGTAAAATTAACTGGTTAATTTTTTTTTCTTCAAATTTTCAATTTCTTTTTTCCTCTGGTTCCTAAGAACATAGCCGTCACTTATTATATTCCGCCATTTTTTCTTGGTCGCCAATCTCTTTCCATTGTTTAGTATTGATTTTGTTATCTCTTCAGGAATATCTCTCGCCAGAAGAAAAGCTCGTCGAGCAGAACGTCATGGCGGACACGGAAGTGCGCCTTGCTGAGAGGCGAAAGTTTCTCGCTGAAAAATGTTCCCAGGAGGGTCTGGATCGTCCTGGTAACGACTCCCTTCATCGGCCGAACGCCTGGGAATTTCTTGTTAATCGCGAGCACCATCTCGTCTGGTGTAATATATTTAAAGCGGCCTCGACTTCGTGGATGTACAATTTTAATTTGTTAGCCGGGTAAGGGAAAATACCAGATCCAAATGATATTTTTCATCTTCTTGTTTCTTGGTTTTCTTTTTTGCTTTTCTTTTTTAACTCTGCTTTTACTCTCGGTCCAGTTACAGTCCACAGTTTCTGAAGGCCTCGAAGACTGTACCGATGACACTGGCACGACAGAGGTATCCTAGGCCGACTGCTGAGGAACTTGCCAGGTACCTTAACGACAGCATCAGCTTCCTCATCGTTAGGCATCCCTTTGAGCGACTTCTCAGCGCGTACAGGGACAAATTGGAGCAGAGTCTCCCACACACCTACCACAGCAGGATGGGTGCGAATATAGTGTCTCGTTATAGGACTAGGGTGAGTTTAGTTCTGGGTTATAGAATCTGAAATGATAATTAGATATAAATATTTGTTAATGCTGCTATTGTTCTTTCTTTTTTTTAGGATCCCAAAACAGGTATGAGACAAGGACCCAAGTATCCGCTTTTTGAAGAATTTGTTGCCTGGCTCTTGTGTGACTGGAAAGCCGGAAAGGAGCTTGACATGCACTGGACTCCGGTGGCTAATTTCTGCACGCCTTGTCAAGTGCGTTTCGACGTAATCGCCAAGTTTGAAACTTTGCACGTGAGTCGTCTCATTTAATTTTCAAACTTTTCGTCAACTTCGTCACGTACTTTGAACTCAATTCGACGCTCGTTGCGCAGGACGATCAGAACTTTCTGATTAAACAAGCGCGAGTGGGTCACATTGTCAAGCCTGAATGGAAAAATCCAGCTCGTGGTGTTCAGACTAAGGACGTCGTGAAGACGTACTTTGCACGTCTCACAAACAAAAACATCGAAGAACTTTATGAAATGTTCAAGTAAGTAGCATTAGGGCGTCGCGACGTCGTCGTTCTTGCGGTAACTTTGCATCGATTATTTTCAGATACGACTTTATATTGTTTGACTACTTCCCTGGCGAGTATTTTAATATCGGCAAGGAACACAATAACTTGGCCTCTTGTAGACGCTCGTAAACCCCAATTTTGGACGAGTGAAGATGAGACAGGGACGAACGCGTACGCAGGCGGATTGAAGATTACGCTATCACGTCTTCATAAGTCTATAGAAATATTTTCGGTGCTATAGTGATGTAAGAATTTTAGAAAAGTACGCTCAAGTTCCAAATAAAATAAAAATTCAACATCCCCCTCGTACGACTGTAATCGAATGACCTTCCGCTGCCCCAGAATCCATCCTAGTTTAGATGAGTTCAATTTTTTATTCAATTAATAACTAATAAAATCCATGTATGTGTTCTTAAATTCATCGCGACGTTCTCATCCTTTTCTAACCAGTGGTATTTCGTGTCAATTCCAGTTTCAAGCAACAGAGTGCGCCAGCAGTAATTTCAAAGCACCCCCACCATTAAGCCAAGCAGTACAGGTAAGATTATCTGTCACCCCCACTCGAGTATTAGGATTCAGAAACAAGACATCTCATTGGTCAAGCACTACTTGAGGGATAAATTTGACGAATCAGACGTCTATTCTTCGGGACTTCCGAGAACCAGTGTATACGGTAAATAAAAGACGCTCACTCTTTTGACAAGTTCCGTAAAACGACGCCGAGCACCCATTTGTCGTCGATTATTCGTTGCCAACACTTGACAGCCGTGAGGATAGCTCTTTGTTCCTTTTGTTGTTGCCTTTGCAATTGAACAGGTCGACCGCTTGCCGTATAGATCTATATACATACCGTGAAGATTCCTTTTTTAGGTTATGTCATCGGGTAGACAATTAATTTAATCAATTGAATGACTCACGTCATCGTCACAATCGGGATTAGGATCTACGCCGTAGACAGATCGATAGAACAAAGAACGTTGTAGTCTTCGCGTCACTTTTCTAATCTTCTCCATTTCAGCTTTAGTCGCACCGATTCGTTCGGTCACTTCGTGTTTTTGCTTCTCCAAATAATCGAGCACGGGATTACGATGCATCGGTTGCATTGGCGACGTCACTGGAGATGCATTGCTTTGATCTAATGACTGTTCTTCCATGATTTATCTTTGATTTCCCTTACTGGAATTCAACCGCGTGTTACTGTTTACATCAAAAACGTGTTTGCACCAAAAGTACTTCGCGTCACTGTAAGGGCCTTACGTTGGGATACTAGTTTCTCAATGAAATAGTAACGTACATTCCCGCGACGTGGCGGCAGCAGCGCGTGTTGGCAAGCGACACGGGTAATGACATTTTTCAGTATTTTTAAATTACTAATTCTTGACTGTAATACATATTTTTCCTTTATTTAAGGAAATTATTTGTACTGTACTATATTGTGTAATGTTATCGTAGGTACATTTCTGGCACGTACGTGTAGTTCGGAGACTTGTCGCTTAAGGCGGCAGCATCTCCTGAACAGCAACGGCAGCGCCATCTTCTCCACAATTCTGTAATGCGGTACCGCAGCTCGATTTATCGTGTTCCATACTTTCATGTATAACCAGGTACATGCGTGTAACATTTGAGATCTCTACATTGTACAAATTAAAAAATAAACAATGGAGTTAAAGAATTTTGAGTTTAGGGGTTTAATTATTTCACCTGTCTTTAACAGCGCCACCTAGCGGAATTTTTCGGAACTAACGAAAAGTGCTCCTCGCGGAAATTCGTAATAACAGATATTTTAACAGGGCCCCTAGCGGAATTTTCCGGAACTAGGCCAGGCCCTTAACAGCGCCATCTGGCGGAATTTTCCGGAACTAACGAAAAGTGCTCCTCGTGAAAATTCGTAACACGAGATAATTTAACAGGCCCCCTAGCGGAATTTTCCGGAACTAGGCCAGGCCCTTAACAGCGCCATCTGGCGGAATTTTCCGGAACTAATGAAAAGTGCTCCTCGTGAAAATTCGTAACAGGAGATAATTTAACAGGCCCCCTAGCGGAATTTTCCGGAACTAGGCCAGGCCCTTAACAGCGCCATCTGGCGGAATTTTCCGGAACTAATGAAAAGTGCTCCTCGTGAAAATTCGTAACACGAGTTAATTTAACAGGCCCCCTAGCGGAATTTTCCGGAACTAGACCAGGCACTTAACAGCGCCATCTAGCGGAATTTTTCGGAACTAGGCCAATGCTCGGAACAGCGCCACCTGGCGGAGTTCTATGGAACTGACGAAAGACGTTCCCTACGAAAGTGCATTTGATATAAAGGTCTACGATCAGTTTCGTGACCCTTACGTTCATTCTACGAAACGTAGCATCCTCACTATTCGCTATCTGAACTTTAGAACAGAGTTCAGTCATGGAACAACATCGTGTAACATACAAGAGGAACTCAAGTTCTACTACCGCCCTGTAGCCCTATTCTCTTACGCGTAACGACAGTCGTCGGTGTCATTACAAATTAATAACTGAATTTTATCCAATCGTCAGTTAAACCTATAAGAAGGAAGATATTGCTATTGGATAAAATACAGTTATCGGTATCCAACAATATCGCCAACTGTCGCTACGTGTTAGAGAATAGGGCTACTGGTCTTACCATGCTACTCAGGCTTGAACACGTTCACTGATTGCGAACAGTTGTGATACGAGTGAAACGTACCGTACCGTGGCCGGAGTGGTAATGAGCTGGATGGCAATGGGCCTGACAAACTTAGGCCCATACCCCCACTCTGCACCACTGTTACACCTATTGTATCTTTATAAGCTTTTGCATCAAAGGAAGAAAATTATGGCAACGTGAGGATCAGTTTAAACAAAGTAATGTATTTCAGCGATAGGCCTTGTACGCTTCGCGTGATCTTACAACTATATACAGAGTGCTCTACAATTATGGATCACTTCTTTTTCACAGAATACATAAATATGGATGACAGCATAACGATGACTAATCGTAGAACACACTGTACAATCGTACTGTGAGATCAGTATAATGTTCCGGGGGTCTTTCTTGTGTTGCTGGCCATAAAGAGATGGCCCTTAAAAAATCAATAATCGACACTCAATTATACTGATGTCGCAATACGACTTATTATACATATTCATCAATATACATACAACGTATATATGTACAATGAGGTGCACTAGCGCTAATAATACGAATGGGTTTCATCACAAAGGAATATTAGAATAAAAAAATCCTAAGTTTGTTACGCGATCGAGACTCGATCAAGTATTATCAATATGACATACAATTTTTCTGTGACTTACAACTCACATACGTTTTATCGCCTTAACTCCGTAATTTATCACAAATCGTATGCGATACGTTGTACCGTAATCGTATTATCGAAACGAGTCGCTCGGTATTATCGAATGGGCATAAAAATATGAATGGTTAAAAGTACAATTGCATTGGAAACGCGACGAGCCTCGAAATTAATTATCACACTTCGGATTACGGCACGACGTTCACGATTGTCTTAATCGAGCAAGGCTCGTTGAATAACAATGATAAATTAATTATATACAATCAGAGCGATTCTATTTACAAAAATGAGACCAGAATCGTCTCTTATCGCGCAGTGACGTGAGATCCCCATGAGGCTCTGATAAAATTCAATGAAAAATTATTACCAGATCTCGAGGACGAACGGCCGTTACGCGTTCGATGCGACTCCAGTCCCATCTAGCGGTGGCGAATAACATTACTGGTGCAAAGACATAAAGGGTGTCTAGTTAAATAAATAGGAATGAGCGATGTTACACTTATGATCTAAGTACTAGAAGTTTTTGTTTCTTTCATGGAGAGGGCACCACTCAATTTTCATTTTCATTTTTCGCGCCACGACGATGCCCAAACCAATCGTCAATCTTTCAAAACGGAATACTACCCAGAATCCAATGGAGTTCCTCGAGGTAGTATTTACAGTTATGCATTTCGCGTATTGTCGCTCTAATAGAAACGAATCGAGCGAGCGTTATTCGAGATCTCAGGTATGCGACGATCGTCGAACAAAGGATTGTTACGTCTATGAGATCCTCTCGTGGTAGAGATGACACTGGGACGCTGCTGCGCACTTCCGGAAAACAGAGGCCTCTTGGGTACGTTAGACTTCCCGTAGAAGAGACTTCCGCTGCTGGCTTCGATCTCCTCGATGGACGGAAGTTTCGAGAACTTCAAGTCGTCGACGTCTTCGTCACGTGGCAGAGGACGCTTCGAGTCGCCAGGAACTGGACGACCGTCCGGAAAGACTCTGATCACCATTGGTCCCATTAAATAGGGACCAGTGTGTCCCGTGGGCCTCACGTAATCACTCACTGGTCGTGACTCCTCGGCAAGGCCATTGTGCTCGCTGCCGGAATTGGCTGCAGATTAAAATAACATGTCATTAGACTATTTCCGACGGTGCACAATGACTGACAACTACGCAATAATCAAAATGACTTCATGACACTCCTGTCAAGTCTGGCTACTATATTTAGGCTGAGTAACCCTGCCTGTACACTGTATATGGCATGCACTATACATTATTTAAGTGAAGGTCTTTCTTTTATGGTAATTCCAAACGAGGTCTTCCTACTTCCGACATGTCGCCCGGCGATTTCAATACAATGCCAATCAAGGACTCCGGCATGTTGTTCTCCTCACCTCGGAAGTAACGACGGCCATCTTTAAACGACACGCATGAGACATACGACGCAAGCGAGAGGATCTTACATGGCAAGGCAAGAGTGACAGAAGAGCCATAATGTTAAATATGAAGTCTCTACGACTGAGAATAAACGACTGCCATTTGGGCCAAGGTAGAAATTCTTTATTTATTTCTTCTTTTTTTTCTATTCTCATTTAATTATTCTTTAATAGTCCAAGCAAAGGAAGTACCTCGTGCCGTCATTGAGGCGTAAAACAGATAGTCTCAGTGTAATGAACTCGTTATTTATGCACTTACGGCCTCCTTCCATCTTTGGTCATTACGTCATCTTAAATAACAATTAACTCAAGTACGCGCCAGGAATGCATTTGCCGTGATAGCCGGCTGACGAAGTCAGGTTCGACTTTCAGAGAAAGAGATAAAAAGAAGCTACGAGGAATAATCAAAAGAAAAGCCTCTCGGAGAAATTACGACTCTTTCTCTTTTCATTCTCTGGACCGCGACGAAACCACACGGCAAGATCGCTAAATGCATCGGCAATATATGGGCCACGGAGAAAATGTGAAAGCCGTCATAGCGCCAAGGAAGCAGCCCAGGAAGACCTTAATGTTCACAGAGCGTTTGGTGGGCCCGAAGAAGAAAGGGGCCCAAAGAACTCCATCGTAGAAAGACCCTCTTCACTCTTTTTGTCTTGTGAAATGCTAGTAAAATTTTTTTTCCAATAAACGGAAACGCCTCTGCGATTTTACTTTTTCTTTGTTCCACTAAGATACACTCAGTGACTTTTCTAGGTTTTTTTTTCCTTCTAAGTGGCCGGAAATAAGGACTATCGAAGCATCTAGGGATATTTACCTAGAGGATCTGCACCGGTAGAGTAATAGGAATCCTCTAGATCGGGTCCAAGTCTGTTTGCAAAACCGTTGTTCCTCATCATGGCGCGCCAAACTGTAACAAGAAAAAAAACAAACACTTAGTTAAACAACATTCGTCAACAGTCAGATAGAAGCAAAAACATAATTCGCCAAGAGACGCTAAACACCTCAACGCGTACAACCGCTTGTTTGCCATTGTGTATTCAACTGATTTCCGGCAGAGTGCCAACTGGGCAGGATACACATTTACGCGCGATAGCAGTTGTTTTCAAAGGCGAAACACCGGCTCGAAGTTGTAACGCGTCAATTGCATAATCGCAGCACGAGCAACGTTCTCTACCAACAGCATCGACAGAAATAGGTATGCGATCGCTCATTGAAAATCACCGTGTTTCCCCTGGTTCTCGGTACCGTGCAAACAAACAAACAAAAAATCACGCAGACAGATACTCACTAATCTCTCGTGCACCGCGCTGATAAGGATCCATCTTGTCCAACAGATTCTCATCCATTATCGCCAAATTACGCAGACCGGATACAAGGAGATTCTTGTTACAGTCAGGCATTGGCGAATCGGCGCAGTAGCGCGCCACCTGTTTGCTGAACACCCTGTATAGATGACTCATCTGCAAGAGACAAAAAACAGGGTAAATTAAAGCGGCTCCACAGGTTCGTTAATCGGTGCGTCACAAGATCCTGGAGGGATGGCGGATGTGACGTAGAAAATGGCACGAGACGTCTTACGAGCAGAAATTACGGCGACAGGAAGGAGACAGTACAGGAAAAGCGGTGAGGTTAAAAGACATGAAGAAAAAGAAGTAAAAGAAATTCTATAGGGTGTGAAGTAAGTCCCGTCTTGACTAAAATGGTCGCGAGCGAGAAAAGTGGGCCGTACGCTTTTATGTACACAGTGACAAGTCCTGGGGCCCGACGCGAATGGAGTTCCCCATTCCAGCGAATCGAAAATTCTATAGGCGTCCGGTGAAACTCGGCAATGTGTAACGTGAACGCCGTTACATATGCGCGTCGCGACGCCTTTGCCTACATCACGTATCGCGTCGCAATATCATTTTCACAATAAAACCATCGCGTGGACGCGTCGGGCCCCCTTTTCTTTTTTTTATGCGCAATTCTACGGGGTAGATGAGAGTTTCTCAATTCCTTATTTATTCCTTTGAACTTTGTTCCTTTCTTTTTCTTTGGGGGAGGGGCAGTGGGGTGGGGGGAAGACGTGATACAGAGAAAGAAACATAATGAATTATGCAGGATGAACTGTACGCTGGTATAGTAAATGGAGGTAACGTGTAATCGTATTAATTCGAAAGCTCATGTAGTCATGGGTGGGCCTACGTACTGAACAAATTGCCCGCGAATTATTCAAATAGAGATTATTGATCTATTAGCAAACAATGGACGGATGTCTATTAATTATTAATGCTATCGCTACATGGAGACTATTAGACTGAGATTTGTACTTGTTTGGCGAGACGGCACACCCGGTAGTGCGTTATTAGCATGAAACGCAAATGAATGTGAAAATAATGAAACTAATTTTTCTTTTTTTTATCTACTATTAATAAACACTATCACTATTGGTACGTGTTACTATGAACATGAATTTAGACAAAATTGTATATGTTCATTTATATTATCGTAGCCAGGTTCTTTGATTATTGTCATATCGAGAAATGACGTTATAAAATTGTAATTAACGAAATTGGGTCCAGTAAGTGCCGTGAGTTTGTTTATATATATATAATTTTAATGTTTTAGTTTGGGCATTAAAATATGAATTGTTTAGGAAGAAAATTAAACTTTGAATAAGCATGAACTTTAACCCCACGCGTAAGAGTGGTACAGAGTGAATACTGTGATGATGAGATTCCGAAAAACTTACTTTCTCATCCCTGGATAGGAATTCCCACATGGGAATTGCGGAACCGTGAACTTTAGTGATGTCGCAGCACAGAACGAGGATGCCAACGGCGATGAAAATCCCGCAACACCGGACTGCCATTGTTGGGTCCAACAGAACAGTAGCAAAGAAGACGTTGAAAAAAAAATCACACGAATCGATCTTCCTTTGTTCGCCGCGTGATCACTGATGTCACGTAGTTCGCGAGATGGTTGAGAAGAAAAAAAAAAGAAATCCAAGACAATCCTACAGTGTCAAATAATATCTTTGTCGTCAATCGTATCGAGTCCCAAATAAAAGATTAATTTTGGGACTTATATAGCAACGCGTACAATCACGCTTTAGCAATGTATCGCGCTCCGTACGGACCAGTCGTCTGAAGCGTTCGCAAAGAACTGAACTCTAGCCGGTAGCCGGTTCGTTATATGCTGACTCCTGGTGATGCTTACGGTTACTGTTAGTGGGGCCCCACCATCACGAAGTCCAGACACACTCGGGGCCCGTTCGGCGCGTCGCATTAGACTCCATACCACACCAACGAAGTCATCAAGCGTGTATACGTATACTACAGCAGGGTAATAAAAAAAAAAAAGCACGCCTCCTCCAAGATCATATTGGACGTCGTGTTTACGCGATGCCAAATCGTCGCGACGCCTCACGGTACAGGCCCCCGTCCTATCACAACAAATGCTCCGAAAACTCGGGGGACCTACGTCATGGTCCCACGACCGGATCCTCTTCCGCTAATTGGCTGAGTCGTGAAATTCCGCGATAATTCTCTCACCAGCTGCTCCCATACTGGGCGTTACTTTTCATTTGATTCTTTTTTTTCGCAAGGACGTCCCGACGACTTTGAAACTTCGCGGACGATGCTCATCGACGTCGCCTTCGGTCACGTACCTACGCCAGAACCATAAATTATATTTTAGGTCACCGCCTATTTTGGATGCTGATACTTTTTTTTTAATCGTGAATCCACCGACCTTTTACTTGCTCGATATTTCTTTCTTTTTCAAAATTCAATTTTGTACACGGAAATGCACTTCCAAATCCATACGTCACTTTTCCAAGCGTCATCCATAAACGACGTCGTTAAAGAATTCCTCGAGGACGAGCCCTTGGCCGTCAAGTTCGCCGACCTTCGGGAACATTCCCTGCGGCACGATGCCCTTTCTTAGTTTCCAAGAAATATATTCTTGGATCCACCTATCTATAGCTATACAGTCAGTAATGGCGTCGAGGATGTCGTGCTGCGATCCCGGATATCCCACGGTGTAAAGATGCACTTGAACAATTCTCATTCCTTTGTAGCCATCGCGTGAGATACCGTCGTATTAAGTTAGGTTAGGTATCCCGCTGCAAGCAAATAAAAACTGCATTAAATAAATGGCGGCGATTACGATTGCAAAATTAATTTCTTTTTTTGATAATTACCTTACACGTAATCGAACTGACTCATCCAATATGAATTCGCTGAATAACGTCAGGCATAGAGAAACATGCAAATACAGGTTATGTCGGAGGGTCCTTAATCACGATCATGAAATTTGTTTTGGGCCTTATTATTGTTGTGATTATTAGGATGAGCTATCGCACAAACGGTACGACTGGCACGTATACATACTTATATTTACCAATCGCTCGAGCGTATCTACGGCCAATGCACTCACGACGCTCTCTCTTGGGTTCTCGTCCCGGCTGAGCGAACTGAACAACAACAACAACAACAACAACCACTGTTATTATTATTACGCTTGTTATGATGATAAATAACGGAAAGGATTGCTACTCACCTAGAAAGATCTGGAATGCTTCCCGTCAGGAGAAATGGAGACGTATAAATGAGATCAGCAAAACAACAATGATGAACTGCACGTGAAACAAGATGGCCGTTCAGAATTTAAACGTTACAAACTGTACAAGTTAATTTGAATTTTTGACACTTTCAACGGTTGATATATTAAATTAATGCAAGGGCCAATCTCTTTGTCTGTTTCAATGGTGACATTAACCGTTGGTAGACTTGGTAAATTTTACCTCCATTCTTACAAAGCTGTTCTCTGGACCAGTTGGACATTTCGTGACAGAAAATATCAAGATCGCACCAAGGGTCAGATTGTATCTTATAAAAGTGTCGAGTGTAAAGTTTTTCGTGGGTTCTTAACCTCGAAATATTTATATGGCCAGTAAAGGTATGTTTATACAAACAGATTTTACATATTGCGCAACCGTGAGATTTCACCGGATAGCTGCTCGTCGTCTACCTCCTAAAATTATAGAAAGACCTTCTTCTTCTTGTCTTATTCCATTTGCAGATTTCGCGGCTGAGAATCATCCGGAGTGAAATTTATTTTGCGCCAAGCAAACTTTGCGTGTTACTAATGGGAAGGTCGAGCACGTTTATACCGATAAATTTCGACGATTATGCCAAGACGATTGTTTTAATCATCTCACGTACTGTACTACGTAAATATATATATATATATACACGCATATATACAAATATGATCGGTAAGTCACGCGATACAAAACATGAAAAACGTGAGTACGAAGTTGCGAGAATTAACGGTACAGAAACGTCATAATGGAAGGACTTCAAGCGAGAAAATCTTACGATCAATCTTAAAACGATAGTTTCACTACGATAACATAGTGCTAGTATAGCACAGTAGAATAATAGTTGGCAGCCATTAGTGTAAGTCGGTACTATCGATATTTTTATCGGCCCAAGAGAAAACTGGCGAATGTATAGTAAAAGAGATCGTTGTTACTAATGCGATCTGGAACTTTCGTATTTCTTATGTTTATCAGAGTGATAATTTCAAAATTCGTCGTAATCGATCTTCACGTTTAATTAAGACATACCAACTGCCATAATGCTGTAAGAATTTAAATGTATACTGGACCGCATCCCCATTACTATCGAAGCTCCAACTGGTATTTTTGCTCCTGACAAAATGTCAGGGCGGCGTCGCCAAAAACTTGATCTTCGATTTGCGTCAGAGATAACCTCTCGATCAACCGATACTTCCCTTCTCTGTTGTATCCCCCGTGACTCTTGGCCATTCTCCCACTCGATAAATACCTTTGCTTTCTAGGCAAACGGCCCGAAAACACGGACGCGCCATGGGTGGCAGTTGGTAGTTGTAACATCGAAAGATTCAGTGACTCTGGAAGAAGAAGTGGGAAAAAAATAAATAAATAATCGTCGAGGTAAACAGACTGTGCCAATGGAATATTTTCTATCGACTACTCATTAGGAGATTCAGCGACTAATGACTAATGATCGATGACTGTAACCCACGACAACGGGGTAGGCGTCGGGCAACCCTGGTTTTTCGACGTTTGGTTATTGGTTTGTGGATCCTTAACAAAAAAAATGTTCCTATGGATCATCTTCTTGCGATTATTGGTTCTACATGCATACCGATCATTCTGGGTTGACTGCCGAAAAAGGAGCTCGTGCGTCAGAGCCTGGCCGCGTGGGTCGTTATGAACTGTCATATTTTTATTCTCTTCCCTTATCGGGGCGTCTCCATTTATAATTATTTAATGGATGATGTCCGTGAACTGGCGCCAATCGATGATCAATTGACTCATCTC
>JARQST010000110.1:67736-369262 GCA_030142225.1 Pachycephus smyrnensis
GGGGCGTCTCCATTTATAATTATTTAATGGATGATGTCCGTGAACTGGCGCCAATCGATGATCAATTGACTCATCTCGAAGTTTTGGATAGCTCGTGGTCAGTGGCACGCGCAACTGGTAACGACGAGTGTAATGAACATTCTGAAAGAACAATTGTTCCGGTTAATTATATAAACAATGACAATAATTGCGATTAAATAAATTAGTCATCGAGAAATATAGTAGTCATTGGTTTGACATATTTTTCATTGTCATTCGTACGAGCGCGACCTTTCGAGGTCATCTTACAGGTAGGATTTCGAATAAATCAAAATGGAGGCTGGGAATCAATGAAAAAAAAATGATAATCCTAATAACTTCTTGTTGGATTCAGGATCAATTTAATTGGCGTCACCGATGAGTTTATTAATGATCGAATTGAAAGATGACAAAGTACATCGTTGCCGGTACTCTTGTATTTAATTATTCAATGAAATCGATGCCATTATTTTCCTCGCCGAAATACACTTCCTGTTTATTCATTAACAATCTATTGATATCCGTAAACGTAATGCATATACATTACACAACGGAGCTCCGCGTCCTAACGTAATCGGTAATTACCGCGAACTACGCTCTATCAATCATATTTCATTTTAGTCAATAAACAACATACCCGAATCCTCGATCATAGCAAAATACGTCGATACGTACTATTGATTTATGATCCACAATCGATTACGCTTCAATCACAATGTATAAAGTCGCAAAAATATTTGCGCGAAGGCACAAAAACATATATAACCGATGATGATTTTTGAGCCTGTTGGAATTTTCGCGCCTTTTGCTGCTAACATACCTATATATCGGATTGCGCAAACGTTTTCATAATATGCAAATTCTAAAGTAGATATTACCCGATCGAGGATTCTTCCAAATAAAGAGAAGAAAAAAAAAATTGAAAAATTCGCGATAATCGTCGTATCCGTTGTTTTCTTTTTGCTTACGTTTTTTAATCTCTTTATTCCTCATCATCAAACGCAAGAGACATTCCGATCGTTCGAAACATCCTGGAATTTCACGTCTCGAATGACTCAGTGGTTCTCTAAGAATGTCTTTTTTACAATTTTTCCGAATTATTACGAGTCATCGTATTTACAGAATAACAACAGTACAGGAGATCGATGCAAATCACTCGATGACTCGTCCATGTGGATTAGAAGCGTCGCGTGTAAAATTCCCATAGAAATTCCAGACGGCTTTCTCCACGCGTGAGAAACACGGATACCAGTAAGGTACGGAATGCTGAGAACGTGGATACGATTGACGTCACAAATCCGATTGGAGGAGTAACGCACAAGCCCTCTTCTTCAACAGTGAGCACACAAGAACCCGACGTCCAGACGCCGAGGAAGTATCCAACAAGAAAACATCATTTGATTAGCAAAAATTATCCGTTCGATAAACAAAAAAAAAGAGAAGAAGAAACGTTAATAGAAAGATGGGTTGGGTCATTATGTCACCGCAAAACGGCAAGGCCCTGAGCAAGGACGCCTAGCGTCATCTACGTAACACCAGTGGCAACCCTGGAACGTATAACAGCTATGGATGAAGCATTAGAAAAAAAAACCATTTGAAAAAACTCTAATCGTAGTGAAATGACATACGAAGAAAGCTCAAAGATGGCTGACGTAAGTGTCGTTGGAATTTGTAAAAACATTTTACGATTGGTCCAATGTAAAAGACGAGTCCGGTGACGGCGTCGCGACGCGCGGGAATCCCGTCTTTCGTTTTCTGCTTTCACGCACGACGCGTCCCCCTTTTAATTGTTACCTCCCCCCAACAATCGCATAAATTATTCACAGTGTCATTCTTTTTTATTCAATTATCAAATTAATCCAGTCGCAGTTCCGGTCCTCGCTGTTCTTGTCAATTACGTGACTAACCTAACCTAACCTGCGTACGTACGTACTCATCAGTTGTACGCACAGGATAATTGCCGAGTCATATCCGCTCTATTCATTCGTCCATAATGGGATGAGCAAATCGCCAAAATTTACGAGTGATCTTGCTGCCTCTTTGCTAATAAGTGTCAAATTCCACGACGCTCAAGATGGACGTCCGTCGGATGACGAGCGTTCAATTAGTTCGTCCGTTAGTCATAGAGATTGAGAGAAACCAGTGACGAGCAACCGGCTTAGGTTTATGTGACTAAGTATGCTAAAGCATTACTAGAAACCAATAAAGTCATAAGGACAAACTATTTCGAAGACTATTTCAAAGAGGGTCTGACAAGTCGCTGGGATAATCGCTATTGCCATCAAGGAAAGTATGACGTCATTTATTCGGTATCGTCTTACAATATGGCGTCGACAACTTATTACCCCCTAAAGGCGCATCCGCATGACCTGCTACCATAACCGTTAGGACGACGACAGTTTAATCTAGTAGGAATTTTTATTTACTAATCAGATTACAGCTAGGAACTATTTAGCTTGTTTTAACGAGCTGGTTATTTTTCTTGATAATTTTTGTAAGTGGCTGTGGGGGATTGTTTCATGGCGGTTTTTTTAAAATGAATTTATATCCGTCTTTGGGAATTCTTAAGGGATTATTGATCAGTAGTACGGAGTTTTACTGTATGCCTGTGTAGCGGAGCATCTTGAGAATAAGGTCAATGCTGTTTACAGTGAGATTTGTGTATGGTATAATTTTGCGTCGCGACGTCCCAAACTGATGGGATGAAAAAGATGGAACCTCGTTGGCTGAGTGGGTCAAGAGGAATCTCTTGTTTTCAATCGGTGCTAAATCTCATGGCGTCTTATTCGACAGAGGAAGGCATCCCTGACCGAAATTGATCGACGACCACGAGATGAAGGATTACATGACGTGGCTGGTGTCACTCGTCCAAAGGAATGTTATTGTCGTGTCAAAAAGATAAAGGCTGACTCGTAGGATCAAAATGACGGCTGACTCGTAGGATATTTTGTACATAACTCTTATTGGTTTATTGAAAAATAGAAAAATCGTGCGCGTTGTAAAAATTCGTGTGAGAAAAAGGGAGAAGAAAAATTGAAATATTCTTGTTATATGTGTTTTGCATTGTTTAACTTTTATACAGTAAATATAATGATGTACTGTGCGTCGCGACGGTTCATCCTTTATCATATTAGGGACGATCCGTGCAATTTTCGAATTGCGGTCCCGTCGTAATTTAAGACTGTTTACCAGATACCAGATTCCTGAATAAAAATCTGTTTTGATTTCTGCGGAATTCGCCTACTGACGTCAATCCGTTTAAAACCAGGATGCCATAAAATGTTAACGCGGCGCCGTCCGGCTAGGTATTCCCGATTTTATTGCGAAAAGATTAATCGTCCGACTGCCGACGAAGGCGTTCTTGCATTTGGCCTATTGCAATTTGCGAGTGGACCGCGCGAACATCTTTAAATGGAATTGTAAGCTTGTGTATACGTGTTGCGTGTCTTGCGAAATACGATTTTTGGAAAAATCACTGCGCTACGTGATTAACGCCTGTCAGCAATTTTTTCCACTTTTTTTTCTCTCCTACACCCATCGCATCGACTCGTTCGCGATTATGCAAATGGCGCTCGACACGTGACCTTCGACCGAGTTGAGCATTGCTTTGAACCGACGAAGGACTTGCACAATAAAAATGACTATCAAGAGAGACAGTAAGAGATTGTAGAAGAAGAAAAAAAATATTTGCCCACTCATTGTCCAACTGTGATCGATCGATCGTTCTTGTCCTCTCGTGTTTCACCTTCTTCCGGTGATTAAGATCATCTGGTCAAGATCTTCCGGTCTCCGCGAGTCGACATCCGGGTCACGAACGCACCGGCGTCCTTCTTAAGGATTCTGAATAGAACACGCTGGACCGGCGCCCTGGCTAATTTTTTTTTGTTTCACCAAAATCACTTATTAATTATCCCGTCGACTGGTTTGGCATTTTCGCGTTAAGAAACAGTAAATCCGACGCTTCTGCGGAATTTCGTCGAATAAGCAGGTCATTAATCACACAATTTGTAAAGGCTTGGCGCCATTGCTTTCCTATGCTTGATCGGCCGACGATCGTCCTCATGGAAATTCTTCCTCGACTCGACGACCTTGTACAGCGCGAGGATGACCTAAAGGACGTCATCGAATTCGTATCGGCCTTGTCGAGGTTTCCTCGCGAATCGCGAATACCGTTTTACTCTTGTACTGGATTCTAACCCCAGCCTATAAGAAGCGTATAATGTTACGCGAAGAAGAAGAAGGTTAGCGAACCGTGTATTACGTGGCGTAATTGCCACCTTAGAGGCGTCGATGGAAAAGGCTACGGCTGATTGGAATTGCAGAGTCACAGGGTGAATAAAATAATGAATTATTTATCGGACAGGGAAATCCTATCGGACTCTCATTTGAATAGGCGATCAAAAAGCGTTGTACTTCGGCGCCAAGGTGGCGCGACACTGATCGCGGAATTCCAGGCATTCGGCAAAAACCTGATCGATTAATCAACCGGTAGCATGATTCGCGGATGCGATTATAGTATGCGGGAGATAATTTCTTATTGTCTAGGAAAGCTATCGATGCTTCTCTTCCAAGTTTTCAGGAATATTTCGCAATAACGATAATTTAGCTATTTAACTATAAGTGGTTGTAACAATAAAAAAAAATTGAACCTAAAGGTACGCTTTACAATTTTTTATGTATCTGGTGGCAATATAAATTCGCGCTTTTGTCGACGGTAGATAAGACATTCGTTTATAATTTACCGACTGCGAATTGTAAATAAAAGTATATGACGTCCACAACAGAGTGACATGCGCGCTTTCGTGCAGGACAGAAGGTATCTACGTTACAGCGCTCTTATTTACGTGCAAGTACATTACACGTTTGCACACTAATTAGCCCTCTTCGCAGTAGGAGTGAAGAAATTGGAATCATTTGAAAAAAAAATTCATAAACGAAAAGAAAACGGCGAATCCTAGTCGTAATTATAAAAATATATTTATTGTTTCGAAAGTAGATGCTTGACGCAAAAAGAAAATAGTTTAAAAACGGAGCGTTAGTTACATAATAAAAAGAATGCAATAAGCTATACAAATTTACATTTTACAAACGTAAAATACCGAGTACCATCGTATCGAGCAGTCGTCATAACAGTGTACAGACAATTACATGTTTTTAACCGTACAGTTTTATGCATCCCGTGGAGAATCAACGGCGACCATAGGCATGGTGCGACTGATGAGCTGCAAACGAATAGACCCAGTCAAAATAATCCCAAACCAATAAATTTCCACAAAACTGCGAGTAAAACTCACGTTTATAAAATTCTGCTGGAAAAACAACATCAGGCAAGAGTCTATGTATCTTTTGTAACACCGTCGCCTGTCCTGCCAAGTCTGCATTAACGTTCCACACCTGAAAAGTGCATTAGTACAAAATCCCTACTAATCTAAGCACAAGTCAATCAACTAATACCTGTATCAGATCATCCCTGTCTCTAATCGACACAGTCACACCACATATCTCATCCCCTTCAGCAACGCTATCAATGAATTGTTCGCCAATGGCAGCCAGTACTACTTCTTTCCACACTTGTGCCTAAAGGATTGGGTAACGCCATTTTTATACGAACGAAGGATATCAATCAATTCTCTTGACTGACAATGGGACTCACTGTGTCGCTCTTATGGCACTTCAGTCTCCAGGTTCCACCTTTTTGATTCACAGGTTCCTCCCACATAGGATACCTGTCGTCCCTCATCAGGTGATAGCTGTATCTTACCTACGATAATATTGGAACAATTCAATTAATTGAATAAAATACATCTCCTCGTATCATACAGAAATAAGCATCGCTCTAGACCCACCTGTATGTCAGCAGCATTAGGAATATTATTGAAAACAGCCCAAAAACTTTGCACTGTATTCACCGTGTAAATTTTCTTCAAATTTTCCTTATACTCCTCGGCCGTCGTACCTGAAATTGCCCTGCGACGCAGGGTTACAAGTAAAACAAGTTAACAGGGCATTCAGACTGAAACGAACTGTAAACTGATACTAGAAAGGTCAATGGCGGTCAATATGACGCAAGCGATTGTTATTCCACTTGTTATCGACAGATGACGATCAAATCCTATTTATCATAATTGACAATTTATCAACAGACAATTATGTATAAGTATTAAAAAAAAAAACTTTCGCACTGCGATAATAATTATTTCTGCGTACAAATTGATTTCTTCAATGAAAGATCCTACGTTTGCTCTACGATTATATCGCAAGATTAAAAGAAGTCGAGATAACAGATGAAACGCCGGTAAATAACAAGAATTATCCATTCTCTACACGGGATGATTATAATTAGCAATAAAACTGTATTTTCTCGGGTAAAAAAACTTTCTAGGTTATGCTAACGATTTACGCCGCATTGCCCAAATAGTTCCTGGAACGATAACAGGTCACTGATATATTCTACTGATTGTCAAAGTCATTGAACGTCAAAAGACAGGCTATAAACAGTAATAACGAGCGGCTTTCAAAGTTCATCTTCGTGAACGATATTTTTTATAACATGATCGACATACCTATCGAGCCAAAAGGTCCAAGAGGACTGAAGAGGTGTTCCAGAAGAGTCATGCTCCTTGATACTCTCAACGGTTGTTTCCGAGAATATTGGAGATTTCGATAAATCGGTCGGTGGACCTTCCTTCGACTCGCACTTCACCGCAGCCATGTTGAAACGACAATCGTTTCCGAGATGAAAGATCAGCGACGTCAAGAATCATGTGACGAACGAAACGTGAACGAACGTTCGTGACAGCCTACGACTGGCAGTTACGAGCCTGAGACTGTCATTACGGATTCTCGAATAGCAAGTCTTGGCTGCTTTATGGCTGACAAACAAAACCTTATCGTTTTTTTGGTGATCAATACAATAGACCGATAGCTGATAGTTCAACAACAGAAATAAGTAGTACGAGCGGCAAATCGCTAGTTGGAACCACAGTCAAGGTATATTAATGCCGGTGGGATTTCTCATTCGTAAATTCGAGAAAAAGAGTATCCAAAACAAGAACAATATCTGAATACAATGGATTACTTATTTTAAATGATTTGAAGGATACGAATTTAAAGTGTATAACAAAAATTATATTACCGACAGAAAAAGAAAGTTCATTTAGTTACGACGTCATTCCGTGAGATGGCTACGAATAGTGATACCATCAGTCGGTAAGTGAAGAACTACTTTCAAGTGGGAAACAGGAAGATTTTTTTATTAGCTGAGGCAGGTATGAGATCATCGTCGTTTGCAAGCCAGAATAGATTACTCGATTACGTCCTATTGATCTATTGCTACGTCGCTTATATTGAAAATATTATCAATGATTGATTCACGTTATAATAATTCTCAGTTATATAAGTATACCGCAATTTACCATGTCGCAAATAGATACTAAATGGGACACGTGGATCATCTCATAGCCGACACACTTGCGTATAATCACTATAGGCCCGCGGCATATATACATAATAATCACATACACGTGCCGCTGGTACCTATACGAAAATAAAGTTGTACCGAAGCTAGTCGACGTTCAGGCGCTAAGACGATTAGGTCCGCGATCACGTGTGAACTCATCCTAGAATCTTGAGATTATAACGTAATCTTGTTACCATTAGGAAATATGTGAAAATCGTGATATTTTATTAGTGTTATTAAAAAAATATATATACTAAGTGTGGTATCGCGTCCATGGCAGAGTTTAAGGTATGGGCCATTTTCTCATGACACATCTAGTACAGATTGACCTAAATTTTTATGGAACCCTTTTTCGGCACCCGCATCTACATGCTGGGCACTCCTATAAGTAGCAAGTATATATATAAAATTATTTTGATTAAGAACTTCTATTAGACTTCCGTTTCCGTTGCGTCTTTTGTTCACAGGAAATTTCACAGAGAACCCGAAGACTCGTGCGCCGACAGAAATGGACGTTGCTGCTGTGTCTCTTTGCTCTGGTAACTGTCCTGAGTTTGACACACTTTTTCTACGATCCAAAACTGCCGCCCCCTCGCGACACGTATATGGATGACGTCCCGCAGGAGCTCTACGAGTATGGTAAGGATGTCCAGAAATTGTATTTAGCCGCGAGGATAACTTGCCGACTGATCCTGATAAATGGGATCCTCTTCCAGTTCTTCGCAGATGGTACAATCTTAGCAACGGTTAGTAAACGAGAGTTGGAAGTGGGTTAATTTTAATTAAGGGGGTATAAAAGGATCCTCTTGTTCAACAGGTGACGAAGAGTGGTACAACCTGAAGAATGATTCCACGTGGGACGATGTGGATTTACTGCTCGAGGTCAAGCGGAATTGGATCGTTCAGGAATACGATGCTGCGAAACCGTACTCGCTCTACGATCCTAACCTCGAGGACACCTCGATGGGACAGGCCCAGCTGATACGTGAGATCTTTCAGGAGAAGGTGAATCTAAATGTCATACCGTTGATAGTTAATAACGAACCTGAAGACGCCGGAGTCTAGGGCGGATATCGTGTTACCTTTCAGAAGGGCGGATTCTTCGTGGAATGCGGCGCTTACGACGGCGAGACGCGTAGCAACACTCTTAATCTTGAAAGATTTTATAATTGGACGGGTCTTCTGGTCGAGGCCGATCCAATTAACTTTACGAAGATGCTCAGGAAGAACAGGAAGGCTTGGCTGTCGCCATCTTGTTTGAGCATCGAGCCTCGTCCGATGACGGTAAATGATTAATGGCGATGAAAACTTTTTTAACGCTTAGATATCAGACTTCAGAATGATTTTTTCATTCTTTTTATACTATTTATACTCGTAATTATCTTAGGCGTCCTTTCTAATGGCCAGGAACATTGGACGACTTCATGATCCTGAGAATTCCGCGGAGGATCTGGAGAACACGGCGGACATTGCGCACTGTGGTACCCATGTCAAAGTTCAGTGCTTTCCATTGGCGACCTACGTCGCGGCGCTAGGCGTCACCACTGTAGATTATTTCAGTCTTGATATAGAAGGCAATGAGATCGAGGTCCTGGAAACGATACCGTTTGATCGTTTGGATATTAAGGTGAGTCCTGAGATACAGAAATTATTAAAAAATTGTATTTTTACTTTTTTTTCCATTTTCCTTTCAGACCCTCTCCGTCGAGTATATTCACAACAAGAAGAGTCGCGATTACGTGATTGACTTTATGGAGAAGCGTGGATACTACGTGTACAGTTTTGTCGAGCGCGACGACAATCTCGCTAATGACGTCATCTTCGTTAAGCGCCATTCCTGACATCCGGTTTCACGAATTGCAGAAATAACTGCGATTAGATAAGATTCCGTTAAAAAAAAATAATCCGTTCAGCTTAGAGACCAATACTATTACTTACTATGATCTATAGAATAATTCATCTAAATAATATTACTAATGTCATTCATTATATGTTGATTTGAGATATGATTGACCAAAGCATATTGCATAATAATGTTTTACGTACCTGGAACAATGTTATCTTTCTCTCTCTCTCTGTAAACCCTCTTCCTCGAATCAATCATTCTCTTTCCTATCGGTCATTGTTCCTTTTTATAGCTATTCATAAAATCTCTCAATCATCAGCCATAGAAACGCTTTATTCGTACCTTAAAAAATATTTACAAGATTTCACGCACCTCCCGAGGGCTCTCTTCATCGGCGGCGATGCTATACGTAACGATGATACTCGCAACATTGTAGTAGCAATGGTATAGCAACGATAACATTAAATAGTATGCACAGTGTTACAATAATAATAATGTTAGCCCTAATTAATATATCCTACAAGTAGTAAAATAATTCCATCTCTTAAAAGTCTATATCCTCGTGAGTAAATACGTATTAATGTAACTGAGACACGTATATCCGTAGCGTGGTAACGTTTCAATTACTTATCTCTGTTTTCTTTGATAATAATACATACTTTTGTTTCTTTTTTTTTCTTTCCTTTAGGAACTAAGGGATAGCGTAAATTAAACGCCATGAGTATTCCGGGACAAAAGATACTTGGCTTTCCGTGAAATTCATCACCTTTTCGCGTTAGCCAAACACGGCGTAAGAGAGAACAAAGGAAAAGGGGTGAAAATTAGATAAAATAAAGCGGAATTTCGTGGAAAAAAAAGAAAGAGAAACGGCAAAGATAAGGAGACATATTTTACCGTCGAATGGACGTTTCTGGAATGATTTTTTTTTCGACTAATTAGCGTCCCCAATCAGTTCACACTTATTGCTTCGCCATGAGCAATTATCTCGGTCCGCGTCGCTATTAAAAATGGCGTCGGTCTCGATTCGAGCGAAAACGTCGAAAGTTTTATTGAGAAGAATGGACTTAATCTCTCATCGACACTTTTCCTCGTCACTGCGTCACCTTAACCCCTTTTAAAGGGGGATTCTTTTCACTTTCAATACAATTAATTACACATCAATTACACGCCCAGAGCTTTCCATAAAGGACGCCACAGCGTTAATGCCCGTTTGTTGTTCTTCGCGTTTACTTTTTACATTTTTCTTTTTTTCTTACGCTTAATTACCGATAGTATCGACCTTTAAGCGGACGCTTGGACAAGACAGGTAGATAACGCGCTGCGATACAAAAGAGTCGCAGCCCTTCTGGACACGTAATAATTACGTCATTCTTTAGGAACAATTGTAGGTTAGGTTAGCTATTTACACACAAACTACGACCATAAGAAACGATACCGATAAAGTTTAACAAGGCAAAATGAGTACGTAAGTATCACGGCTGGTCTACAGGGTGTACAAAAATAGCAGTAATCTTGACGTTATTAAGTTAACAAGTAATTTAATGTAATTTTGAATACTTCATATCGCAGTCTGATATATAAGATTTTCTACGTCATGTTGTTGATCGCGGCTTTTTTTTGTACTAAAAAGTTTTTTATGTTCCAGGGAACCGTTCCCTTTATATGGTACACCCTGTATACCTGTGATTTCGAGTAGATTTCCTGGACTGTCAAAGGGCGCCTTATCTCCCTGTCGATGATTCCTGACTAGAGAGGACGTCCTGGAAGGAGAAGAGGCGTTTTCACAAACATGCCAAAGATTCATACACATATATTCTCTTGCTTTCTTAGTCAGTCATACCCTCTCTCTCTCTCTCTCACTCCTCTCTCTCCTTGAGGAGAATGGCACGGACTTGTATCACGGCCCTTCCCACGATCCCCTGTTTACCCTTCGCCACTCGAGCGACGGACAATTTTTCCACTAGATAAAATTTCCATTTTCGCGGGAAACGAAAAGTCAGCCGATTTGCATTCCCTTTGTACTTGTTTTGCCGATCGTTTAAGTCCCGTCACCGTACCCCCGGGGCGGGGACGGCATATCGCGACTACCCGTTCGAGTCGTGAAAATAAGGGACGACCACCCTCTCGTTCCACCCTATCTTCACCCTTTAGCGCAATTTCATCATGGTATAAATTAAAGTCAACTCCTTCGCGCCCCATTAGAATGCCCCTAAATGAGAGAATTTTAAATCCAACCCCTTCCGTACCCTCTAATATTCGTTTTACTAGTATATCTTCGCTATAGGAGAAATCCATCCCACCCCAACTGGCCCCCGAAACAGTCGAATATATTTTGATAATTAGCTACGATTTCATTTCCGGTGGAATCATCGACGATCCCGACTAGGACGAGCATAACCGATCGTTTGTATACAACGAGGATCGTCGATGATACCTCAGAGACCGTAAATACGACTAAATCTAATGCTAACGTTAACAATTTCTTCGGCTGGACCCCTTAAAAAAAGAAAAAGCAGTCCTGACGTTTTCGCCAATTTTCATCCAGTTCAAGCTTACTCTATAACGTTCAATTGGACTGCCGACGATCTTGGTTCGGACGAGTCCAGCAACTCCTGGGTACGAGGATCGTCGGCAGTCTGCTAGTCTCAGACGAAGCTCTCCTGTTTCTTGCCGATGATACTTCCGGTTACGGCATTCAGCAAGGATAGCTTCAGTTGTTTCTCGGACGGCACGTTGGGCAACTTCATGCTGCAGCTCTTGTTGCTGCTGTGTCGTCGCCAGAAGTCCGACTGATTGGTACTGCAGTTGGTCGAGCCGGTAGTGTAGGTTCCCGTTCTACCGGAAGTTTTCTTTCTCTTGGTATTCGCCAATCCGCATAGCCTCAGGAAGCCCTCGCGAAACTTGGTGGACATCAGATTGTAGAGGATTGGATTAATGGCAGAATTTAAATAGAGCATCACGCGACAGAAGTAAAGAAGACAGTAGTACGTGTCTATGCCCATACTAATGATGGTCCTGGGTGTCGCCATGATTATCCACAACGTGAACGCCCTGAAGGGCAGCAGACAGACGAAGAAGCTCAGGACTACCGTACCCAGCATCAGCACCACCTGCTTCCGGTATTTCAATAAATTATTAGCCGGTCCTCGACTGATTGCCGGATTGGCCATCAGATGGCGCGCGATCACCGTGTACAGGGCGACCAGGATAAACAGCGGCAGGATGAAGAAGACGATGATGGTCGTCAGGAAGAAGCCGGCTGTCCAGTCGCTGGTGTCCACTCTCATCTGGCATACAGCAACCATGGAACCGTCAGTGTACTCTGTCATCCGGTAGTCCGATATCAGGAGGATTGGACTGTGGGCAGAATTTTTTTCAAGGACATCCATTGTCATGCACGTCGTTTGACGAATTTTCAAAAAAAAAATATTTTCTTATCTCGACAATTTTCACAAAGAATTTATATATATGTATATTTTTTTATTTATCTTTTTTGTCTCTCTACAGCACAATATCTATCTTGGATATTACGTTTTTCTTTCTCTCCCTCCTATATCACCCTTTGGGCCTAGAACTACTTCTTTTTGATGGAACGTCGGCAAGCTACGATTGTTTGCTTCGCGACAACACAAAGGCGCATTTCTATGTGGAAGTCCGCTCGAGTCTATTGGGAAATGTTTACTGGATAAACTGTCAGGTCTGACACTACGGAGACGCGAGGACAGTTTGTCGTCAGGGCAGTGAGGACACGTTACCGATCGGTTAAATATCTCGTGTCTCGTAATTCATGTAAAACGTATGCCTGTGGGTGACCTTGTGAAAAGAGCTTAAGGAATTTTTTACATCATTTTTACTGTCAGCTTTAATCTATTTATTTGAATTTTAACGTCGTTCACGAGATACACGTATATCTGCAGCTATCTGCAAAATGGCGGGCGCTCAGCCATTTTCTTTTTAATCACGATCATTAGACACCTATAGGCGTTAATTAAACAACTAGAGAACGCAGAGACTAATAAAATTGCTAGGTAATACTGTGAGTTATCATGGAGAGATTCCTAGCCTTCTCGATACCGGAAGCCAACGATCCCGATCATCCATCGACTTTCCATAAGAATAATATCAAAGCCCTTATCAATCTTTATTGTCGGCGCCATATTGGAAATAATCGTACGATAATCGTCATCCGGTCTCTTTGTCTTCCTCAATAGCACATAAGTAATCTTGTCTTTTCTTTTTTCCCCCCAAAAAAAATTTCATCTTCTATCTCCGTCACGCTCTCTACAAAAAGATCTCCTGCTGATCCTTCCTCGTCATCCTGCGCGACATCCTCGTGGAGGTCAGCGTGCTCCGGAAGGTACCGCGATCGTGACCACGTCTTCTGGCCAGTCCGCAGAGCCTGAGAAATCCTATCCTGAAACGCGTGCTCATCAGGTTGTAGAGTATAGGATTGATGGCGCTGTTCAGGTAGAACATGATCCGCGAGAAGTAGAGGACGTTGTAGTAGGTGTCGGAGTGGATGGTGACCTTCTCGGCGGGTGTCAGCACGATGTAGAGGGTCAGGATGCGAAAGGGCGTCAGGCATATGAAGAAGCTGAAGACAACGGTGAGGAGCATCAGGACGACCTGGCGACGTGAACGGATGTGCTGTGACTCGCTAGTGCTTGCGGTTGCCGAGTCGCGCACCAGGTGGCGAACGATGACCGAGTAAAGTACCAGGAGGATGAGCAGGGGCAGGAAGAAGAAGAGGAAGACCAGGATCAGGAAGAAGGACGTGGTGGCCGTCGTGTTTGCTGGCGCCAGGCACATTGGTACCACTGTTGACTCCCCCTGCGTTTCCGCATAGCTCGTTGAGTTCGTCCGGAATTCGCTATACTGCGAGACCCAGATCATTGGACTGCAATCAACCAAAAGTGAATACAGTGCTTCTCGTTTCCGCTTTCGCTCTCCGACCCCCCTCTTTGCTGATAACACTTCTTACGGGGGGGGGGGGGGGGGTCCCCAAGGCAATGTAGAGACGATCTGGGACTTTTGTTTTGTATGGAATGACAACATTTTTTTTTAGTACAACAACAAGATGAAACATAGCTATAGGACTACATTGCTTCGTGACCCAAAGTCCTGCTGATGCGCAGGACTTTTTTTTTCAGGGAGAGACTGGTCCCGTCTGGTTGGCTGCAGTTCAATAATTCGAGTATCGTCACAGCGTACTTTTTTTTGGAACGCACTATATTTTTCTTTTCTTTACAGGCAGAGAAGCTTTTTTGTAAAATTTTAATTACGATTCAGGTGTTTCCCTGAATTTGAAATTAAAAAATTTTTTTTTCTTACTACATATCATGTATATGCATAGATAGCTGGTTATGTATTGTACATTGTTTGTACGTGATATGCGCACAAATATTTTGGATGAATTTAATATGGGGGACGTTTAGCTGATTTTACTAGGACAGTCACCCTCGAAAAATGCAAAATACACTATGCAGCCGCGGGACCGCAAAGGGTGGCCCCATCATCATCCCTACTGTCTATGCTTCCACTGTATTGAATGAGTCGTGTGTGTATGCATATGTAATATAAAGGACGTGACGTAATGTATGTGCATTAACATAAAACATTAATTCGCGCCGTCGACGGAGGGCGGAGGTCGTCGCGACGCACATTTTTACAATATTAAACTGCAACCAACGAAGGTTATGTCTCTCCGAAAAATATGGCGGACGAAAGGTGAAGGGTGTCGAAAGTAAATTTTTCGTAACCCAGAGGCACGTTCAAAAAGGGTTGGTCGTGTCTCTGAAAAGGCGTTCGAGCAAAACAAGACAGAAGACAGATGAAAGTTCAAAAAGACGGGGAAAAAAAGGCAGAACAGAAAAAAAGAAAATTCCACGCGGCATACAAAAATGTAAATAAAAAAAAGCGAGCGATCGGAACAAGGAATAATAAGTGAGAAGGGGTGGGGGTAACAAAGCGAGAATCCAAAAAGGCAAAAAAAGCGTATAGTATGCGTGTATATGAGTGTACGTGTACAAGCGACCCAAAAAGAAATTGCACTCACGTATTCGCGATAGGGGTGCCTCTTTTCGTTCGGGGGGTGGTTAGCAAATACCTCGCAAAACGAAAAAAAAAAAATACAAAAAAGAAAATGATAACAGAAACCGTTCCAATCCTCTTTCTCCACCGTGATGCATAATGCAAACACGTGAGCATACCATATACGTATGCACGTGAGTGCTGATATTGATACCAGAACCCACCCCCTCGATACAGAGGGGTGGAGGGAGGGGGTTAGAAAAAAAAGACAATCCTTCTCTATCAGCCGGGAATATTTTTCCACCGGTCCTTTCATCCCCGACCTCAGGTACGTATAAATCGTTATAAAAAGGAGGGTGAGGGGAAAAAGGGGGGTGAGGAAAAAAAGGGGTTGAAAACGTCCAGGACGTCGATTCGTAGCGATTAACTCAAGTAGACGATGATGGCCCTAAGGGAGGTCTGATTCCCTGTTAAGAGTATCTCCGTGGCAGCTACCCCCTGCAACCAACCCTTAGCTGTCGAGTAATATAGCTGCCGCTACTACCGCCAGCGGTCACGGACAGGATAGATGGGGGGGGGGGAGGGAGGGGTTAAAAGTTATGCACATATTTCTTGGCGCGTCGATGCAAAAAGCCATTGGTGCCAGGGGGTAAATGATTGATTGGATCGGTCCGATCCAATGATGTATCTCGCGGCATATTAAAAAGTTATGAATCTCAAAAGAGGGTGTGTGATATCCGCGACGAAGGTGGAGAAGGAAGGGGATGATGATCGTTAACGCGTGATTTCATTCGAATGCTCAGAGATCCATCCCTCCCACCTACCCCCACCTCGCCCAAAAGCTTTCGCTCCCTTAGCCACCACCCACGTACCTTTGGATACCTCTAAGTAGACGCGAAACCTCCTCGTTACTTTTCCTGGCCTTTTTTCTCACCCCCTCCCCTACATTCACCCTCTAGGTATATATATATAGATCGCGTATACTTATTACTTTACGTTTGCTCGCACTGGCTTTATGCTCACCCGCATAGCGCGAAAGGCTTTTTCATTTGTATGGTTCCTACCAGGGGGACGGTACCCCGATTTTCTATATAAAACTTTCCGAAAGGGGTGGTACGGCGTTCTTACAATATCGAGTATAAAGGGGTGAAAACTTGTCGAAGGCTTTAAAGCTTGTTTGAGCGGCTTCTCGAGTTGCAAGGTATCGTGAGTGTAGGGTGGGAGGCGAGGGGGTAGAATGGGTGGGGGGTTATGGGCGAGAAAAAAAAAGAGCTTCAAGTCGAGCGATGCTAACGCGAGTCGCGCCGCGAGGCGAAGTCAAACCTAAGAGTGAAGCGCGTGAGGGGTGGGGAGAAAAGGTAAAAGGTTAGAAAGTGGTATGGCCACTGAAGGGGTGGGGTGGGAGGGTTAAGAAAGTAAGGGAAGATATAAGAATCCCAGCAGTGACTTCCCACGAGGTGAAATAAAATATCGTAGTGTCCTCTTCATTTCTTTTTTTTTTTACCACCCTTAGACGCTTCTACGCAGAAAGCTTCGTCCACACTTACGGAAAGGTGTTAGATTTCGTGTAAGGTAGACGCCCTCTTCGCTGACTATGTACGAACGTAAGGCAACCGATAAGCAGGCAGGGTGAAATTTTTTTTTTTGAAAAGCTTATGGTGTCATGTTTTTTTTTCATAGGGTTTTCCCCACTTTTCGATTCTTTTTTCTTTTCGTTCTACTCGTTAACGTCGAGCAGTCGTTTGTCCTCCTCAGGAGAAACGTCCCACGGTGTTAGGATGGCAGAAGTAGGTCCGGTCCTTTCTTTTTTTTTTTTACGGGGATGCATGGGAGTCTATGGGAAGCAACCCTGTAGGTACCCTACATATATCGTCCTTATCCGGCGAATTGGAACGCGACGGGGGCAGGGAAACGACTGAGGGGCAGAATTTTATGGGATAAAAATCGAGCCTTTGACCCACAAGCGGCACAGTGTGCGGTTACCGTCTAAGAAGAAACCACCCCTGTTCGCTTTTCAACCCTCCTCTGAGCAAGGGTGATCGTCCTTCGTCCTTTATGGGAGAAATAGCCCCGGCGGACATATCCGACCACTCAAGACAGCAGTGCATTCTTTCGTTCGTTCGTTCGTTGTGGCGCAACCCCTCGTGCGACGATATTTTTTTCGGTAAGGACAAAAATAAGGGTGGTTTTGACTTTTCTTTTTGGCACGTGACTCGAATAGAGTCACTCGAACCCTCTTCCGTGGGTTTTATGCGAACGGTACTGTGGTCATGGTACTTACGGATGACGGACGTCATCATCCCTTGTTTAGGGTGCGATGCATCCGTGTTAAATGGCTATGTGATTTTGCACCCTCGTAATATTTAAACGTAAATCAGCTGGACAGAGACCGATGGTCATTGAGGGAGACTGATACTGGTACTGATGTAATATAGGGGTTGGTTCTCCTGTAGGATCTGTAGGATAAACGATTTTTATCTGGTAAGGGGGTGGACTTGGGGGGTGGGGGTGGGGGGAACGAAGCACTCGGCTGGGCGTAAGTTTGATGAATGAGGTCCAAGGAAGAGTCTAAGTGGGCAAACGCGATTCTGGATGCTATTTTTTCCTTCCACTCTCCCCGAAATGGGGGTGGAATTGGGTCAAAAGCCCCATTCCCACCCTTGATCTCGTTCTCGTTCCTTCTTGACTCTCGCCTTCTCTCCCCTCCGCCCTCCTCTCTCGTCCCGATAATATCTGACGTTTCGTCGCAGGCGTCATGAAATTCTGACGCGTCATTAATTCCTTGGGCACCTGCTGCTTTTCAACTCAACAAGTTCTGCGACGTTAGCCAATCAAAACTTACAATTTCGGATAAAATTGAGCGCCCCACCCCAAAGACCGGAAGTCACTCAAACAGGAAACCGGATGTCAACCAAAGAAAATTTGGCGAGAAAATTGTTCGGGGGTTTTGGGGGGAGTTTTCATAGCGACCCCGCCTAGAAACAACAGGGAAAATTGGTCTGTGAATTACGAACGAAGAAAACAAACATGGCGGATGAACCAAGAGGGAGTTCATGTGCGTGAAAGGAGTAGGTCGGAACTTCCGGTTCTTTGCGAGAACAATGAAAACGCGTCAGAATACTTCTGCGAGTGGATTTAAAACTTTCTGTACAATTTCTTTTTTTTTTCTTCACCCTTAATAAGGGGGTTGGTAATATCTAATAACAGAGGAAACAAGACCGCCGACCCACCAATGAATATTTCGAAGGGTAACAATTAGGTTAGTTTATATGGATATTCCCAGTGAGAAAATTCATCCGAGAGAATTGGCTTCCGGTATACACCCCCCCAAGCGTCGCGACGCTACCTCATCACGTGACTTAAGATTTAGGTCAAAGGGCGCGTTGTCATAAGTCCTGGCAGCCTATAATACGTATAATGCGGTTTCGTGCGCATCCGCCCTCAGGTGGATTATCTTACCGCGAAATTTTACCCTCTTCTCTTTCAACCCTCTAATCTCTCTGTGTCTATCTGCACCCTCTGTCCAGGATGTCGGACGCGCTTTTTACGAGCTAGTTGACAGAGAGAGGGGTGAGTCTGTACAGGAGCCACAAGTCGCTGCCGTTCACCCTCTGACTCATCCACGTCCATCCCCCATCCTGACAGACCCCCTCGTCCCTACCCCCTCAGGCATCAGGGCTATTCTGATACAACCCTCGTTGGAGATCCCAACCAAAGTGTAGATTTCCTCCAAGCAGCCAATCCCATCCGGGGGTAACTTTTATCAACCCCACCTGAATTTCCTCAGGTCTCTGATCAGGTTTCTATGCAGGGGGTTGACAGGGATTCATGCGGAAATGCAATTTTCCTCTAACTCAATATTCCCGACGCTTCTGCAATGGGGGGGGGGGGGGGGAGGGGCTGCGACCGTCGCGCGGGAATTCCACGAAAATTCGAAATTCTCCAACGTCAAACTGTTACAGGTCCCTCGTTCCGTAGCGATTAATTGGCTATTTTCACGGTAGGGATGATCGGGGGGATCCTCTTGGACGAAATTCGCAAGTTGCAGGGGTAGTTTCTTGTCTGCAGGTCCCCAGGAGTATTGTATAACTAACGTATCTACGTACCATCCAGAGTGCTGGGTAAGAAGCTGAAGAAAAAAAAGAAAAAAGAGAGAAAAAAATAATTCTCATCCACCAAGGGTGAATTCAATCTCTGCCAACAAGCACATTCACCCCCCCCCCCCCCCCTCCACCATCGTACGGGGAGTAAAATGAACTCAATCCAGGGTCGATCAACGTATTTCTTTTTTTTTCACCATCAGCAATGACGACCACAACGTCCGCGGGTGCACCAGACACACGGGTGTACCATGGTAATTTCTTTGTTCTTACGCAGAGCATAAAACACTGATACGACGACGATGACAAAAAAGTGGCAAAGAGGGGGGGGGGGGGCGGTTATAAAAGTGCCGAGGGTACGCGAAGATGCACGAGCATCGCTTCTGTCGGAGGCAGAGAAACAAAGGCACGGAAAGCGGCTGCATTTAATGGAGTTTAAAACGGAAATTGGAACGAGGGTATATAGTATATACTGCGGTCCGAAACCATAAAGCCCGTCTGCCAGTACGTATAAACGCGCATAAACACAAGTTAAAGGGGCTCGCGGAAGTAAACCGCGCGTGAACGGGAAAGATGGCGGCTGCAGCATTGCTGCTGCTGCTGGTAGAATATTTACGAGTAATTCGATTTTCCATAGAAAAATCTATACGAGGTCCGTTGATACTGCATATATGCTAAACGGCGGCGATAATCGAAGTTAAGATTGTATGGATACTTACGTGCGCGAAAAAACGATAGATGCATTGATAACAGAAAAATTCAAGCGTTACTCCTTATCAAATTTGATTGACCGATGACGGGGAAGATTGTTAAGGCCTAGACGTTACGATTTTATGATTTCCTATACCTGATGTGAGTGCGAGGGAGACGGACTTATGGGCGCTTATGTGCGTAAGAGAAGGACGGACGTAGCGGTAGGCCAGATTTGTCATTTTTCCAGTTTAAATTCGCCGAGTTACGGAAGCAATTTTGAAGGATGAAATTTTTTTATTGTTCGAGGCAATTTTTTAAGTGGAATAATGTATATTGTTCAGCGTGCATTTTTTATGTTACGGATGACTGTTAGATACGATCGGCATTATCGAAGTTGCAACGTTTAATTTAACCTGTCGTCTATCTTGCAGAGCTCGTATGCACTTTTAATTAAATGGCGATCGATTGGAAATCACGTGACGGCTGTCAAGTAGTAACGGTTACGTAGAATCTCGACGAGATCGTGGATACATAAATACAGATGCTCCAGGACGAAACGGTAAACGTCGGTGACCTCTTAGATTTTCATCTGCCGAAAGAGTTACAGCCCCTAAGTCGGGGATGATGTAACAGGACGGTCTACGTGAGCGGACTTTCCCGCTAGGACGGTTATCTTATAGAAAGGCGCAGACGTGACGTATCTGTATGTACGAGAGAGAGAAGGAAAGGAGAGAAAGAAAGAAAGAAATAAAGGGACCTAGGGGGTCCCGCAAAAAAGAGAGAGAAAGAAAGAAAAAAAAACAGGAAAAATTGCCCCAAAAGACAAAATCACGGCGAGTCAGCCAACGGGAGAGATCGAGTGTCCCATCTCGATTCGCCGTCAGTCGATATATGCACTGATTTATATATAATGGCAAAGTGCGCATGCGCTTAATGGCTGACGTTTAAGATCTCAAAGAGAAAAAAAAAGAAGGGTGGCATGCGCTCAAATTGAAATAGCGATTGCTAGTTTACTTGAAAAAAAGAAAAAGAATCGCGATCTGTATTAGTCGTAGCTTACTTACCTGGTACAGAGAGCAGCTGCCGCCCAGGCCAACAGACATAGACACGTGGCCCTTGCCTTGGTGCAGACGTACCTGATAAGAAGAAAAAAAAAGTGAAATTAAAGAATAGCAATGATAATAAAACAAGGGAATATATATTAAAACGCGTGTCACTGAAAAATGGTCTTGTTCGCAATGGCGGATGGTTAGCGTGGGGCTTTTTTACTTGGACGATTCCCAATGGAAATTTGATGGTACGCCGACGAGTGGGAAAGAAACAAAAGAGAGTAAGGAGAGAGAGGGAGAGAAAGAAAAAGAAAAAGGACGTATAAAGGAAGAAGAAACTCATGGAAAACTTACCCAGCTCTGAGGGGTTCGCAAATGGCGTAATATCTCTCGAAGCTTATGGCCAGAATAGTGAGTACCGATGCGTGAGCGACGGTCAGCTCGACAAAGGGCACGGCCTTGCCTGAAATCAAATAGAAAAAAAAACTAAGACAATGAAATAAGAAACAAAGAGGGCCTTAAGGTCCGGTTTTCAAAGGGCGTACGGCAGTAGAAGAATCTAGAAGTAAAAATCGTATTTACAAAGTGCCAATAGGATCCTGCCGATACGTAAGACTGTACATATAGAATACAAGACAGACATACGTGGACGTGCGCGAAACTCGGGTACCATAAAGTCACACGGCACCCTGGACGCCATTATTCTCCAGGAAACGTAGAGGAGACTTCCCAGGACCTGGGGATACGTCCTCTTCGTTACGTCCTGGCAGAGGATATTCTCCGCCGGTGCCATAAAGCCGTTTTCTAGCGTGCGTCACTATTGTCTCCCACTCCTTTCCCAGCCTTTTCTTTCTAATTCTACATTCCCTTTTCTTTCGATTTCTACATTCCCTTTTCTAGACAGACTATACCGACGGCGATTGGTAGCCACGACGTCTGGCACGGTCGTGTGTACGTACAGTCGTGAAAATAAGTACCGTCCGCTAATTCAGAGCAATGAATTACCATACAATCGTCCGTTACACGGAAGCAGTTGTCGATAATGAAGTTCGCCAAGTAAACAATGTCCCCGCAGGACGTCGAGCTTATTTGAATATAAATAAGCATTCGAGTATTCTTGCCTCCGTTTCTATGGTGCGTTCCTGATAACTCCTGCCTCTTTGTGTACAGCGCTACGCCCTCGCTCCCCGTTCCACTGTCGCGCGTAGACTGTCGTCTATACGTATTACTTTCTGAGAAAGCAGCCCAGAGGACCTTCTAGGTAATCGAGAATTAACATGAGAATGTCCTCGTTGGCGGTTGATTGAAATTCATTAATGTCGACGTGCATTTCGCGAAATGGTCTCTCTCGGGACGTCATTGACAGGAAGAAAATTATCCGGCCGACCTAAGCGACCGTGTTACTTTGTGCTACGTGACAATGGTAAACGAGATAAAATTACTGCTAGATTGAATCACGATAGAAATGTATATAGATCGGAATTACGAATACACGTGTGGCGTCAATTCGTTAACAAGCTGGGCGAATACAAAAGAACGACGACCGTGGCGACATCCTACGGTAGAATGGCGTAACGAAAAAATTAAAAGTTAATATTCGAAAAATCTACCGACGGCAATTTTAGGTCGAAGGAAAAAATTAACTTAGCTTCCCCATGGGTCCTATGGTTCTGGTTTCTTTGGTCCTGCGGTCCCCTTGATCCTTCGAACGCAGCAAGGATTAGGAGAGGTGGGAATCCAAGTGCCGTAGTAGACAAATGGGCTTAACCTAACCTACAAACACAAACACTAACGTTTCGCGTGTGCACGTGTACGCTATACGATTTCTAGGCACCCTCGACTTGGTCCGCAAAACCCCACGGCAATCCGCCCCTGATTTTTTACACCAAGAAAATCCGCTTCTTAGGATCCAGGGGGAGGGGGCTAAGGGAGGACAGGGGTAACAAATTCTTCGCTTCGGCCGCACCAGATAATGAAATCGCATTAATTTTACTGGCGATTTTTTCGTCGCCCTAAGAAAGGGGCCAATTTTTCCGATTACCACGCACGAGGATGACGTCTGATCCGACTGAGAATTTGCCAAGGAAGAAGTGAAAATACTTATATCCTTATCCCTAGAAAAATCTCGACTATTAGGTACGCTCGAGAGTACCGCGTGGATGGATATTAAAATTATTTACTGTAACGTAGCGTGGAGGAATAAAAGGACGATAAAAAAAAATATGAAAAGATAGCTCAGAGGTCTGAGAAAGCTATGGCTAAAGTCCGCTTTGTAGGTATATATGTATATTATATATATATATGTATACTATATAAATATAACGCTCAGTGAACTTTCAGATCCACGTAAATACGTAATCCGCATATTTATGCTTGTATGTACAAGGAATGGCGCCGGCGTCCCGAGAACCAGTGACGCGAGAGAGCCAGTCGTTTAAGGTTATGTTATGTTACCTAGAATAAAACACCTGAGAGAAGCTTAGAGTGTGCAGACTGGATAAGGTAAATCTACCAGTAAATGAATACCTTAAGAAACGCCTCCAGTGAATGGATACCCGTGTTTAAAGAAACTATATGTAGATATAATTTACGTGAATCCATTTACTGGAAGCTGTGCATTCACTGATGGAGTCACCCTGGCTCGAGTGGCTCGAATGTTTGAGGGAAATTGAAGCACGCGACGCGGACTTCACTTGGAACGAAGGAAAAAGTGTGAACTTACGAGGCTGAGAGCAAAAAAGAATCCAAAGGAACTCTTTCTCGATTCAATATTCTTTGACAGACCGTAACTTCAGCTACTGCTGGCTGCTACCACGCCGGGATTCACCCTTAACCTTTTTCTTTCCCGTTATATCATACGCTGAAGCGTGGGATAGAAAGAGAGAGAGAGAGAGAGAGAGAACGAATGATTTCGCAAGTCGAAATTCTCGAATTTTCATATAAAAAATGAATGTCTGAGCGTCGTCTGCGTGAGAAATCGACGCCACGCGAGACGCGTCGGTTACGACTGCCCTGGGCGCCGGCTGTGAGACGTCTATCTTTTTTTACACCTTTTCCTTGTCGAAAATAAGAAAAAAGAAAAAAAGATACGAAAGATCAACGCGAAGCTGTCGCTCGATCGAACTCGATCGTACGTAGTACGTAAATCGATATTCATCGATACCCAGAGATACCAATTGCAAAATGGCGTATCGGTGCAACGTCCTCGCTCAGAATAACACAGAGTAGCTAGGAGACCTGACGTAATCAACGAACTGACAATGATAAATGACGATCCGACCTAATACGGCAGACTGGTTCATCCGTGAGGTCGAGGTACGTCCATAGTATCGCTCGTACAATTAACCAATTCGATTAAGCAGCCAACTTCATGGGATTGGTCGATGGTCTAAAGCTTGTCTCTGGAATTTGGAGAATTCGTTGCGACAGATAAAAAAAAATCAAAAAATAATATCTAAATAAGTCAAAATCATGAAAAATTAACATTCCTCAGACTCAAGACACTAATTGTAAGAAAAATTTTACAAAAACTTCAACGCTAACTTCGCACCGTACTCACCGATATAACTGTCGCATTTTATCAACCAGATTAATCTTTTTAGGTGACTCAGGGTCCTTCAGGTATGATACGGTTTGAGGTTAGGTCGGGTTAGGTTAGCTCCCTCTTGAAGTGTCTGGAAAGGAGCAACAGGCAGGCAGGGGGGATGAGGGGGGGGACACTGCAGAAAACGATCCTCGACTCACCTTAGCCTTAGCCTCGGCTTTAAGCTCGGCCTCGACGCTTATTGTATTTCCTGATACGAAGGTTAAAGGGAATTGGATGGATGGAAAAGCCGACGCCGACGTCGAAGCGGGCGCCGTCGTCGTCCGGCGGGCCCAGGAGCTACATTAAATGCTCGGACACGTATGGGCTAAGAGCAACGGTAATTCGTAGCAGGGGGTGGCATATATGGGGTTTCACCTACTCGTTTCATTTTATACCCGTCCCCACGTGGAAACGTTAGATACACATATGTGAAACTCCTACTTTTTACCCACCGCCAACGTACCACCCTACCATCCCCCTCATCCCAGTAATCCCCATACATACCGGCTTAATTATATACAGTATATATATCTATACAGATGCCAACCCCTTGATGATATATCGTATATCCTATTTGATGGAGGAATTTTAATCATTTATTTTAATTTAAAATGCCAAATATATCTGTAATAATTCGTTTAATCAAATGAACGAGTGTTATTGATCGAATATCGGTACGCGAATGAAATTTTGCAAAATGATAACAGTCAATCTGACTGTTGTGCAAATAACGTGAAACGGTTGACTCGTTCAAATGTAATTCCCCACTTGGAATACGGCAGGATAGCATTTGTTTGTTTGGCAATTTTTTCCGGCTAGTCGGTCCCTGCTTAATAACGGGTGGGGGGCGTTAATGGCGTCGTAGTGGAGCGCCGTCGTCGACGTCGAGCTATGTAACGCCGTCGGTGCTTTTGATCAGGGAGATTGAAACGGAATCGTCGGTGATCCGGATCGTTTAGGATCGACCCCATATCGTATCCAGGGATCCATTGACTATATCTATGGATGGTCCGGATGATGGGCCCTATTCTCTATTGAGGCACATCCAATCGCCGTATTGCTCTTGTAAATATATTAATACGATTTTTTTTTGGTACGGGGACCCCAACGTCCCTGTCTCTCTTTTAATAGGACAGGCAACACCCTCGTTATGAGTCCCCCACCCTGTCATCGTGATTCGTTCACTGATTTAAATAATTTTCGCAATTATCGCCTTTATACTGTAATTATGTAATTTCGTCTTTCATTCTTTATGACTTTTTCTGTACCGACCACGACCCACCCGTCTCCCACCCCCTTTAGCACGGGGTTGTGGGGCTGTAATAAAGTATAAGGGAGAGGGTGGAAACGGATGATCGACAAATGCCGTGAGGGATATTTAAATGTTAAATTTCACCCTGTGAAACGAGGGGGGAGGGGAGGGGGTTAGATAGCGTCGAGACGTAGGGGTGTAAAAGAGCGGTGAGATTAAGGATTGCAGAGAATCGGCTTTGACCGTTCCTCACTAGCATTTCTTACTGGCTAAGGGTGAGGGACTCAAGAAGAAGAAGAAGAAGAAAAGGAGGAGGAATAAGAAGAAGAATGTGAAGAAGTAAGAGGTAGCATTATGAAAATGTGCCTGGTCGTTCCGAGCACCGCGGCGGCCATTTAACTTTCAAATACAAATTGCCTTCTCTTGGCTCTTTTTTTGGCTAGTGGATGACGGTAGGCCGCGAATCGTCCCTTCCGCCGGAAAATTGCCTTTTTCATTCTCTTTCTTTTCGCACCACGTATTTTCGACTATTCCTCCTGCAACTGCCAGTAGAAAAAGAATTCCGTTCATCCCAGTGGTCGGATTGGCCGCCATACTTTTTTTTATTTTTTGTTTTCCATCCCACCCCGTCAACCGTCCCCCTTCCGGCCTCCATCCTCCTTCTCGTGCCATCCCTCTCCCTCACTTTACTTTCATCACTGCAAAAGTCCAACGGAAAACAGTGAGTAGGCAACTTGCGTGGCCGCCACCCACGTAACTGAACTGGATACAGACCCGGGTACGTGTCCTCGTGATCTTGAGCAGAGCTTTACGTACTCCATAAAGAAAGGATAATCCCCAAGATGGTGCTAGTAGGATTGCGACTAACCTAGTAAAGGTAACGTTCACCCAGCGGCAATCGCTTAATGACACGGGTACCCCACATAAAGGAAACGACGCGACCGGATGTACATCTTCCAAAAGTTTTGTCGACGCGTAGTGCGCGCGTGAAAAAAATTTCTTTCACTTCACTCTGCCCCTTTCTCTTTTAATCCCACAATTTTTTCATATCTCTCGTCTCACTCCACAAACTTGGCTCTTTATCGCTTTATCCATTTTGCGGCATCTCTATGGCGTAACCGGGTATACCAGTTCTCCGAATACGAGGAACAGGTCGTATCTCAACCTATAGAGGTTACCGAGAATGCTGTACTCTGTGTAGGATGAGAGCACCAGGATGCTGAGCTGTCTAAGGCACCCACGGGAATCATCCTCTTATACCTGTCGATACTGTATTTTTATATATATATAGAGAAAGAGAGCACAGCACGAGAATCTCATGCTCAATACATTCGCTGAACGGACAGAAGCGTTGCTGTTGGCAAGACTAAAAATTCTGATCGTTGCTCGTCCCGCTTGGGTTTTACGAGAATATTTTCTTCAGTACTCACCCAAGGTCAGCTGTTAAAACGCGATATAACCTGTAACTTTTACAACTTAATCCCCCTGCAAATTGCCGGCTCGCCGTAGCGTCCGCAGGGCTGACCGTGAAATTGCTTGGAATTCCGTGGTTAATTACCACATTCGATGATAGGGATAAATTACAGTACGTAACGCGAGCGACGAAAATTCACGGGAGAAGCCATTAAAGCTTCTTCACCCTCGGACCCAGTGACATATGCTAGGGTCCCTAGGGCGACCGCGCTGCACTCTAACGGCAGAAGCGCGAAACGCGAAGCGAAACGACCCGAGATTTGTATTCGAACAAGAGACAGCATCCGTTACACGAACTAGGAATCGCAGGACCCACGCGCATCAGGGGGTGAATTTAAATGTCGACTAGGGCGTCCAATAGAATAAGAAATGTTTAAAGGGTGGAAATACAAGCACGGGAATAGAAGAAGACAGAGAGAAAGAGAAAAATGTTCACAGTGTACAGTCAAGAAAGTAACTATACATGGACGAACGTCGTCTAGTGACTCGACGACGACGGCATTGGGAATTTCATTCCACCTAACCGTCCACCAGAAAGTAAAAAGGTCGAAGGTCGATCTCGTACCAAGGTGCTGCTAGTATCGGCCATGGGTGTACGGTTGGGTTAGGTTAGGTTAAATGGAAGACATCGGACTCTGACCTATAAAGGAAATTTAGTGGCGGACCACTTAGATCCGCGGCGCACTTTGTTTCATCCTGTTCTACGTTAGCCGTCCGACGTTGTTCCCGTCGCGTGGCTATCCCCCTCCCCCAGTAGCGTCGGGGCCAATAGTGCCAACCTCAAGGAAAATACGGGGGCACAATGTCGACCGACACTCCTTCTCCGTCCTTTTGTTTTTTTCGTTCCACTTTATATCCGGTACCCCCTACGAATCCACTTCTCGTACTACAGTAAAGGGGGAACCCCCGAATTTTCTACGATCCAAGGAAATATTTTTACTCGCGACTTCTACTGCTGTCCACTTAGCCATTCTCTTACGTAAGAGGGAAATAGAAAATGGCGGGATTAGCAGAGACCACGCGAATCGGTTCTTATTCCCCCTTAAAAGGACCATGGCTGGCCTAGTCTCTTTCTTTACTTCCTCCATCCTCTTTTTCTATCTCATATTCATTCTCTCTCTCTCTCCTCTTTCAAGATACCAGCGACAGAATAACATCAGTTCATCTGGTGGGGAGAAGGCACTAGACAAAATAACGTGAAAGCGCGGATTTTTACGAGGGCGCCCAAGACTCAATCTCACCGCGATAAAATTCCTTTCCGGTACAATATCGTTAATTGATTCTCATTGTTCTGGAAGGGACTATTCTATCTATATCTATATAGATATATACATCCATATAAAATACGTACAACCGTATACATTCTGTTAACGTCGTTCAGACCCTATACGCAACGATCCACCTATACTGGGACTATGAAAAGCAGCCTGAAGCTTCTGCTTGTGTACATATCATAACGAACGCCCGCCCACCAACCACCTTACGACTGCTATCTATGTACGCGACGCGATATTATTAACATAGGCGGGTATATATAAGTCGATAGAACCCGCTTTTTCCTTTCTCATTATCTATTTGGGTTAGCCATCATACCTATGTGCATATGCACACACGTGGTTACGGATTTCTCATACACCCCCCCCCCACCCCCCACCCCACCTCCCCACTTCTTGTCCAGCCTACCTCACGTACACAATACAAACAGCCGCGATACATTATTTATCTTGGAAACCTGGAATATGATGGTTATAGATATACAGACGAGACTGCAATAAAAATAACAGTGGGTTTTTAATTAAAATTCTTTTTTTTCGCTCAGGTGGCTCGATATTCTCATCGCGACGATATTTTTAATTAAATTAATCATCTCGAGCAATGTCGCGCAATACGAATCTTTTAACGTCGCGATGATTCACGGCTTTGGTCTTCGTGACGCGTGTCTTTCGTTTTTATTCTCTTTTCCATCTGTACTCCCGCCCCTCCTTCTCCTCTCCCCATGGTCCCACGTCCACCACTCTTCACCCTTTTTCCTATCCCTTTTTTAATATCTTTCTCTTTAATGCTCTCTCTCTCTCTCTTTCTCTCTCAACGATCTTCTCTCTCTATCTCTCTCTCTCTCTCACTCGTTTACTTCATTTCCCGCACTGCCGTTCGCTTCTCTCTTCGACAAGACGTCACTGGACACGCGCGTCGAACGATGTTAATATTTACACATGGAAGATGCTGTATATTAAGCGAGATTTATACATGAATATATATATATACATGTTGGATGTCTGCGAGCAAGAGAAAGAAAAGAAACGTAGTGGGAGGCAAGAAGAATGAAGGAAGAAGATACACGTCAAGGGTGGTGCGCATGGAAATGGCTCGTGTTCTATTTTGGGGTTAGTCGGTAGGACTTTTTAAATTGCTGGACGACAAGTGCCAACGGTCGAAAAGAAATCAAAAATATAAAAGATGGAGACGTATTCTAACGCGAGATGATTTTAATGCTTTTCGCCATTACGTTGTAACGAGATCTTTCGCCTGTGCAATTTCTTCTGTCTCTCGTTACGTATGTCCGTGAGAATTCAGGGTACTGGTATGCGGCTGATATTTATCTACGTATACCTTGAGAAAGTAACATGGCGTTTCGTTAAAGCACGTGTTACCGGCGTCGTGACGTTATCGGTAATCGAATGTCAATGGAACGAAGCAAGATTTAACCCTCAGCAACGGAATTATGTAATACGCTGGTAAAGTGATACAGGGCCAAAGTGATACAGGGATGCTGTGGCGGTTACAGTGATACGGAAGAAGATGGCGGGTCTTATAAAATTAGTCTAGAGAGGTTTTTGAATTTTTTCTTAATATTTTGTAACTTTTTTTTTTAGAAAATATATAAGATTTTACGTGGCTCTGGAGGGGGGGAACGAAGTGAGAGATAAATCCTTGAAAATCGAATAATGCAACGGAGTCGGTACCGTCGGTGCATTAATGGACGCTGGCGTCGATCCAGATTTTCTTCAAGCGATACGCACCGGGTGTTCGCATACGTTTTCACTCTCTGTCTTTCTTACGCTTTTACTTAATTCTCCATCTATTTCTCGCGAATTTCCTGCCTCTCTGTTTACCCACTCGTCTCACAATCTTAAACGATTAATTCGCGTCCAACTGCCTCGTACGGATTTCGCGACGCTAAGCGTCGGGTATACAGAGCGACGTTCTTCGACGTCCCGAGTCACGAGAGTCACCCCTCTCTATACGTTCCTCGTAAATTCTTTAACCTCGACAGGGGTGGAGTTTTCCGATCGACGTACGTCCCTGGGAAATCTACCTTGGGAGACGGGTATCTTACACTAGCGTCGCGACGCCTGTGGATCCTGCCAGTAACGACCCAAGACTGTCTATCCACTCGGTAAAAACTCTCTGTACGGAAAGAAGGACCAAGGAAATTTTACCAATCATGAATTACATAATTGACACAGCAAGAAAAAATCGTTAAAAAAACTTAAGTGGCGAAGGAAGTGCAGAAGGACGTTTCTTCAATAAAAATTAAAAAAAAACTGCTGCTCGAGTAAACCACGTGTCGTCGCTTGACGAATCGCAGACCGTACTCTCTCTCTCTCTCTCTCTTGCAATTGAAGTATTCAAAGCGAAAGTGGCAGTGTAGGTTAATACGTCCAGATAATAAAGATCTGTGAAAATATAAAAAAAAAAGAATTTCTATAAATAAATTAAAACAGTAATGAATCACGACTCGTGACTTATATGCGCGTTATCATTCCACGGTATATTTTTCATTCACTCGCAGGAAGCACGAAAACACCCTCAATGGATTTATCCGCACTTTGTCTATGGTTATACATATGGCTCCAGCATAAACAGTGTCATAATGCTAAGTGGTTCTATAGGTTATATTTACCCTAAGCTCTACCAAAAATAATGTCCCACCCTTATTAAAATAACTTTATCGACACTCTCTTGGTAGATTATGACTCAGGAAGCCAAGAGAGAAAGAGAAAGAGAGAGGAAAAGAGACAAAAAAGCATCCATACGGTAGTCGTGGAAGTCAAAGAGAAATTAAAGAGTGCTCGAGCACTAAAGAGTACAAGAAAAGTCACTAGACTCTTTTTCCAAGATATCCCTACACCCTACAGTCTATTCGAACTCACTACGCCAACTGTTCCTCCCACGTCTGACACGCCTTTCTTCATTTCAGCCCATACGGATATTGCACGCCTGGCAAACTGCAACGAATACCATCCACCACTGCCGTCACATCTGTCGTACGACGGGTTAGGCGAAAACTTTCGCGACGAGTTTTCCCGAGAAAAGTTTGCGTCGCGACGCCACCCGAGTCATCTGGTACTAGTATACCCAAAAATTAGGAAAGAAAAGAAACAGGAAAAAAAAATAACTAAACTGACGTGAAATCCTTTCCCTCGACCCTTAGACCTCTTTTGATTTTCAAATTGCGTTTTCACGTTTCGTCCCATGAATTTGACGACTGCACTCTTTACCAATTACTATATGGTAAAACGTAATATTTGTGAATGCTCCTGCGCAGCTGCAATGGCCGTCTTTAATTAAGGACCTGACGTTATATAGAGCCACTGTTATCTCACCGTCCTACGTCAAGCATTATTGTACGCTCGGGGTGCTGGTTAAGATATGCCAAACACATAGGAGCCGTCGTATCTATATAGTAATAGGTATACGTAATATGCCCAGATGCCTACATGCCTCAAGTAAGCGTGTACACGCCTACGTGGAGACACGAGAGTAACTTGTAAGCCGTGGCGCTAACACGCCATGCAAATTCGTCGTTAATGGTATAGGTTAGAAAACTGTACAGTTTGGTATATACGAGTTAACTAGCGTACAAGGCACGTACGTATATACAGCGACCTGAAACCATTAGGATGTCTCTTATGTACAGTGAATAATTATATAATCTATATATAAATACAAAAGAAGAATATATTTGAAATTAAAAATATTTTATGCGCATGCGCAAACGATAATCTCGTTACAGTCAATGCTAAAGAAATATTTCGTTAACAGTGACTTTCACTACTTTCTCCGATTCCCTTCAATTTCATCTCCTCGCGAGGCTCGCCATGGCTACGGATAATCGAAGTCGAGAGAGTCACGCGTCACTGTGGGAATTACTTAGTCCCGGCGCGAGAAGACGGCGACACGCGAGACGCCATCTTCTTGTCAGACCTCGTAAATCACGGATACCGATAAACGAGCCAGTCGTGTATATCGTCGGGAGGATGAAATATTCTTGAGGGGGAGGGGGAGGGGGAGGAGTCACGATGGGACTTATTTTTAGGTTCACTTTTTTCCTTTCTTTCTATCCCTTTCTCTTGCTCCTTTGATACCCTGAAAAGAAAATATGGCGAACGCAAATGCCGAAGTGAAACTATCAAGATGGGCGTTTAGGGTTTGTTCGGCACGAGAGAGTCGATTTGATACACCCTGGCCAATTAACTGTCCTATTTTACTGTGCCAAGGGAGTCGCGCACCCTCTCTGCTTTTTTTGTCTGTATAAAATCGACGAGAAAATGGACGTCGTGCAAATCGTAAACTCTTCCGAGGCAGCAACTGGAGCTTCATGGTACATTAGGTTTTTTTTATCAGACTACTATGCAAGCTACGATATTATTATACCTGAAAGGGATGGTCTTCTTGTTTTTATTTTATTACTTTTTTCAGGTAAAATCATTAAGTAAATGAGCGCCATCGAAACCGTGGTGGCTCTTAAGCTAACTACTGTACCAAGTTGCCACGGTAAAATTTCTCGTCTGCACGCTCAGTATCCACTCTGTACGTGTTCCTATAGGTGAAGTAGAGAAATGGCGCTTGCATTCTGTTGGTATTAAGAGCAACCAAGAATCCCGGTAAGTAGTAAGAGGGCGAGGGGTACGAAGAATGTAAAAGGAAAGTGGAAGAACGTCAAAGCGAAGGGCCGTCGTCGAGTAGTTTTCGGCCCATAAAACCCAGACGCCTAAATGCCATATCCAACCCCACCGGAAGTCAAGGTATCAACCCCAATAGTATATACTATATATATATAAAAGACTGTGGGGCGTTTAGAGGAATCCCTATAGGAAATATGGCGAATCCAATATACGGTAGCTATCCACTGGATACCTGAGGGCATGCACTGACATCTTATCAAGTACCCATATCAAGTCTACTCACACATATGTTCCCCTAGGCGCCAGACTTCCGGTCGCGAATTCACCTCCACGAGGACTGTAGGTGCGCAGACAAGCAGAACGCAGAGATCGGCCACGCTGAGATTGACCAGAAATATATTTGTGCTGTTTCTCATGTCCTTGCCTCTCAGTACAACAAGTGGTACCTGTATAAACGAAAAAAAGCAAATATTAAAATCACACAGAACTTAGATAACGCAGATACAGGTACGGTACCAAGCAGCTCAAATACACCAGTAAAGATTTAACGGTTGTCATTCAGTCACTCTAATCAAAAAGCAAGCAAAAACTTTGGCCTATCCATTAGGAAGCTATGGCAATAATCCATCGATCAAAAAACGGCCGGATGAGTAAATTTTTCGAGTTTCCTATAGCTGCCGCGAGTGCGAGAGAGACATACCCATCGGCGCTTACGTGCGCGAGACAAGGACAGACATAGCGACGAGTCAAATCGGTGACCGATACCCTTCGTCGAATTGGCTCTGCCACAGATCTCGTGACAGCTGTCAAATCTAATTGACACGTGCCAACTGTGTATCCCCAATATACCCTCTAACTCTTACTTTGTATTTCTAACCCAAAGATACACTTTCCTAAAATATCTGTGTACTATGTGCCAACATCATCCTCTCTTTCAGAAGCCATTTCCCTTATCGGCACGTGCCATGTGACCTGTCAACTTACCATAAGATTTCCGACCACTCCCAGCACCATAACCACTATGCAGACCACCATGGACGTTGTACGGATGTAGGCAGGCAGCATGTAGGGTCCTACTGTTGCATTAACCGACTCTATCGCCGAAACTGTGGGAATAAAATTGGAATATTGTATTTGAGTGATCGCTATTGTTATTGTGGATATTAATTGTTTGTTTTTTTTTTACCTGACAAAACATCGGCGGAACTCGAGCCTGTTACCGTCGTGTAATAGGACGAGTTTAGTTCCAGGGCGGCCGATGACATTGTTGACAGCATTTGTATCGATTACGGATCGATTATTTTCACTGTGTATTATCGATTTTTATAACATATTAAGGATCAATTGCTGATCAGTGCACCTTATGAGCATCAAAGCGATCACTCATCCGTATAATATATTGCTTGCACCAATATGGGTGTCACTCACTGTAGATATTGATTTATAGGATGATTTCGAAACACTTGATTAATTTAACTGTCACACCGTCATTAACACACATTGCACAGTAGCGTTGTCGGTTGTTTAATTAATTTTGACTTTCGAGGTATCACGTGTAATTACGTTGTATGCATCGTTGCTTTCTGAAAGCGCCAATCCGCACTGCCGGCTATTGACATAGGAGTATTCCCTCTTGTCATTCTGCACGGGGAGAATCACGAGGATTGTTCAATTAATTAAACAGTCGTGTATCTATTAATTGAATTAATCGATCGATCGCGCTCAAGTGTAATTTATGGCTCTGGCGATCTTTGGGGTCTTGAAGAGTGCGAATTAAATGGACGGGATGTTTGAACTTCGTTAAAGGGACGATCGATGGCACGTTGTGGAATGCTTAAATTCGCGACACCTCTCTGTCATCTTTGACACCTTCGATTAACATCCATTAACCTCCGGCTTTGTTCTCTTTAGCACGCTCGCTAACTGCTGGAGCATTGATATCAATTTCAGTTGGATATTATCCAGGTCAATCGCTTGGCAATTATCGGTCGTTATTGACTATCAAGTGGAACTGGTCTATTAACTGTGACAATTGGCAATGGTGGTATTCGCAAATTTTTTTAAAGCAACGACTGACAGGACTGTCGTACGATTTTTTGCTTGATTGTACGACAGCTTGTAAGACTGCTGCAAAAGATAAAAAATCTTAGAGAGCAATTCTGTACTGCGCGTATATAACGTATGTATACGTGGAAACATACTGGCCAAAAATAAATAATGGCCGATGGAGCTCGGGCCGCATAAATCCTCGCGATTACTTAGAGAAACTTTTCTGCTTGGCGTCGACTGGACTTGATACGCATTTAGGAAGAGAATATATATGTTTATATATATTAGAAAATAGATACGGAGAATTTTGCATGCAGTCACAATATATGCACGACGGGCTTTAATTGACGTTAAGGATACTGAGAAATTCTATGGGCAATCTGTTCTAGAGAAAACGTTAAATTCCAATGGAGAGTTAGACGCGACTTTCGCGTCCTAGTAACAGCCTTTACGATTCGATACGTTTAATTTCGTCTATTACTTTTGTTCGTGCGAACATTATATTTTCAGGAATTTCTTGTTTTTCTGCGACTTTTTAAGTATTACTGACGAGTTCTCGAAGGTCGACTGAATAATATATTGGACGTTAACAGTGATAATAACTTTGGGCACGAGTCGGGATAAGTAATACGTAATAATTAGCAAAATTGCCAGTAACCGGTATAACACGAATGACAGTGGTGTTATCAGATAACAATAAAGTGTCTTGTATAAAATATAATGTTCACTCTAACCGATAACATCGATAGTTTACGTGAAATCTTTATAGCAGCTAATGTATACCTGTCGATTAAGTAGCCGATACCAAAAGCGAAATATGATAAATTAAGGAGAAATAAATAAACACAAGAATATTCATCTTCGACCGAGAAACGTATAAAACGTCAATAATTCTGTAACATTATTTACTCCCACATAAATATTCGTCAAACATTATTTATCTCTGATACGTTTCATTTCAATTATTTTCCAAAAGAAATTTCGCGATCAAACTCGTTAGGTTATTTCTCTTTTAAGTTTTTTCAAAAGGTTCTTCGGACAACTGTTATCCTTCTCTTTCTGTCTAAATTCAATGATTATCCTCAGTTAAAGGCGGACTTGCAACCGCGACGCGCGAATCGTGACGCTAGACTGATCGTCGGTTTTGTCGGCGCGCCAGACCGACTCAAACCAGTTGAGTATTCAGGATATCAGCCGATTGCGCTTGCGCAAACAATACCGCGGGACGCCTTCCGTCCATCAGACACGTTGACTGTTCGTCACGTTGTTCTCTCATTCCTGTTCACCTAGTGGTACGTCCTCTTGGGCGTCGCGACGCTTGGTAGCATAAAGTAGAGGTTGGCGATGACGTGCGTGCGAATGTACGCCATGGATTATCTAAGAAGAAGAAGAAGAAGAAGAAGAAGATTACGCATTACCAGCAGCGACAGCGACAGAATTGCTGTTAGCCAGTCACGTTGCTGATATACTGAATGACTTACTGACTAAATGACTGACTAGCAATATCATTTTTCTCCTGTCATCCAGAAGCGTCTTCTCTCTATAACAATGATGTAGAAAGTCACCTACGATCCATATAGTCCGACATTCTTTTTTCTTTTATACAGATACCAGCCTGTTTCTCTCTGTTTCTCAATCTCACGTGGAATTCTCGGAATTGCATATGTGCAAGGAACACTGCACCACGTGTATATACGTGTAGGGATGACGTCAGCAAGATGGTTCTGTGCATCTGAAATATTCATAGATATCCGTACATATTCTTCCAAGGGATTCTTGCTGGTTTCGATTTGCAATGCTTTTAGAATTGTCGAGGATGCTGGAGATGTCGGAGAGTATTAGAATTGCACTTCACGTGCAGAATCACGGTGGAGCTGAACAATTGTATAAAAGGTGCAAACGGATTTGAACGCATTGAAACAGTATCCGGTTTAACTGTTGGGATACAATTTAATTACGGCGTAAATATCGACGGGAGTCGTGGGTTAAACAATTTATAGTGGCGTTTGAAATTTTTGAAATTTTCTATAATGGCGGAACGTAACTCTGAGAAATGTTGAACGTCGTATTTGCCGGCGGATCAAAGCGACGCGTTTAGTGAAACTCAACAACGATTTATCGAGCGACTGCAATTTATATCTCGAGGGCGTCGTATAGCATTTTCTCAGGAAGCCGCGATCCTCCTGGTCAACCTAAGATATATATGTGTACATTAATATACAACAGAAACATAGTAATATGTCTAAACTCACATTAATTTCCGTGAAATTTTTCGCAGCCTCAAATCAATTATTAGCACGATTGCGTAGAAGAGGCGTAGGTTAACAGGAAGCGACGCCCCATCGATGCCGTATCAGTGCCAGAAAACGATGACAGTCATCACGCCGATTTTGACAGTCTCTGTCAACCGTCAACCGAGACTCCTGCATATCAATTACGTCCAAGTGCATCGTAGCTGGGAAATAGAACAAAAAAGAGTCAAAGTAACTATAAGCGCTCTCTAGGAGTACAATTTAGAAGTGCAGTTTTGTACCAACAAGTTCAACTCCTCTTCGAACTAGTGACTTACATTTTCCGCGAAGCGAACTGCTGGGAAAATAACGAAATAAGATAATACAAGTCCTTCCATTAAAGTTAGCCATCCGTGCAGGAACACAGTCAGCCAGTCAGCCGACGAGATTACTTTAGTTCAAGGAGATATCCGGCGCCGGGTTCTGCCAATTCCGCACTATAATCTGCCAGTGCAACGTGCATGAGGTTGCATAACACGAAATAGTCTGTAAAGTAAGAAGAGAGTACACACACGCGAACAGTACCATAGAAAGAGAATAGTCAAGAGTGAAGTTATGTATGAAAAGTTAAAGTAGTAGAAAAGAAAAAGTTTTTCCCAGCTAAATTTCTCATAAGCATATCCGATGGAAGCTTTCAGGACCTTCCGGTATCGGCTCATCAGCGTCGGGACGCCTCTTAGACTATATTTATTCAGTTGTATATCACGCGGAAGAGCTAGCTAAATGATAAAGAGAGATAGTCTCTTGAGTTATGTGCTTTTACATACGACCATAGTGACTCGAAGATTTATCGAAGTGCCGTCGCTTCTTTCAAACTCTCTCAGGTCGCCATATCCCGTCATACACCCTAACCCCATTAAAAAGTATGCAGACTACCCCTGGCATTCGCCTAGACCTTTCAACCCTACGACCCTTCCGGTGTACCTGAATGTTCCAGCATCCCTTTGTAGATCGTCCACGACAATGAGAGGTGTACAGAAAACTATTAAGCGTTAGAGACTAGGGAGACGTTGGTGAAATTCTATGGCATTACGGAAACCGACAGTGGCGCCACTGTTGTTCAGGTGTCGAAACATCGTAACTACGTTTGAAAAGGTGAAACGACAACCGCCATTAAACCCCAACGTTAATTGGGTGGGTTTTAGTTGAAATTTGCGGTCGAACGTTGTCCCACTTATCTAAAACAAAGGCGGAAACACCTCAATTGGCAGTATGGGCCGACGTCTAATTCGCAATGGCGGTTTAGCGACGCTTTCGGGAAACGTATACGTATATTTCGTTGTGGCGTCGTCTGCCACGGAATTGCGTGTGGAATTGCCCTGTGTTATTAGGAATTTTCAGGACGATGCTGATGTCGTTCTTCCTTCTAAATATATACGCGAGAGAAGGATCGCGGATATAGAGGGTCGACAGAATGAAAAGTGAAATTGAAATGGAAAAGGGAGACGCATAAATTTTCCAACTAGCGCGTAGATACAAGCGGCAAGAACTGCTCATGGACGCCGATGCTGATTTCGATTTGCCGTCAGGGCGTCGTCGGTTCCTCGATATTTATAAGCTTGACAAAACCGCGCTATTTTCACTCTGTCTTTTATTAGACCGATTTTGATAATTCTTGTGAATCAGCCCGTAGTCCAAGCGTCGGGAACGTCGACGAAAACTATCAGTTCGTCGTCACCTTGACGGAGAAGGTGTACGTGGACGTTTCACATAGGTAGAAACTTAAATATCGAGATTCTGTATAGGACGCGTGAAAGATAGGAGGTCAAAAAATGAAAAAGGCGCATCCTCATGTCGTTGCTAATTTTTTCTCTCGTTCTTTTCGCTAGATACTAATGCCTGACGTTAACCTACAATCATTCTTACCTCAACTGTTTTCTTTGTCTTTTTACCTAATTCTTGCAAAAGAGATATTAAAGACAGGAAAATGAGGAAAAGACAAAAAAGCATAAAATTATAAACCACACCCAAATTCATCGTCTCATCCTATATGAATAACTAGTCGAATATTTATAATAATACATCGTGACGCGCAACTAAATAACCTGGCTGATGAGATTAGGTATTGGCGGAAAGTGAAAAGTTTAATAACCATACGTGAAATTTGCACGTCTTTATATACATATATATGGGTGGCTATTCATACATGCTTATACGAAAAAAAAGGGGAGAACGAAAAGAGATGAGCGAAACGAGGTCTTGCTAATCCATTCACGGTTGGATAATCCTCGCGGAATGGAATCCGTCAAGAAGGTTTACCGATTTACCGATTTACTCAAAAATTCATGAGAATCTGCCAAAAAGGAGGATTAGCATTGAAAAGTCGTTAAATAACAAAAGTGCGAATGACAGACGTGCTAATACGTAAGTTCCAAGAATTTACTATACAACTTATATTTTTAGGTTAAATAGCGTAAAAGAAAACAAAAGAGGTTTTCAATAAAACTAAACAAATATTTCCTAGTTCGAAATACCTCGAATTAACCATTTTCGCGTATATTGATGTCTGACGGGAAACGAAATTTTTGTACGAAAATACAGAATTACTCGTAAACGCCAAATAAGGAATATATACGTTCAGCCAGTACGAATAAGGTAATTGACTCCGGGTAAAAGTTTCCTCCTGCTCGTAAAAATCTATCGGGATCGATAGTACCTTGTCGTATTTTTCCCTCTTCGAATTTTCATCCTCCTGCCACCTCTTCCCCTATCTATCTTTTTCCTGATATCGTTCGGGAGGTCATAATTCGCTTTAACGAAATCGCAAAATCCTCGTTTAAATTCATATTAAAAAGAAGAAGATAGAATTCGCGAAATGCCATTTACGGTCGAATAATCGTTCTCTAATATCAGCAACGTCATTCTCTCAGTTGGCACCGGAAATTCCGTCTGACGTCACTTCCCGTTCCTACTCTACCTATTATCCACTTCTTAGTCCTCTGTTTACATCCTAGAATTTTTCTGACCTCCTTAATGACCTCGACTTCGATATCGTTATGGTTTTTCTTTTCACAGGATCCTTCCAAGAAACGACAGACGCTACTCGGTATTTCTCAATATAACAAAGAGATAAGAAAAATACGAACAAGTCAAAATCGACCTGCTGACGACTGCTCGGTAGCTTCCAGGAAATTGTTCCTTCTTGCTTTTAAGAGAAGAGTCACTGTTGCTGTTGGTCACACGCCAGTTTGAGTAATGGCGTCGCGACGGCCCTCTGACGAATAATGCGAAACGAATGAGAAGTTTCCAGGAGTCTAAGAATCAGAGAGCAATAAAAAACACAAGTAAACTTGAATAATTCAACAATTAACCAAAGTATACCATATACATTCAATAAAAAAGATTTTTTCAAAAACAAATATCAAATTATTTAACTCAAAGAACTCACAGTCATTTCCAAGAAGGATGCCCTTTTTTTCCAGAATCTATTTTTCTCCCTCCTCTTGATAACTATCTCCGCCGAGTATAATGCGATAAGCCTGATACACCAGAGGCCATTAATCACCTAAAACGCAAGGAATCCAGATAAAAGTTCTGATTGTATAAAAATAAATCTAGCAACGATATTAAACATGGCCTCCCTTCCTCTTTCCCTCTCCCTCTCTCCCTATACCAGAAGCATACAGCTATACAAGTAGGAATTTTGGCAAAAGCTATTCCATTAAAATTCATCGTAATACGATATTCCTATCTCACCCGTTATATCAGTGAGCAGCAGTGCGTCCCAGCGTGAAATCGATTATGAATTATGCGAGCTGGCGAATGTGTAAAACGTCAAGATTAAACCCTGGTCTCGTGCTCGAACTTTGCTTTGCTTAGAAAGGCGCTGGCCAAGTCCGATGCTTCCCTTTGGATCCCAGCCAAACCTGATGCCTGTAGAGCATACATGTTCATAGATGTCCACATATGTAACCATACAGCCAAGGAAACCATAGGCCGTTAGAGAGAACAGCGTAACCAGCTCTTGTCAAGTGAAATAAACTACACGTAAAATCGTTATGGTCGGACGAATAACTATAACCGTCTAATTCGTATATATTCGTGTCTCTTGTTAGCGACGAGCATTAATCACCTTTTGGCATGATACCAGACGACATTAAAGAGGTCGTTCCTACGAATACGTATCTATAATGCATCTTGTTTGTCATTTTGCAAAAAAAAATATTTATGAGAACCGATCTTAATTACATGACAGAATTAATGTTTTTCTATACCCCTCTTTTTCTCTTCCTAACCTATAAACGTACTTTTTGACGTACAACTGGAAGAATCTTTGAACACGGCTTGTTACTTACGACTGTCTTTACCTCGTGAATGGGGATGAGTCAGATAAAAAGAACTGAATAGAAAATTAACGTAAATCCTACCGGAAGTTCATCTTTTCTCTTGGTCCAGCTTCTATCCACTTTGTGTAACGCGCGGAGATGTTTATCGTGGTCAGGTACGCCATCTTGTATTTATGTATTTATGCTAATACCATAACACCCTTCTTTGTATCTCTAGGGATGTTTTACGAGTGGGCTTTTTCTCTTTCATTCTTTTTCAATGCTTCTTATTAGATTCGAAGGATTTACGAAGGTTAGATGAATTTTTGAGTTCTGCGCATGCGTCCGTAGTATTTGAAAATTGGCGCGTGTAAAACGACCGTTAAAATGGAGTTTACTGGTTTAATGACTAATGGGTTATAAATATTTTTTCTTAATGTATCTGACTGGACGCTATGGAACTATGTCGATTCTAAATATATCCCCTTTAATTGTGCTACAGCAATGTCATTTCGCGATAGTCGTGTTCCTTGACAGTTGTTCGTTCACCAAGAGAGATTTGAAACTCGAATTTTTCTTTGAGGTCTGCATGAAAAATGGATACGGCAACTGAAGGGACGAATGACGGGGGCGGGAGAGGGGGAGGGGGTCTAGGGGTGGACACACACGTTCGATGAGTACATTTTTTTATTTGGCAACTCCTATTCGAAACGTCCGTACGAGCCGTGCGAAAATACCGCGCGAAACAAAATGTCGTGGAAAACGGTCTAAGTCGTAAATCACATGAAATTTATTCCCAGCAATTCCCGGGACCGCGTGTCTCTTTATCTCTTCGTTTTTTCTCGCCGCCTCGTCTCTTCATTGATTTACCACTGATAGCCAACGCGTCGACTCTCCCGTTAAATGTTCTACGGACATTCCAAGCTTGGACGTAATGCTGACAATTTCTCCCACGTCTTGTCAACAGAGCTGTCGTATCCTGTCAAAATGTCTGTATCTTAAGGAAAATTTCGGAATGGAACGTCCTGTAGTATCGTTTGAAAATCAATATATTCGATTAGGATATTTGTAATGCATATCTAATATATCAGGGATATATCTGCAGGTGGATGCTTAATGAAATTTGACTCTGGTAGTAGCTCTATTACCGGTTACCCGATTTAATGGTATAATGATAATAATGCTCGCCTTATCTCTGTACGCTGTACGAACTTCGAACTCTCTGTAAACACAGGAGTTCATTTGTACATAGATCCTTGCTCTAATTTCAAGTGATAGTCTAGAGTAGTTGAACTTATTATTGGAAGGATATTATCATCGTTAACGGATTATCGTACGGCCATTGATGTCTACTTAGAAGTGGATGATGATTGGGTATCGATTCTGTAAGAAGTGCACGTACCGGTGGAACTTACTGACCAAGTAGAAAGGACGCAGCAGTAATCTGGCTCGTTGGGGGGTTGCGTGGATGCAGTGGAAAAAAAATAAGATCTTGTGGAATACAGAAGCTTGATGCCTTTTAGAATTTGAAACAAAGAAGATTGCGATTAATCCTAGTGAATTACGAAGGATACGATGAATCGTGGTGGGAAATATTTTAAATAAATTTTTGGAAGTATCTTCGTAAGGTGTTTTATCCGTAGAGACAATTATGGGGGGGTTTAATTTAAAAAGTGTAGGGGGTAATTGAAAAAGTAAATTTTTTCACGGTAAAAGTAATAATGAAGTCAACGTACACTTCGCGTTTAACGTTCGTCTAAAAACACATTTAATACCTCACTTAATCAATTTGACTAATTACTAAGAAATTAGGAAAACCAATTTGAGAGGTGCCAAGAGTTCGCTATGGTCGACTTGACGAGAGGTTGTTTAATATTCAGTGTACGGTGTACCCGCTTTCTGGTTAACAGCACCGGAAAAAAGCTGAATCGTCGTAAAGCAGCTTTTCCACTTATTTTTCCAAGGCTCAAAGTCATGGAGAGTTTATTTTTAAATTGCGCGCCAACTGCCCGAGCGTCCATTACTCTGTACCTTTGAATTTCCTGTCTTTCCGTTGGATGTATGACATCCTTTGTTCTCGTCTTCTCCACTTCAGTTTGCAAAAATGGCCACCAGAGCAGATTCGGAACATTGTCGACTCCAACAACAACAGCAAAAGAAATTACATCGCATTAACGGTTGTTTCTCTTGGCTGCTTTATCTCGCAAATTCCTTCGGTTATTAAACATCGCGAGTACCGATATTCGGCCAGGAATTGATGGTTTGTCGAGAAAACGGAGAAAAATATCGTATAACGGACAGTGGACGTTTATCACAAAGATGGCGGTTACGCCACTTGAGAATTCCATCGTCCCATTACTCAAGCTCGTACCGAAAATTCAGCGAGCACTTTTCGGAATTTACATTAACCGGGAAGACTCTCTTTTCGTTTTACGCTCTCTTGACTGTCGGTTCGTCGCGGCTAATTAAACCTAATTAATAAACGAACCAGACGCGAAGAATTTCGTGACTGCCCGTCGGGGAGACATAAATTAGAATCGTTACGATTTTCTCTCTGATGAATGCAAACCCAATTCTTTCTTTTTTTAATAAAAATCTACGGAAAAATTCGATTCGTCCATCCACAAACGGAACGTCAGAAAATTATGAAAATATTCGTTAAATCATTCGCAAGTGAAATTTTACCCAAGTACCAGTGATAGTGTTTACGTGAAACTACGTTAAATTCTGCGTTAAATATCTTTCTATCTATTGTTAACACTAGCCTTGTCTTGTGCTGACGTTCCCATAAGTAAGCACACACTTACGTGGATTGGCACGAGTGAACTTCTGCGTCTCCTGGTATACAGCTACTGAAGAACAAACACAAAAGGGACACAAAACCAGTATGGTTGGACGATGTTGTCAGCGGGTGGACCTTTTAGAGCTGGCACCACTCTATTCGCCATAATGCGTGTCTATATGGCCGGGAAGGAAGGTCAACATCAAGCGGGAATAGAGATATGGTCGTATAACAAGAAAAGAAGCAAAGGAAAAGGCAAAGAAAAAGAAGAAAAATCATTCGCTCCTCCCAATAACGGTATAAAATTTTGCACTTGACTCTGTCAAAAAAAATATTTGTCAAATCGATACAAAACCATATTTTATACTTTGCAAACAATTATTTCTGTGTAAACTGTTAAGATTTTAATGGATAAATTTATCTCGTTGGTATCAGACTGAAATGGCGACGTAAAGTCTTCCTTTTCAATTGATTGAAGACAATAACTTTCTTATGGTTCTTTACCTACATGCGATACATTATCGATTTCTTTTTATAGCTTTTATATAAATTGATACGTTTCCTACAAAGCGTAATATTCTATTTGATGAGAAAGAGAGAGAGAGAGAGGAATTTCGTATATATTTTTATGGATCATCCATTAAAAATCACTAATTTCTATTGACACTTTATTAGGCAATATTCTCTGGAATGATTTCTCGCTTCCAGCGCGCTCTGTGGAAAGAAACCAAGTACTAACTGGACAATTCGCAAGGCCGCTACCAGTAGGCGGATTACGATTTAAAGAATGTTGCATATTTTTTGCAATAATTATAGTAAACGTCAGCTGAGATAGAAGACTACATTTAAATAATGGCATAACGTTAAAACAGGTGTATTAAAAAAAATTATAAATTGATTAGATTGTCTAATAAGTACTCTTAGGATTACTGCGCATACTAAGTATACTGTGTTATTATTGATAGCTATATATACGTAATTAAGTAACTAATAAGTTTTGCGTATGAGAACCTGTGTGCGAGTTTTACGCGAATAACGATAATCATGAATACAGGTATAGTAAAAGAGTGATTTACAGTAATGGCGAAAGGTGACTTAAGAATGATAACAGCTTTAAAGTACGTAAAGTAGTTCAAATCTAATGATCGAGTAGTTGGCTATAATCACGGAGTAATAAGCCGCGTAATTTGTCCGTTGTGCAACCAGTTTTAAATCTAGTTCATAAGCATCTAACACATACGTGTATTCTAATCAACTTTGATGCTCTAAGTCCTGCCAAGGGTGGGTTCTCACGACAGGAAGAAAAAATGGCGTAGTCTTTTTTCTTTGGTTATTACTATGCAAAGAAGCACTGTTGGTATAACACGTTATTATCGTGGGAATTAAGTTAGATAAAATTTTGTAAAAATATTTATTTCTTAACAGTCAATAATTCTCGATTCTAATCCGATAATGATACTGTTAGTTTATATTGTTAGAATATATTTTGAGAACAACTGTCCAGTCGCGACGACCTCCACTAAAACCCTAGAAATACATTATGCACGTGACAGAGGCTTCCTTATAAAGAGACGATTTTCAATACCAAGGTCCACAGTGCAAAGGGAAGCTTCCGAGAGCTTTCTTCGTCTTGAAGAATCGAAAAAAAAGATTCTAGATATCCTTGAAGAAGTTTAATTACGTCATTAAAATATTTAACGGTGCAACAGTGAGTGTATAGCGTTGAAACTGATAATGACGCCTTAACTAAACGGTGCAACAGTATCATAATTCTCATTATAACGTTGAGTATTAAAATAAAATTCTTTTATTACAACAAGAAAAATTATGGCAAGGTTCTACGTCTGTTTCGTTCTTTTTGTCGTATTGGCTGCTTGCACATGCGGTGGTAAAACGGAGTGCAGTTCACGCGCTCGGATATCTCTTCTAACGGGTGTCCATAATGACGCGTCCTGCCGTAAAGTATCCACCAAAGGAGTTCTTCTTTACGAGGCAGCAAAATTTCTGACAGACGCGCACAATAACCGGACCAATGGATTTAAATTAGGTAAGAACTCATAACAGGGGTAGTCAACATTCTTTATGCTTGTACTGATGAATTTGTATTTTTTCTTCTAGAAATGGCCATTCTGGACACTTGTGGCAGCATAACAGGTGCTCTTAAGGCAGCAATGAAAGCATTGGTTTGGGCGGACATTAATTGTTTACAACCGCCATATTACTTGGGTTAGTATCAAATCGGAAGGTGTTTTAAATAATATTTTCTACACGTACGGGCGACCTTCCATGAAAATCAGGAAGCGGCAGCGCGACTATTAATGATTTCGTAAGGCTTACCAAATTAGTGCTCACTGGCGAAAGGTTTTGTTTTTGACCCTGACCGAGATCAATTTTTTTTTTTTCATCCTAAAGGTGTTACCGGTTTCCGCAAATTAATTAGTCTACGACTCAATCAATTTATTTGTTACAATCAAACGATTTGTCAACGTTATAAATATCATTATGTGCTTCAGGGATCATTGGTCCGGATACTGCGACCAATGCCGAGGCTGTGCAGAAAGTTACGTCAGTCTTAAAAATTCCACATATCGTGAGGAAGGGATCGAGTTCGCCGTATTTACATTATCTTGCCAAGGAATCAGACAATTACATAGTACAGGTAAATTGAATGACTCTTAATCGTTAGATCAGTAAAATTTCAAGATGACAATAGAATTAATACCTGTATTCTTTTCTTTCATCATTAGGGTACTCTCCAAGTGATAAATGCTCTCAAGTGGAAATCATTCACACTGATAGCTAATGCTGATGACGATAATAACGATGATGTACAAAATATTGCCAAGAAATTAACTCTAGCCGCTATTGCCAAAGGACTGTGCGTCATGGTGCACGATAATGATGAAGAAGGTCAGTGACCTTATAAAGTCATTACATTATTCTTCATTAATTTCTTTTATCAATAATCTTACAGATCTCACGTCCCACGTCGTTCATATTGGCAAGCCTGATATTAATTTCTTCACCGGTCCTATAAATGCTACTGTTCTGGTAGTCAGCGAAGGAAATCTAGAAGCTCATTTGAATCACGTCAATTCTACAAACACTATACTTCTTCTGGAAGACGATAGGTAAAATTAATTAATTCATAACTGATCCAACAATTACTGACAATGAAATCCGATAGTAGTAATTCAATACCATAAGGAAAGAAATTTTAAGAAAAAGTTCAAGTGGTTCAAGAGAGCTCTGCTGTTCATTACGCGACAGTGAAATCATGACAATGACGTGAAAAAAACTTATTCAACGTTCACCGTTGCGTGTTCACCCATGAAGGTCGTGTCAGTGAACGATCCTTAGAACAAAAAAATTTGTCCAAACGCGAAACCATTGTCCTTTCATTGACACAAATTCTGAAAGTTCAATTACCGGCCGTTTGTACAGTCATTGTACAGTGTGTACAGTGCTATATATTTTTGACAGATTTTAAATTGATTGAGATTGACAATTGCATAATAATTAATATTGAAACGAGATCACTTCCTCTTAAAGATTGTTACCACATTTGTCATCGGTTTCCAGTATCCATTACTGGGGGAATACCATCTTTTTTGAGGGGGGAAAAACAATATCACTCTAGTCTCCTTACTTTTCGTCGCTTCTGTCTGTGTTTCTTTTTTATCTTACATTATATATTTTTTTTTCCTCCTCACCGCGTGGAGCAACTGGCTTTCCCCAACGTCGAGGACACGCCTCAAGGTTTCGTCGGAAATCGAATTGTTCAGGGAACCTTATAGTGTCTTATTAGAGTGTTGAGATCCATTTTCCCTCCTCAGGAAGGACCTAGAGGGTTTGGAGGTTAAGGTCGAGCAGTCAAAATGGTGGGCTGCCGAAGACGGAGCTGGAAAATTTGATCCGGAGGAATTGAGAGACGTCAGGTGGCTCCAGGACGCCATTGAGGTCTATGCAAAGGCGCTGGATACAACATGGTGAGATAGCTAGGACAGCGTTGATTGTACTAATTATATAAGTGATTAGTATGGAATTAGTTAAGAGTAATAATTAGCGCATAGTTGCTGTACAAGCAGATGCATAATCTGTCTGAGTTATGGGTTAAGCGTTATTGAGATACAAGGAAGCGTAGGAAGGATGCATGGATGAAGATTTTACTGTGAAAAAAATAATTTAATGGTGCTTCCTTTCGCCGCTAGATGTCCAAGGGCACTTTACTTAACTCGCTAGTGATATAATACGGCATGCATTCGTTTAGCTTGTTGGATCACGTGTACTCGTTCCTGGGGAAAGCGAAACCTTCGGAATTAATTACAAGTATCGTTTCCTCGTTGTTGCTGATTTTATTAGCAAGACTCGCTAAGCCCGATTAGCAACACCTGATCTCTTTTGTTGATTCCGCAGCAAGAAGAAGAAGTGCAAGTCTCAGGTTAATTTGGCGGATTGGAACAACGCCCTGGCCAAGGTCTTGTCTACGCAGAACGTGGAATCCCAAACGGCAACGAGAACATTGTCGTTGTCGATAAAAAGCAAAGATGGCGTCCTGGAAAATATTAGCAAATTAATTGTCAAGAAGAATGTTGCTGAGATTATATGGAAAGATGAGAAAGACGACGATGACGACGATGACGATAAAGATGACGATAAAGATGACGATGCTGGATCCGATAAGAAATCCGACGACGCCGATGACGACAAGGATGACGACGACGACGACGACTTTTTACCGGAAGTCGTAAAGAAAATTATTATTAATAACAAAGATTCGCAGACTGGATGCGCCACTACGCCTAAGGAAGTAAAGATTCTTCACGAGGAAGACGAAGAAGCTGCCAGGGTGATGGTTTCTGAAATGGATGATACAGAATGGTGGACAATGGTCAGTATTATATTTTGCATTGTACTCGTTTTCTATCATCGATCGATAAAAATAATAAAATATCAAAAAATTCTAGGTTGGAACTGTCAGTGGAGTTGGAGTCGCCATGTTCGTAGTTGGTATACTCGCTGTTTACGTAGTCTACTCGAATATACGTGGGCCCGTAAGTCCTAAGAGTATGTCTGGCAAAGGTCGTAACGACAGAGACACAAGTCTGCGAAGAGTAGGAAGCGACCGGGAATTGCCAAGCAGCAACCCCGGAAGAAATCAAAGGCAGCAACGTGGTGTTCAGAGAAGAGACAGCAACAGAAGTATCAGTAGCAACCTGTCCGACAAGAGCGTCTGATTTGTTAAAGCTTTTTTTTAACTGTAAATTCAATTGCACTGTAGCTAACAGTTAATTAAGTAATCTGAAGTAATTAATATCTATCTATAGCTCAGTCGAGATAAGAAAGGTCAACGTAATTAATTGCCAAAGACTAATGAGTTCATTAATTTATGGTACGTATGGAAAGATATAATAAATATGTCATATCTAATTACGCCTTTATGTAATTGCAATTTGCTCACCTGTCATTGAGTGCACTTAATGGTTTCAGTAAAGTAGATTCAATGATTTAACAGTCAGATGCTAAACAAGTGCAGCAACGTGTTACAATGACTGCTCGATAATGCAATTAATTAGTATAAAATAATTAAAAGAGCACGTGACCGTTAAGAGGCTGGTCGAAACCCTCAAAGCCGATGCACCAAAGTGAAATATCCGGCAACCGGAAGTGGCGGCCAAGAGCGAATGGAGTTACCGCGGATGTGACGGATTAAGATAGTAATGGGGTTATGCTCGACGGCATAGATAGATGCCGTCTATTGTTCCCGCCACTTGACCTAATAAAAGGGACAAATCAGTATTGCGCAAGAAGGAAAATATTCGCTTACGCGCACCTGCCATTAGCATAATAAGTTTCATTATTGAGCTGCAGTTTCATAAATTCCAGACTACGTAATAACTAGGAAACAGTGGAATATTAACGAGCGTGCACGAGAATTTATGATTATTTTTAACAAGCTCCCCAGGAAATGAAGGATTTATGTATTGTTTGTATTATCTGTTACTATTATTTTCTTTTTTTTTCTATTAAGATCCAAGTAAATCAAGGATCCACGAATAGCCCCAGGTGCTACCGGTCGACTTACTTTCCATCTTGACTATGAAGATATATCCGGTTTACCTTCTAGGACTTTTGCCATTACTTCCAAGGTCAATTTACAATCATTTTTCATCACCGAAAAAATCATCGATCCCTTGTCATCGATCATCAATTTGAAGTTATTAATATTCCCATAGGTCCTGAACAGTCTTAGAGATCATAGTTCAACTACGTCTGGCGTTGGTGAGGAACGATCAAGTTCATTGGCAATAAAAAGTTCATAGATGAATTGGATGCTTAGGGGATTCCCCGTGAGATTAATAGCCAGATAAAAGGACGTAAATAGATAAATACTTAGATAACTGTAAGATCGACCTCGAATTCTCATATACGGGAAGAGAAAATCGAATAAGCCAACCTCGGGCATTCGTGACTCTGCTAATTGCGTAAACACTAATTCCTTACTGAATATCAGACTTACGATTTCGGATGTTATAGACTAGACATCTGCCAAGGATACTTGTAGCTTCAGGCAACTAGTATATAATATATATATTCCTGTACCTAGATCCATATATACAGTAACTCACTGTATTTAATTAAATTTCAACTATAAAAGTATCTCCATTTGAATATCGTATTTGCATGCACCAGTAAGAGATCTTGTCGCAGATAATTAAGATCGTCTGAGACTTTATAAATCGCAAAACTGCATCGTGACTAATAGGATAAAACGAGTTTTAACGAATTTTAATAAAAGTTCCAGGATCAAAGTATATCAGTATTACGTAAAAGGATAAAGAAAAATAATTTATCATTGCTAATGCAAAAGTCTTGATGCTCAGTAAATATTTTGATTCCACGAACAAGTTGGAAAGTTCCCTCAACGATTTTTATTTCTACTTAAATCGCTAGACGCTATGACTAATGCGTCTTGTGAAACGTCATCAAGTACAGTAGTCACTACCACCACAGCCAAGATAAATTGACAAACGTCGCTTGTGGGATCTCCTATCGCACTTCTAGCGATAGTTAAATGACCTCCAGTAAATTGAGACATCATTCACAAGCATCAGAAGTAACGTTGAATTAATAAGAATTACAGATGACGTTTCTCCCTTTACTAGAATCGGAGGAAGTGAAAATAAATTGACAGAAGTAAAACTTCCCTATTTTATCTATTCCTACTTCGTCCTTAACGTTTTTCCTCATGAGAAACCCAAGAGGGATTTACCAGTGTACCAAATACTCAAGAGGTTTCCGAATATTTTCTATTATCGCACAGGAATTCTGCGTTAACGTGAATCATTAATTTTCTCAACTACTTATCATGCGTAGTATGGGATTTACCTGTGCGTGGAGTTAAGTGTATGCTGTAAATTCTATGACGTCTAGCATTTCCTTTCTCCTCTAACGTTCTTCCTTATCCTCTCACCAGGTAACTTCAAGTTACTCAAGTTGTATAAAAAGGAGCAGGTAAACAAACCAGAGAAAGAGAACCAGAACTGGTTTTGACATTACGCACCTTTCCAAGAGAAGCCATCTTGTATGCGTCAACGGAACTGGTTATTTGAATTTCTGCATTCTGCAAAGAGGGAACAAAGATGTCTCCCTGTACGTGTTTTCCTTGTGTCGTTAAGGTAACCTAAGAGGAAAAATCTTAGGAAAGTAATTATGAATTCTCGTGTTATTGTTATTATTAACTGTTTTTTCGATACTGCCATTTTTTTTGTATTTCTATTTCGAGAGCCGTGGTCCTTGCTGACGCAAACTTTTTAAATGTTGCGAAATGGTAACGGAATTCATGATAATCATCGGCGTCGAATTGTTTTTGATAGATTTTTTTCTGTTCATGTTGAATCGGCAGTGTTGATCGACGGGGGAGTGAAAAAGTGACAGCGCGATGATACTCTTAAGGAAACTAATGTGAAACCGTGTGTAAATCGGGGTCCTGCTGTAACGTAATAACAGTGTAGTAGAAGGGCGAACAACGAACAAACCCAGGGTCCACCAAGCCGGTTTCACATAAAAGCTGCTGGTACGTCAACGGGGCCAGACACTCTCGGCGTAGCCATTGCGGAGGCCAGAGATCGACAAAAGGACCCAGGAGAGGAGAAGAGAAAGCGCGGGAATTTTTGAGTGACGTTGAAACATAATTTGAGTTAGAAGATTGTGATATTTCATTTTAAAAAAGGACAAAACGCGAGATATTCTTTATCTAGATTTTCCACAAAAAACAAAGAAAAATCGTTATACATAGTATCAAGTGTAACACGTGAAATTGAGATAAGAAGTGTGTGTTGTCATATTTTATCCCATAAGAGATTCAAAGTGACCAAATAGCCTTGAAGGAAGTGCAGTGAAAAGCTAAAGGTGAGTTTTTTAAAGGAATAAAAGGACCAATCTTTTTTATCTTCGTTAATTCCTGTAGTTGCTTATGATTAATCATTATCAGAGCGTGACGCCACACCACTTGCCTAATTGAAGTTCGTGGCGGTTCACTTTCAGTACTAATGTCTAAATTGTGCAACGTGGCGATACAGTCTTTTCATTCAGGAGAAGGTATTACAGGTTTCGACATGGACATTGAGTAGCGTCGAGACGCTGTCACGTAATAATGCACTTAGTGCCAGTTCCCTATCACCATTAATATACTATCACTTATGCATAAACGCTGAGGTTGCAGGTGCAACTGCAATTTACCAACTGACACAATTTTCCTCCAGAACAATAAGTCGAATGAAAGATTGACCCCCTTAAGAATTTTAATTAATCAAGTCAGAACCCTTTTAATTTTTCGGGAAGTAATTTTTTCGAAGTATCCATTGAATAAAACCTGAAAGTGACAGATATCGATCTACAATCAACTTCCTGCATTCTTTTTTTTTATTCACAACTATTCAAGGCGATACGCCAACGAACGACAATCGAGACGTTTTTAATCCGCACGAATATAATTTATGCCCTGCAGCATTTTTTTTATAAATCCAATGCTTGGTAAAAAAGATTACAAAAAGTTTCACACTCGCCATTTATTTGGAGTATCCATCTCGATATTGATTGCCATTATCGATTTTAATATCTATAATGAGCTTCGCGATTATCGTTAATGAGATTGGAGCGACGTACCGCGTCGCGACGTCACACCTAACCGTATCTCTACGATGCACTTCTGCATGTGCAACGTACCGTGCATACGGTAACTCGAGTGCATTGACACTGTCGGCGCAGGATGCACTTAAATTGAAACATCACCAGGGGAAAGGATTAGACCGTCAAGGACGCGCATTTTGCACGTACACTTTATGAATTATGCAATTTTACATAGTTTCACTTGAAATTCTGTCAGCACGTGTGTTATTCAATGATTATTAAGAATTGACATTTCAATATTGACGATGCACTTACGTATTTCCTTATCGTATTTCCTTATCGATTCCACGATTTACTTGAATCACGATACGTTGTGAAGTAACTGACGCCATTAATTTGTTCGATCTTTAATTATCAATTATGACACAAATTGGATAGGTTTACTTTAAATGTCTCGTTTGATTGCATCGACTGTGTTAGAGAATAATAATAATAATACATTTCTTTCTGTACCAACTTCAATTTTATCTTACAGATGGGTTCGCTTCAGCAACAGTCAGTACTAAAGGGCGAGCATGTGTCCATAAAGCATGAAACATGTTTGGTACATAAAATATTTAATAAAATTGCCCACGAGAATCCCAATAAACCAGCAATTTTATACGAGGGTAAGATTTGGTTGATGAAAATCCTAAAGGCAAAATGCAAAGCTATAAAACAATATTAAATCCGTATCTTTTACAGATGATAACGGCCAGGAGCGTGTACTGTCGTACGAAGAGTTGAACGCGTTCACGAATAAAATAGCTAAAGCTCTTAGAAAATTGTCCAAGCCCGAAAAAGACGTGGATGCACTAATTGCAGTGTCGATGCACCCAACCGATCGATTACCGATAACACTGTTATCTATTCTCAAAGCCGGAATGGCTTATCTGCCATTGGATCCTGGTTTTCCAGTACCGAGAGTTACTCATATTCTTGAGGAGTCTGAACCTTTACTGGTAATTTACGAGGATGGAGGTGTGTATGATTAATTATGCATAAATGAATATTGAATTACCTAGGAAATAAATGGGACAAAAATAGAAAAGTTACAGTGGGTGGGCAATGGGTGCAGTCTATACCGGTGTCTAGTGGTTTCTCTATTTTATGCAATTGCCGGATGCATTAATCACATTGAAAAATGTGACGTTGATGGATATAAAGAAAAAGGAGAGTGAAGCATTTAAAATATAAAATGATAATACAGTGGTACTGCGATAAAGTGTGTTAGATTGTTGCGTCACTATTGCGTCCTCGGTTAGTCACTTCCGTCTGAGAAAATTGGAGAAGTCGGCACTTCAATGAAGTGCATAAATACGGGAATCGAGGCCAACAGTCAGCAACCGTATCGGCATCAGTTATCGCGAATTGTGGCATTATCTTTAATTATAGTTTGCGAAATTATCGCGCAAAGTTTTACAGGGTAATTCTATCCTTTTTCCCCTCAAGGATGCATTTTTGCCAGGTGCATACTGCATTTCGCTGAATTGTTAACCTTTTTTTTCTTCTGCACTCCAGTCGATGCATCAATTTACGGGAACACCAATGTCATTTCCTACGAGCAACTCCTGGACCTTGCTGATGAGGAAATTGAAAGTGACCTTGATCTCGACCAGGAAGATGAGGATCTAGCTATCGTTTTGTATACTTCCGGTAGCACTGGGGTGCCCAAGGGTGTACGATTACCCCATGCTACCTTGATGAATCGTCTTCGTTGGCAATGGAGAACATTGCCCTATGGCGAGGATGAAAAAGTTTGCGTCTTCAAGACGGCCTTGACCTTCGTCGACAGCGCCTCTGAGATTTGGGGCCCTCTTCTTCAAGGTCGTACTGTCCTGGTGGTACCAAAGCACGTGACTAAGGATCCTGAGAGATTCGTCGAGGTCCTGGAGAAACGACAGGTCAGTGCCATCTATAAAGTAGAGTAAATACTTAATCTGGTTGATTTTCTTTATTGTTTATAATAATTATTATTGTTTATAGATTAAACGGCTGGTACTGGTACCTTCGCTTCTTCAATCGCTTCTAATGTATCTGGGACTGAGAGTAAGTAATAATATTATCGGTATTGTAAAGCTATGGTATTTTGCCATATTAGCCATATTAGTCATGGTATTTTGAGATTGAACAAAAAATCAGGAAAAAGAAAACAACAGCTGCACCAGGTGTTAGCTGCATTATAAATTAGCCTTTTCTTTTTAACTAGAATTTAATTGATCCAACAACGATAAAGTGATTCACGCACGTCTAATCTCGATCGGATTAGTCATCATATCGATGATAATTATTCCATTTTAATTGATAGCAATTTGTTTAGATCCCAATTAAAATTCCTGACAATTTTCCTTCTCTTTGCATCTCTCTTGATTCATTAATCAAACGAAACTATTACAGGAAGAAGATTATCTCCTGAATTCTCTGAAGCTCTGGATCTGTTCTGGGGAATCTCTACCAGTCTCTCTAGCCCAGCAGTTCCTGTCCAGATTCCCAAGCGGCGAACACGTCCTGGCGAACTTCTACGGGAGTACGGAAGTCATGGGGGACGTCACTTATCATCTACTCAGTCGACCTAATCAGCTGCAGGGACTTGATAAAGTGCCAATTGGTGGGTAAAGTGCACTGATAAAAATGCCTCGTGCATACCAAGGATGAGTCAATATTTCATATATGCAATTCCATACACGCAGGTCGTCCACTGGACAATTGCATCGTCTACCTGGTGGACAAGGACATGCGGCTGGTACCTCAGGGCGAGGTCGGCGAATTGGTTGTAGCTGGTAGAAATTTGGCAGCTGGATACATTCGTGAAAGAGACGCACACAAATTCCTGGATAATCCTCACGTGATAGATCCAGGTATTTTAAATACAGCTGTTATTGCAATTGCAATTGCACTTCTTTGTTGCATCAATCAGCCTAGAACGATTCATAAATAGACACCTATTGACTTCACCCTACCGTGCTCACTTAACAAGCTCATTATTTTATCCCCAGTTATAATTGCCTATGACAAATAAACTGCTAGAACAGGTTACAGATAACAGTTAACCACCACGACGACCTGTTGGATAAATTAGTTGGAAATTACTAGTCTACCGTTATCCAACAGCGCCATTGTTCAGAGAGGTAGCAATGAATTCCAATTACCAGGCATTTCCTTCGACGCAACTGGGTTCTTATAACAGCGACCTCATCCTCCCCACCTTGTTAATCTTCCAGCACCTATACCTGCTTCAATTCATTGCTTCACCCATTAGGATGCAACTGCAATTGCAATGGCTTTAGCAGTTGCTTTGACTGGCAAAGGAAGAGAGAAGGATAAGGAATATGAGAGGGGAAAGAGAGAAGAGAAAGAGGAATCAGATATCTGCAAAGCATAGAAAGGAAAAATATATAAATGAGATCCTTTCAAAGTATACCGTAGATCGTGATTCTTATTGGTATCCTGGTACGGTTCATTTTATAGATCGTAAATGGAAATTACTCCCTTTCCTGAGTTAATGCTGAGGTTCCTTTCCCTGGGTCGTAAATTGATGTTTTATTGTAGTCGAAGAGAAGAACGTGGTGAATATTCCTCTAGCAATGGTTTTATCATTTTCAAGGATACTCGAGAATCTATCGCACTGGGGATTATGCAAGGATCGTTAAGGGTCTTGTGATGTACGAGGGTAGGACCGATTCTCAAGTTAAGATACGTGGACACAAGGTTGATCTTGCTGAAGTTGAAAAAGCAGTGGCTGCTGCTCCTGGTGTTCATAAGGCTGTTGTCCTTTGCTACAAACCTGGAGAACTTTCTCAGGTAAGGATTTACTTTGAATTTTTTAATATTTTTAGTTTTTTTTACCTCTTTCCTTTCATTCTTTTCTAGGCTTTGGTTGCGTTCGTTACCGTCAAGGAAGATACGTCAATCTCTGGACTTCAGGTTGAGAACTTCCTGCAGAATTCACTTCCGCCTTATATGATTCCCCAGGTGATCGTCCTGGACTCCATTCCTCTGCTTGTTAATGGAAAAACTGACAGACAGGCCTTGCTCAGAAAGTACGAGACCATTACTGGTCCAGGTAAGTTCAGGAGGAAATGAAAATATTGAAGTGTACGAAATAACGAAAATTTTCTTTTGCAGATAACGAGGAAGCTGTAGAGTGCGATTATACGGGTGTTCCCCAGGATATGCTGCCTATGGCCAAGGTCTTGTTCCCTACTGTCGCTTCTGTCGTTGGACGCAGTGGTCGTGCCGCAGTGACGGTTAATTCGAATTTTTATGAACTTGGAGGAAATTCTTTAAACTCCATTTACACAGTTACTAAATTGAGGGATCAGGGTTATCAGATTGGCATAACTGATTTCATCACGGCAAAATCTATGCTTGATATCCTGATTAGGATGAAATCAGATTCCGATGCAGAATCCGTAGGAGATAATGATAGCCTTGATAATTATATTGTCGAGGAATTAAATGATTCTCATAAAGATGATGTGATACAGTGAGTACATCTTATTATACTTGCCACTGAATTTTATTATCTATGATCTACAAGTCTATTGTATGACTGTAATTTTTATATTTCAGAATGATCACTGATAGTTTTTATTCAAAAGCTGATTTGGAATACTGGCTTATGCCTCATATATCTAGAGATGATTACAATGATTTGATGCTCAAGATGTGGGAGCCTCTGGTCGAGAAGGAGCTCAGTTTCGTAATCAAATCCTTAGAGGGTGAAACTATTGGGGTTGCATTGAACTTCGACGCAAGGGATGAGCCTGAAGTGACGATAAGTTCAAAGTTGACAATTATTTTTGAGTTTTTGGAGTTTCTGGAGGGTCCTATCAGAGACAGCAAACTGCCCAAAGGATTGGGTCAGATTCTTCACAGTTTCATGATGGCAACTAACGAGTCTCTCAGTGCAGCTGAGAATGTTACTGTTATGAGAAAGATGGAGGAGGAGTGTCTCCTTCTGGCTAGGAGAAAGGAATTCGCAGGAATATTTACAACTAACACGAGTCCACTCACTCAGGTAATTTGGATGGAAATAAATGTATATGGTAGGATTTGCTACTTGGGCGCCATCTGTAGGATATGTTGGGAAACTGAGAAGTTATGAAACTAATTATGAATATCTTGATTTTTCAGCAACTTGGGACGGATATTTATGGATATCAGGTATTGTTGGACTATCAGGTGAACAAGTATGTTGCTCCGGATGGTTCTAAACCTTTTGGCAAGGCTCCGGATGAACAGAGAGCTGTATGTTCCTGGAAAAGTGTACATTAGTGTCTTGTGAGCAACGTTCTCGTTGCTGTTATATTTTTGGCACGGTTTTAGCTTTCCTTGATCAGTATTAATCAGGATCAATGATTATTATCGACAGAATCTCGAGTTTGTGATGTATTGTAAATATATTTGTAAATATTGATAAAAATTATGTTCGATGCAGTATCTTGTGGTAGCTATGTGTAATGTTACGTTGTTAGGTAATTGTAATTAATTGTTGAAAGTTAATAGAAGCATTGTTTTACAATGTTAACTGAAAGGTCAACAAACGCACATCATTTATTTATAAAGAATAATACATTAAAAGAACATTAATTAGCGTGTTGAATAAAGAATATATAATTACTGGAATGACTTATGTTTCTCCCTGTTTAGTCTGAACTATAAATGCATCCTGGGTATTTGTTTATCACAGCATAAATAAGTTTTCAGCCACTGCTAGATTTATGAGGAAATTTTCCACGGCTGGTGCTAGATTCCTCTCCTTGAAGGTTTCCACAGAGACCATTTTTTTGCCTTCAGGAGTTTCCACAGTGGCCAAGGATTTTAATTGGTTCAATAAATCTTGAGTTTTATCAGCAATCTCGGATATTATTTGAGCTTCATTGTAAGATTGGTTTTCGCACAGTTGCACCATGAATAATGCGATCTCTTTATGCGTTTTTGTCATCGTAAGGCTCTCTGAAAAAAATATAAATTGCCATAAGATCAATGTCTCTGATGAATATAATTATAGAAGTATCTTAATACCTTTTGCGTGCGGTGCAACGGTAATTTCGCGAGCTGGTAAATTCACTAGAAGATCATACAACTCGATCCTTGATGAAATTGAGCTATCTCTACATCCTGCGATGTAGTGTGAATAACCCTGTAAGAAAAGTCCATGCGAAATTGCTGAATAAATCATTAAATACTCAAATATACCTTCAATTCAGCCAATTCATCCTGCACCAAGTCGACCCAAGGAAATAGATTTTCTGTTACTTTTCTGTGTTTCATCAGAGCTGGAAACGATCTGATCCATTTCAGAAGTTGCTCCAGACTATGATGATATACGATAATTCGTTTTTTTAATAGAATTGCTGTATAAATCAAAATTGTTTCTAGTTCAAAGGCTTTGATCAAACCACGAACATTAGTACTAGTTACTGCTCTTCTGCCATTGAAGTCGTCAGATACAAACGTTCCATTTTCTTGTGTTGTGCACGATCCCTTTGTGAATACAGAGAGGTACAGTCTTAAGATCTCTGCAGGATTACCAGTTTTGCAGTACGTTTTACTAAGAATACGACAAAGGACTTCGTACTTCTGTGGATTGAAATCCTTGGTAAATAGTACCAAAGCAAATTGTTTCACCTGAAAAAGCATACTCTTCAGTATATAAAGTTCAGAAACAGATAGTACATTTATCGCTTCATATGTAGTTTACCCTAGGCAGTTTATCCGAGTCAAACACTTCGTTACATTGAATGTAAAACCAATCTTGTGCATGTCTCGCACAGACAAATGGCTGGGTATGGTTGTGCTCCGAATGCGAATTACATTTTCTCGTGGCAACAGCTTTCTGAGCCTTTGTTACACAAGGGTAGGACCAAGTCCACAAAACATCCCCATTGCAATCCTTCTCTGTAATAATACATTTATATCTACATCCATACGAAGAAACCCATTAAGCAATATTGATAACATAATAACATGAATATTACAGATATAACTCAGTGATTTGTAAATGAAAAATCTTTAAAATAAGCTCATTCGCTAAAGATTTCTGAAGAAAATAATATTTTGCTAATAATATTACCAATTATACTACAGGACAACAAATCAACAAGCGGCGCCATCTTGGCCATACCATAGGGTTCAATGTAAATCCTCAATTCAGGAGTATATAAATTTTAATCAATAATATTCCTTTATTCGTGCCATTACTACAAAAAAGCATAAATATTTTTTTTCATGTCAACGAATGTTCCTATTACATTTGCGTAAGCTAAATTCTGATTATAAAACTTAATTTGAAAAATCCCTATGGGGAGCAGAGGCGGCCATCTTAATCTAGTGTCGGCCTTTCATCCGGTACACGCGGTCCTCGTCCCGTGGTAAGGCACGTCGAGGCCAAAAAAACTGGAAAATTCATTACTTACGGATATTCTCCGTGCTTTCAAGCAGTTTACATGTTAAAGCTGTGATCCCAGGAAAACGCGAAAATGGCTAGATACGGGCAGAGGCCCGAAAATGCCCTGAAAAGGGCCTACGGTGAGTAGAACACCTTCGCATATGATTTTCAACATGGCTGGGTGAACTTTCTTCGAGTTACTCCATTCGTTATTTTGGCTTCTATCCCATTGAAACAAACTTCTCTTCTCTCCTCTTGGCTAAGGTCCTCGCAGTACTATTCCATTCTACTTCTTAACCGAGTGACAGGCCAACTACTTATAACCGTTTCGCATATTTTTTTGTCAACCTGACTCACGTCACACCCTCATTTTAAGTATATATTTTCATTTCGAAGCGTATGCACTTTCTTATCCATATGCTATGAGAAATAAGATAGGCGTCAATGAATAAATATTTATCTATATCAGAATAATAATAAATGTTTTAATTTGCGATAGGTACTTCGTATAGGTTTTTGTGATTATCAATGAATTTTTTCTGGGACAGAATTCATCGAAGTGGGGAAACCAGCCAGAGCTTTGGACACCTTGCAGGAGGTCTTCCGCAACAAAAAATGGACGTACAGCTGGTCCGAATCGGTTCTCGAACCAATAATGTTCAAATATCTGGATCTTTGCGTGGAATTGAAGAAATCGCATATTGCCAAGGAAGGTCTCTTCCAGTACAGGAATATGTTCCAAACAGTGAATGTTGGAAGCTTAGAAAATGTTATACGTGGATATTTGCGTATGGCAGAGCAGAAGACAGAAGCAGCACGCAAGCAAAGTCAGCAAGCTGTTGTAGATATAGATGATCTTGACAATCTTGCTACACCAGAAAGTATTTTATTGTCAGCTGTCAGTGGAGAAGATGCTCAAGATAGAAGTGATCGCACGATACTAACACCTTGGGTCAAGTTCCTATGGGAATCATACTGCCAGTGTTTGGAGTTACTTAGAACTAATGCCCATGTGGAAAATCTATATCATGATATAGCGCGCATGGCCTTCCAATTCTGTCTTGAATACAACAGAAAAACTGAGTTCCGTAAATTGTGTGAGAAGCTTCGCAAGCATTTGGAAGAGATATGCAAGCTCCCTCAAGGTACTTCTAACGTTTCGATCAACAAAGCCGAATCTCAACATCTGAACCTGGAGACTCGTCTGATTCAGCTGGACTCAGCAATTCAGATGGAGTTATGGCAGGAGGCATACAAAGCTATAGAGGACATCCATGGTCTGATGAACCTTTCAAAGAAGCTGCCAGTGCCAAAAACCATGGCGAACTACTACCAGAAGTTGGCCATGGTCTTCTGGAAGGCTGGCAACTACCTCTTCCATGCCGCAGCATTATTCAAGCTTCTACAACTGTCACGCGAGATGAAGAAGAACATGTCTCCGGAAGAGCAGCAGAGAATGGCTAATCGAGTATTGCTGGCAACGCTATCGATCCCTCTGCCATCTGCACATCCTGAGTTTGATCGCTTCATAGAAACTGATAAGAGTCCTCTGGAGAAGGCTCAGCGATTGGCAGTCCTATTGGGTCTTAGTCAACCACCAACAAGAGTTTCTTTGCTGCGGGACATCGTACGTATGAACGTGGTTCATCTGGCTTCACCACAGCTTCAGGAGCTCTACTCCTGGTTGGAAGTCGAGTTCCATCCTCTACGACTCTGTGAAAGAGTCCATTCTGTCATTCAGACCCTGCAGGCTGACGAGAACAGTCCCCTAGCGCAGTACGTTACTGCTCTCCAGGATGTCACCCTGGTACGACTTGTCCATCAAGTTTCTCAAGTCTATCAGACCATCCAGTTCGCTCGACTCCTGCAGCTGGCAAAATTCACAACAGACTTTCATCTAGAGCGTCTCTTGGTCGACTGCGTGCGCTACAACGACATGCAGATCAGGATTGATCATGGAAAGCGATGCATACACTTCGGCGTGGATCTCTCTGAAGCTCAGCGGGAGGATCATCCTGACGGACCAGTACTTCAGGCTATGCCATCCGAACAAATCCGCTGCCAGCTGGTGAACATGGCGACTGTTTTACACAGAGCAATAAACGTAATCAATCCTAACAAGAAAAAGCAGGAACGTGAGAAGCTCCGCGCTGCTATGGTGAACCACTACCATGAGACCAAGGTGAAGGAGCACCAGAGGATCCTTGGCCGACAGAAGATAATCGAGCAGAGGAAGGAGTACATCGAGCACATCAACACGGTGCGCGAGGAAGAGGAAATGCGTCGCCAGGAAGAGCTTCTCAGGCAGCAGATGCTGGCTGAGCAAAAGAGACTCGAGCTGGAGCGGGAGGAGCGTGAACGTAAACGTCAGCAAAGCGAAATTCAGCAGATCAAGGATCGTCACCTAAAGGAGAAGATGCAGCAAATCTCCCAGACAAGCCATGGTCAGAAGGTCCTGAAGAAGCTGGACGAAGATGAGATAAAGAAGCTGGACGCGGAACAGATAGCAGCCAGAGAAGCCGAGGAGCTTCAGAAGGAGCGTCGTGAGATGCAGCAGAAACTGAAGTCTCAGGAGAAGAAGGTGGACTACCTGGAGCGTGCCAAACGTATCGAAGAAATTCCACTCCTGGAGAAGGCTGTCGAGGTGAAGATCGAGTTGGCGAAGCAACGTTGGGAGCAGCAGGAGGCTGAGCGTATCCAAGCGGCTATCGAGGAACGTCGAGAAGCAGAAGCCACCCGGGAGCGCATGGCAAGAATGAAGGAAGATCACGATATATTCCTGTCGAAGATCCTGGCAGAGCGTAAGAACGTCTACCTGGAGAATCTGCGAGAGTTCGAGAAGATGATAAACGAGGAGCGCGCGAAGAAGCTCCTCGAGAGGAAGATCCAGCGCAAGGCCGAACGTAAGATGAGATGGGAGCTGGAACGTGCAGAATCCGCGGAGAGGAAACGCCTGGAGGAATTGCGCATTCGCCAGGAAGAGGAAAGGAAGCGTCTCGAGGAAGAAAGAGCTAAACGCGAGGAAGAGGAACGAATCCGTCGTGAAGAGGAAGAAGCTCGCGAGGCAGAGCGTCTTGCGAAACTGGAGAAGCAGGCGGAGATCATCCGCGCCAGGGAAGCTGAAATAGAACGTAAACTCGAAGAGGAGAGACAAAAAGATCAAGTATCCGACAGTTGGCGCCGTGGAGGCGAACGTGAACGGGATAGAGATCGTGATCGTGATCGCGATCGTGAACGTCCACGATTTGGACGTGATGCACCGCCTAGAAATGGTACGTTATCCATTAGAAGACCAAAGTAAAATTGTAATCCTTTGCATTTATTATAATAACACTTAATCCTTATAGTCCCCGAAATGTCCTGGAGAAGCAGCGGAGCTGGTGGAGAATCCAAGGAAGAGACCTCCAAGGAAGAGCCCGACAAATGGAAAAGGCGCGAAGACCTGGGTGGCACGGACAGCCGATGGAAGAAACGAGAACCGGATCTAACTAGCAGGTAAGTTTTAATTAATAAAAATTCTCAAAACCCAATGATCCAATCACTTCAATTCCAACATTCAATGATTTTCAACAGCCGAAGGAAACGTGAAGGCGATGTCCGTGAACGCGATTCGACGCCTCCTCGACGTGACAAATACGAGCCGCCTAGTCGCACATTTGAAAAACGTGGGGATGATCGAGGACCTGTGAGTACAATCTAACCTATAATTTATATCAAAATATAGATCGTTTCAGAAGCTAATTGATTTATTCTTAATTAATACAGGCGAGATCCTGGAGGGATGCACCGCGCGATGCACCACCTCGTTCAGAACCACTATCACGTGGACGGGATATTCGTGATAGCCGTGATGCCCGTGACGGACGTGACGGACGCGACGCTCGTGACGGACGCGACGCTCGTGATGGACGCGAAGGACGTGATGGACCTCTTAGTCGTCCATTCCAACCACGCGGGGGAGAGGAACCTGCCCGATCTGGAACAACTGACTCCTGGCGCTCCCGTGAGCCACTTAAACGCGAGGACCGTGATCGTGATCGTGATCGCAGGGAGGACAGGCCTCCTCCAAAGCGCGAGGAGCGTAAGGATGCGCGACCACCAGAGGATGATGGCTGGTCGAAAGTATCACGTCGTTAAAGATGAAGACGCGCCCACCGATCGATCGTATAAACGACGTCGCTAATGAAGGACGCGCATCGCGACGCCAAATAAACGTCTCTTATACATTGAAGAGTCAACGATATTACTAAGGACACCTTCTTCTGGAACCTGCCGATCCCGTCGACAGTTAATTTCTACTATTTTAATTTCATTTTTTTTAATCAAAAAGGGTTCATCAGTCCTTTACACTATAGAGTTAAGGAATAAGTGAGGAAAGTATAAAGAAGAAAAAAAAACAAGGGAGTTTGGATAAAAATATAGGAATTGAATTATTTATTTCCAGTCCGCCCTATTACGAGTTACAAGCTCCTCCGTTATTGTTAACTTTAATCCCCAGGAGGTACTTACAAGGGTCGGAATTGACCATCGTAATCCTTTCGAAGTTCCTTGCTCTAATAGTTAAGCATTTTCCAATATCGATCATCTAATTACACCGACGTGCATGATATCGCGATAATTACATATTTCATTAATTAACACTTCGCAATTCCGGAAAGGATCTATCGAAATCGTTACAGGACGCGTATCCTTAATCAAGAACAATTTTTTCTTTTATTGAGCAAGTCGGGGTGCGCGTTTATGTCCATCAGGAATCCGATGCGCGTTCAGTCGTACAATTCTTCGAGACGACTTCGAGAGTAGATGTAAAAGGAAAAATGACGAAGGAAAAGATGATTGATAGAGACGAAAAGTAATACGAAAAATCGAATAAATCCCGATCGATCGAAAAAGTATTTTTACCGATTTCTTAAATACTTTTTAAGTGTTTATCTCCACGAGTCGGCGTAGGCGAATATGTAACGCAAGTAAGTAGCCGCCATTATGTACGGTGACTTCCATGTAATAAATATTATAAATACCATGAGAAATATACACGTATACCTCGACAGGCGTTGTTATTAATTAATATTATTAAGACACTCGACAATCCGCCATTTTCATACTCGGAATCATCCAGGGTGAGAAGGAAGAAATAAACAATTGTTTTTTTAATAAAACGGGGGAAAAAATGTCACGGGTAAAATAAATACAAGAGGAATTAATTAAGGATTAATTAGGACGTATATATATATATATCATGAGTCTTTCCAAAATGGCGCACTTTCTATTTACACTCCTCGCCCAATCTCCATATAAATGCACGATATTTCGGCTTTAAAAATTCGCACGCAAAGTAACGACCGTATTCCTGCGCTACATCCTAGTTTTGTATCCTTCGTTTCCCTTTTTCTCCAACCAACTCTCCCACGTAACGGCTAATTACTCAGACTTGTAATTTTGCACCCACTGAACGGATGTGCTACACGTCCTCTTCCATCCGAGACTCGTCGTCGACCTTAGTAAAGCATAATGGCGGCAGCTGTCTTCTCCTCCAGGGCAGGAACAGTTTCCAGACGATCGTCGCGTTCCCTACCCGAGCCCCAGCCTACCAGGGCAATGCTGATCAAGTGTACAACACCAGCGCCAACGACGAGCCTGAAGATGAACCTCAGGATTAGCTTGTAAGATTGACAATTTATCATAATAATTATTGTCTACCCACCAGAAGGAGTAACCTAATTCGGCTGAACCTTCACTGGTCCACATATTGTCAATATCTTCCTTGGGTAAGACGTTGTTGTAAAGCCTGGTGTAATACTGCGCCAACCAGGTACCCGAACTGGCCACGCAGAGAAGTACTGTGGACAATGATCATTCGATCAGGAAGGGTTTTGATATTAAAATTATTTAACAAATACTCACGGGCTATTACGTTCATAAGGTATACGCCAGGAACCGAGAGGATCTTGGCACGTGGTGACGTGGCCGTGTTCAGCACTGCTAGAAGGGCTGCTAGTGCAGCGGCTACTAGAGCAGCCGACGTCGTGGCCAGGGTGCCGATCCAGAGTCCCCAGGACATCACTGAAGGATCCTGTCTGATCATTTGCGACACTGCGAATGTCCGGGTGATATATATTATTATCATTTTTTGTAATTTCTTTTTTTAAATTATTAACCGTTCCTTGCTGTGACTCCTTACGTAATCGACGGTTACGTATCTTGCGTAGGAGTTCAGTAGGACTTTCCAAAACACGATAAATCATCGCTTCACGTATCCCATCCGTGTAATCGTTAACATTACGTCTAATGATCATATTTATGAACTATCCTGATTGTGATCAGTGATAAAGTCATTGAAAATCAATTGCAGAAATCCTTTACTTTCTAAAGTCTTGCTTAAGTCACTGTGTAGATACGTCTATACGCACATGGATAGTACTGAAAATAAATCCTAATTGGAATCAAATACAAGATACCAATGACAGCTGCAATCAGTGTTTAAGAATGACGAAAATAGTGTCGCGTACAGTGTGCAATATGATTATCAGATTGTTCATCAATGCCGGACGTCGATAATAAAAGGATATCGCGTGATTAATTTAATTGATAGAAAAATCAACTAAGGATACACTACTGCGCATGCGTCGGCGTATCAAAGAAGACGACCGTTATCAATTCAAAATCTTAGTGCCTATTGGAAGGGAGTCTAGAAGGACATATTAAGGAGGACAGACAGTTAACGAGGCGAGAACGAAGTCAACGTGGATTGGAGGATGAGCACCGGGCTGTGACCGGGAAAGGAAAAAGTAAGAGTGACTCGAGATTCGCCTGGCATCTATCTAGTGTCGCCATTGTTGATTCTAAGACAAAATTCAAAAGGCTTGGTCTCAATCTACGACGGTTTCACTCCGTGTTTAAATCATGCAGAGTTAACCTTAAAACGTAGCAATGAGTTAAACACGTTTGGAATCAGTATTCCTGAGTTTAGAACTGAAATCTGTGTCTCTACAGGAATTATGCATGTCCTGAAGAATGTACGTGGAATCTGAAAAGGCCTGTAGACGCTTGGAATACTGATTTCACTGTGGCTAACTTTATCTTTGTCTTTTTAGGACTCGTAGACACGACTTGTGGGACGTTGGCAGTAGCAGGCAGTAGTCAGTCAACCTGGAGACTGTTTATGCATCATGGAGAATATGGATGCATTGTGCGTAGGTACTTTAAGTAAACGTGACTAGTTCAATTACGTGAGTTACTTTTTTCCCAGGAGTTAATTACGTAATTGAAGCCCTTGAAGATCAGTTCAATGGAACCGGCTATAAGGATGTGGAAACTGCTGTCACGGTTAACCAAGAATCTGCTTCCGGTTTGTATTTAAAGGTACTTCGAGACTTACCGGATACGTGATAAGTCCTCCATCCGTAAGCGACGTTCAATTCCTTCTTTCCCTGTAGAAGACCCAGATGGACGCGACCTGCACTCTCTTGGGGATTTGGTGTTCGCCAGGGCTTGGCCTCGACCCAGTGCTGAGTAACTAGAGCAGCACAGACTAGACCTCCTCCCAGTAACGAGAGGAAGAACGTCGCGAAGATCGTACCTCTCCGGAACATCGACGTCATCCTGGGATCGCGGGGAGGACCGCCAGGGTTGCCTCCACCGCCCTTTGAAAAATTACCAGCTACTCCTGCACGTGGATGGAAGTTGATAGGTATTTTTTTTTAGATTAAAGACTATGGTGACCCGGTGAACCAAGGGTTTCAATAATTACCCTGGGCCTGTGCTTCTGCAAAGTGGACCTGACTGAGACTCTTTGAAAATTCTCCTTGCTTAACCTTCTGGGAGAATTCTGCCGAGCTGAGCTTCTTCGAGAACTTGACCCTGTTGTTACTACGGACTTTACCAGGCTTTTGCAAGGACGAGGGTCTCGGCCTCTTGGCGAAGGTGTACGGTATAGTATATGGTTGAGCTACGTAAAAGTAAATCGGCCTATAATCCTCGTGTATCTGCTGAACGCAGCTTCCATTCGTGGTGCATCCGTTGTAGACGCTTGGTGGATTATTGCTGTAGGTGTACGAATTCGGATAATAGATCCCGTAGTGGTTCGCCGTTTTTCGCGAGTGCCTTTCCACGGTTCACCAGGAGCCGCTCCTCGACCTCTACTTCGTGCCTCCTCGACGCTTCCTCGTCTCCCTTCACCTCCACCACCAGCACCAGGACCACCACGGACGTAGCAGGATCCTGAATCCTTATTGTCCCCAGTCGTTCCCGAAGAATATTTCAATTGAACCTGATCGATCGATCCTCTTGAGTCGATACCAGACTCCTGCGAGACCTGCAAACTGTCGGGAGAATTCTTCGTGACTTTGGGACAATTATAACGCGAGAATTACAGAGAATTACAAATAGATTTAACAGGAGGTGAGTGGGACTCGCTTTCGCTGATGAATCTCTGACAAAATTTTCACCAGAGACCTCGAGGATTCCTCATCCACAAGAATATAATTACGTTCCTCGACATTTTAATGATAGTCGTATACATATAAATATATATATATATACATCCTTATCGTCGAAAAATCATCTAAAACTAAGTGAAATCAGCATTTTCGCTTCTCTACTTCTCACGTGTAGCTGCGTTCGCACGAGGCACGAGATCCCAGTCACGTTGTGACACGGCCTAACGGCATTCCGGATCCCACCGCTCCTACTAGTTGTTTGCATTCCGGTATTCTCCTTTTTTATTTTACTCCTCATTCCTCCCTACTCTCTCGCTTCTTCCTCTTATTCTTATTCTCACTCCGAGTCCTCTATCCTTCGTTAAAGTTCTTGCTCGACCGGTTGCTCGTGCATTTTCGGCCATGCACTACGCACCTCTTGTACACTTGTTGATATAGTTGTTCTAAGTAAAAATATTTATATAAAAAATGAAAATAAGACAAATAATATTTGTATCCCTGACCGGTATCACCGGGTTTATTTTAACGGGCCCCCTCTTATAAAGGCTGGATAATTATTATGCTTAGTTAGGTGCCAACTGTGCTAACGAACTGTTAAAAATCTAGTCAGCATCTTACACGTAGATCGGTATGAAAATCGGTACGGTTCGGCAAAGATCGGTTCCGTACCGTACGGTTTCGATCCTTCATCTTTAATAGCAGTTAAGATTCGACGCGTGACGCAACAGCCAATACCGGTCGTTTCCTACCGGGTATTCGCCATCATGGCAAGATGCACGAAGCAGACGGGAAACTGGGTCAGGCGCCGTCTCTTTCGAACGCCCTGGTCGACGTTGAGACGCAGACCGCCGCGACGCTTGTCCTTCTCAACTATTCTCTGGGACGGTATCCGACTCGCCCACCTGGAAATACGCCCACAAGATCCGAGAAACCTCGCGACCGAGAAAACTACTTTTCCTTAGCTGTTCCTCGTCACTCCCACTGGTCCAGATCTGGATATCACTGTCCCAGGAGATGATGCACCAGGTAGCGAGTGGAATAGAAATTCAATTTTATATCCCAACCGTATTCTTTCATCCTTTGCAATTCTCTATCCCAACTTAACCTCCCATACACACCGATATCTTAGAATCCTTCGGTTAAGGTGCTCGAATACAAAGATCAAGGATATTCCGGATCTTCTGAATCCGTCTCCTTTGAATTGCTCCAGGTCTACCAACCTAAGTGAATCTGCACAGCCACAGGCACTGGCCAGCAGACCGTTCCATTCGTAGAGACGAGTGAGGTCAGCGGATAGCATGATTAAATATTCCGCTAGAATCCTCAGGATGTATATAACATCTTATACGTGGACGCAAGATCTATATACCTGAATACTGGCAGCATAAGCTCCTTGAGGATGACGCGAACGAGCGTCGTGGATCTGAACAGCTTCCGGGTAACACTGTCACCTCAGTTTTATATCATTACTTCCCGTATTCGATTTTTGCATCCTCTTCTGCTTTAACTCCCTTTTACGACTGTTGTAACTTTTCTCTTTTTTTTTGTTCGCTCTTGTTTTACTCACTACTCCTTTTTTTTCACTTCCCCTGATTTCTCCTTTATTCAAGATTTTACCTGGACACTCCCAAGTACATTTCTCGTCCACGTTTAACAATGGCTGTTTTAATTTTTGCCAACCCGGTCGCTTGCCCTTGGGACTTTTCTACCAACAGCACGATATACTGTTTCAGCACTTTTACTGAGGCACTCCGACGCGATCGCAGCAGCAGGCTTTCGGCTCGACTGAGTTTCTGCCGTGTTGCCTCGACTCGACTCACTTACGTCGGGGGCCCCCTCGTTTCAGTTTGCCTACATACTTCTTTCAGTGTGTATGGCTCGCAGGTGAGACCAGGTGGCAGCACTTACCCTTCTCAATTTTGCACCTGGCCGGTAGGAAATAAACTTTTACCGGTCGGCTACTTTCTGGAATTTTTTTATATACGTATATACACCTTCCTGAAGCTCGTTCATGGTAACTTTATTTACCTTATCCAAGTCTAGGACACACTCGTTCACTTATAATGTATAGTAATACTTTTATTACGCGTCATTTCATTCTAAAAGAGGGCTATCGTCCCGTCGGTCATGTTCTCGATGTCGAACTTCGGCTCCACTGGTTCGCTGCTCACTAATTTCTCCCTCAGGTACAGCATACCGATGTTAGTCATATGCAGGGCAACCGGCGCCAGGAGTAACCTGTCAGATTAAAAATTCATTAAATCATACTTAGAATAATCGTTTAATGTATCACTTGAATTCGTACCAAAAGGAATATCCTAAGGATGCACTGGATACGTATTCCCCGACTATAGTATCCCTGATGGCGACGCCATATTGTGTGACAAGAGCATAATGAATCCCGAAGATCAGTATAACCAGGACATTCAAAGCTATGGTTATGGCGTTCATCCAGTAAATTCCCTATTAACAAAGAAAAAGGTATCCGATATACCGGTTGTCTTCTTTTTCAAAAACAAAAATAATATAATTACGTACTTCGGTATTCAACAGTGTCTCGGCAGGATTCTTGAAGATGTTCAAAAACGTCACGGCAATCGTCAGAACGACAGCAAGCATTAAAAGAGCCATTGCTATCACCGTACACAACCAGGCGCCCGCATTAAAAAATTGCTGACCGCCAGTATCTGAAGATAAATACAAAACACATGATATTACCTAATTTCCACAAAAACCTCTTCAGTCCCTCACCATTTGTACTCTGGGTAGATGAATTCGTAGTCAAAGTCCTAGAAGACGTCAGACAAGCGAAAGAAGGAGATTCACCAGCAATAAGTGACTTAACCTCTTCGACCCTGGCAGAAGCATCCGCCAGACAGCTCCAAGCGCAAGCATTTGATGACCAGATGCAAGTGACTATAATGATAAGAATGATAATTAATAGAAAGAGAAACAAAAGGCAATAACCAATCGATTATATCAATATTATTTACTGTATATATCATAAGTCCTAGGCGTCTGGACGAGGCGTCTGATCAAGGTGCCTTTAAAGAGTCCATGATTGACGTCAGAGTCATCAATGGCATCGGACTCACTGACGACAGATGTCGGTGCATTTATCCATCCCTCTGTTCCCATGGAGATGAATATTATAATCAGGGAGGATATGGACAGCAAGACCGTCACGTGAAAAAAGACCGCGTACTTTCTCGTCGCCATTTATTATGACCGCAGGTACATAAGTCAAACACATAGACACTGATGGTCAGCAGCCAGACCGGAAATACGATACCCCTACAAGAGACTCACTACTGGTCACCGTGATAGATCAGGATCTTCTCGATTTCGCGGTTCCTCGATCTTTATCCGTTTTCAGAGTCTCCAGGAAACTTTGCGTTACCAAGTTTTAACAAGCTGATGATTTCTTTGAGGTTGTTAATTTGACTGGTGTCATTTTTTTTAGGTGGGCATTGTGATACAGTGTATCTGCACGAAACGCACTTATTTCCTTTTTTGATTTCAGGTATGTGGGACTGGAGTAGAAAAATTAACTGCGCGCCATTTTCAACTGACGATCAGTCGATTATCGGATCGTTATCGAATTTAAATTACGATGGGATTTTGTTTAACCTTGTAACGCTTCGCTGCGCTCTGTGTAAAATGATCGACGGGAAGTTGATAACAGTATCACTGTCACTGTATCCGATTGAAATTGGGTATGAAAACTTTATGGTAAGGTGATACTGGTTGTTAATCTTGTGAATTACTTTTTTTTTCTGTATAGTTAGGGTGGATCCTCGCGCCACGGACACTTGGAACTGCTGTCGCTCATGATGAACTACTTTGCTGTAACCATTCGACTAGTATTATCTTATCGGATTTCTGGGGGAATTGTATGATCGAAAAAGAGCTGATACCGTTTAGGTTCGTGGGATACGTCTCTCTCTCTCTTTTTTTCCTCTCGCTTCCGTTTCTGTTTACATAATATAGATATTGATATTAGCATCGTGCATTAAAAATATCAATCTCTCTTAATATCCTGCTGACAGAAATTGACAGATGCCGAGTCTTTCGGATCCCTTGGCGACCGGTATCTGTCAATGTTTTAGTTTTATTGAAAATCACCGTAGCTGATTATCAGGGGTTTTTGACAAGAATATGTGGGAGTTTAAATTTTGTACAAAGTAGAGTGATATATGTACGCCCTTGTATGAATGTGACTCATATTTTTTACTAATAGGAAGTGGCATTATAAACTTATGTAGAAGCGTCATTTGTTTTTACTGATTTACTGCTACGACTAATAGAGATTATTGACGATAGGTTACCTCGGATAGCAAGCTTAGAAGACTTCAACCAGACTTCTGTCTTCGGAGTTCTTTAAGATCTCGAAGTTTAGAGTTCTTTAGACATCTTGAAGATTTTTATGGAATGACAGCACTTGGCTGATGACATAAGAAATCTCTTATTCGTCTTTCTGATGTTTCGTAGACGTCTATAAGGATTTTATAGATTTCTTTAATCGTTAGATTGTCGATATTGTTGATCATGGTTATTTTTTACAATATCCATTATAGCGAAGAAGTGAAGAAATACGTAACTCATGTATGGAAAGTTGATTTTATATTTAGGAATTATTTGCATCTGACACTGAGGAGATACTGGTACAGATTCTTATGGGACTTTGACGGTTAGTGGATACAATAGACAGGGGAGATATACTGGGGAACCAGCATAGAAATTCTGGAAGAGTTTGAAATGCCATACATTTCATTTAAGAGAGATTACACGGGAACTGGTCCTCTTTGCCAATATCTCCTTTGCATCTGATAAAGATTTTAATAAAAGCTATATTTTGTATTTACCATGATTGTTGGTGATGGTGCTGCCATCTCTGTGAATGATGCTGAAACTCGTCGAGGTAAACAGCTGTCAGACAGTTTTACAGTGGAGTTATTCGGTGCTGTTGATCGCACGTGGGTTTTGTTATAACATTTATATTTTTGTTATGGAATTTGAGTTTATTGTCTGTTATTATATATTATTGTTGTTTATAGAATGACTGAAGAGAAGAGCAATACGTCGAAGAAGGTATTGGGAGAGAAGGAAAGATTGGAACTTGCTGCTCAACTCGATGCTCAATTGGATGAGTACATAAATAGTCTTGAAAAAAAGCAGTATACGGAAGGATGGCCGGAGGACAGGTGGCAGGAAGAAATGGAGAAACATCCGTTCTTCATGAAGCAAAGTCCAAAGCCTGGAGAGGAGTTATCTCCTCTGATGCAAGGATTACAACAACTCAAGTACGATGAGAATGAAAATACTCCGGAAGGTAGGCTATACTGTCGGGCAATGATAGACTTATAATTATCTATAATTTATTTTGTAGAACTTGCTAATAACTATAAGGAAGATGGAAATTATAATTACAAGTACAAAAATTATCGTTTGGCCATCTTTAGCTATACCGAAGGCATCAAGACTAAGTGCAAGGACAGCGAGCTCGTGGCCCAACTTTACAATAACAGAGCTGCAGCTCATTTTATGTTACAAAATTATAGGTAAGTGATTAATTAAACAATTTTAAATCAGTTAATTTTATTTATGCTCTGTAAATTTCAGATCCAGTTTGAACGACTGCAAAGTTGCCTTAAAATTAAAAAATCCTTATAACAAAGCCTTGTCCAGGGCTGCGCTATGTGCTTTCAAGATTAAGCATTACGAGGAATGCATCCAATTATGTGATCAGTACTTGGAACAATGCCCAACAGATAAAGAAATTCTAAACTTGAGAGCACAGGCTACAACAGAGAAGGTAAACAGCACACATTCACGAAACTTGTAAACGCGAAGTTTCCATTTATGTAAATTATTTGCACCACGATAGAAACGCCTGGAGAGAGACAGCAGAAGACGTCAGGCCCTAGAGAAGAAACAAGAGCTTGAAGAGGAACGCCTAATAAAGACCATCCAAAGCAGAAGCATAAACCTTGAACAACACAAAGGCAAAAAAACCATAGAACTGAAAGATTTAGAACCTCAGGTGCCTCAGCTTGCACAAAGCAGAGTGCATCTCGATAACGACAACAGACTCATTTGGCCCGTTATAATATTGTACCCGGAAACGCGTCAAGCTGAGTTTATTCAAAAATTCCACGAGGACACGACGTAAGTAAATTCAAGGAATTCAACGATCCACGAGAGTCCATTGGCATTCCTGATTTCATTCTCCATATTCCTCCCATTCGCCATCAGCCTCGTAACGACCGGCAATGTTTATTTCATTCTTCGTTCTGGCTTCCGCGCGATTGCGCATGCGCGAAAAAATAAACCGTAACCGTCCATAAATTTGAATAATCTCCACCCGCAAAATTGCAGACTACTGGAACAATTGGAAGTAATTTTCGAAGAGCCACCAGAATGGGACGAGGATCGTCGTTACCAGCCAAATAACGTCAACGTCTATTTCGAGACACAGGATAAGAGTCAAGTCCATAAAGTGGACACTCGTCAAAGGCTGGGGGAAGTTTTGTCAAACCCAAGGTAAAGTGCTCGTCCTTGTCCCAGGACATTAGTCCTGGAATGGTTGAGGGAAATAAAGGCTGTACCGTTAATGCCATGAATAATGTCCAGGGTAACTAAGCCTAAGTGAGTTCACTCGCGTAACCATCATTATTACAGATACGTCATAAAAGCTGGGACGCCTTCCTTTATGATCCTGGTAGCATCGAGCGAAGCGGAGAAGCAATTCCTGGCCGACTACTGATATCAGCCGGGAAAGAATTCTGTAGCGCAATTTTATAAATAAACAGAAACGCGGAGAAAATGAAATAAAGAAAATTTATTTGCCGTACAACCAACTCGCAACGAGTGTATCCTAATCTTGCTAGAACTCGTTAAGATTTAATCTCGGTCCGGGCGAAACTTTTGGGGAGACCCCCAGAAAAAAATCTCAGTAGCCCCACATGGCTCGGGCGTCGCGACGTCGTTTTAGTCCTTTTTTTATCCCAGCACACGAAGCGCAACGTTTAGTCTGACATGGCGCACGTGCACTGGCACTTAATTCTCATTTTATTGTCGCGTCATTACGCGAGAGCTCGCACGACACGCAAAAAAAACTGTGTCGCGTTATACGTGTTTCTGACTGATATCATTTAATCGAGACGAACGGCGAGGGTAAACTGTTGATCGATAAATCAATACGAGTGACGCCGTCTTAGTGAGCTTACGTAATTCCTTTTTTTTTCCTTCTTAAAGCAACGTCGAAGACGCCTTGCAGGTAGATGATCTCGTTACGTTTCCAAATGCAATTAAGGGTCAACGTCGCGACGCCTCCTCGCAATCTCCGGCGACCTCATCCTTATTCCATTTAATGAACAGGTGGGATTAAGAGAATCCTCCTCCTTTCTGACTGAGGAAGTTTCAGCTTTTAGCCATGGGAACCGATATCGACGCTGGTCGTGACTATCGAGCACAGAGAATTCACGCTCGACGAAGCACGCGTAAATTCTTGGCCATTGGTCAATCGTGACGATCTGGAATCCACCTGGAGAATCATCTCCTCCGCCTCTCCCTCGCCACCCCTCCTGTTGAATCCATCATCTCGCGATGAGATTTCACATGTATTTTTTTTTTCTTAATCGCTATAAGAATCGACGCTTTGTCGAGTTTTCAAGAAGCGTTAATGAAACACAGGTAATAGTCGTCCTGCACGATATCGCGTGACAGGGTGAATTAAGGGTGAACGCCTATGGTATGTACAGGTGTGCCAAGGGTGCAGACACGATTCGGGTCTGATGTTGGCATAGAGAAGGGTCGTCCTAACTGTTTGGGATCGGAATAATTTCTGGACGGTTGTTCAGTCCCTCTGAAAAGTCCTGCCCCGTATGTCGTCGGTCCGAGTAAAAGGGACGAAGATACAGACCCTGAAATTCTCTAGGTGGAAAAAAAAATACCACCAAGGCACGAGCATTCGCAGTGTACTTCAGGATGTTGCCTGATGTTGCCGATGGAGTGCGTTCCTTACGAACGGTCAGGGTGAAGTTAGGGTCTGGATGTTCGGACGTTTACGGTTGCGCTCGGGTCCTTGGCCCTTTGTGTTCGTAGAGTCGCAAGATGGCGCTCGGGGAATGTCGTGACGGGATTGGTCGGCGTGGCGGCCGCACCGCGAATCTCCCCGAGAGCAGTCGCTTCCACGATCTCGTAGCGGGTGGGTTGTAGCACGGCCGAAAAAGCAAAACACGCTTTCGCCGCGGACGGTAATGGCCGCCGTAGTAGCAGGCTAGCCGTCGAGGAAGAGGACTCGCGTGCGTGCTACGTCCTCTCGCCCTGAGCCTGAACGCGCGTCTATTCTTATAACAATTGAAACGTGTACAGTTTAACGATACCGACCTGGTGAATGATACGCGTGGTGAGAACTCGACGAAGCTTTTCTTTTTAGTATAAACTTCGTGATCCCAGGAAGATTATTATATCCTATATGATATCTTACTAGAGCCGGTCTGAGCCAGTGCGTGCGTGCACCAACAGTGTATGTGGTGGCCAGCCATTTTTCAATGTGCTACGCCGGTCCGTGACCCTTTGTCTCATCTCTACGCGTTGGATTTACTGACTCGTTGGCCGCACCCGTGGCCACCACCTTCTTGGATTATCATTCGACTCCTCGCTCTGGATTATCATCCTCCTCCACCTCCTTCTCCTGCTGCTACTGCTACTGCTGCCACTAGGTGAGTTTCATCCCTTAAAGTTTGACTAGTGAATATGCTCAAGAGCAGCGTGCACAGTGGTTGTTTCCTGATTCTGTATCACTCTGTCTCAGACTGATACCTGGTACTTAATTATGCGGATGAGTTTATTCATCTGTCTTGGACAAGGGGACTACCACCCTGGCAATAGTAATCCATCCGTTCCTGGAGTCATACCTCATTAGGAAGATATTCATGAATCAAGTCTGTATAGTGAATCCCATAGTATCGAGTCCCCATTGAGAAAGTGTAGCAAGCATTATTCAAGGTGCTCCAGAATGGTTCCTGCTGGTAGGATATACCTGGTGAGAATCCCCTGACGGTTTGGAGTAACGTGTACATCCCGTTGCCTCTGGCAACGACATCAGAATCCTCGACTGCGGTCCAGAATGAATTTTTCACAGACTGTAACGTACACCTTGGCGAGAGCCGATCAATTTGGAAAGATCTAGCCACGGGCACGCTGCCAAAGATGGACCCGTTTCCCGTTCTCGTAATCGTTCCGCGATGATCTCGCGGTATCCTCATCTTCCTCGACCCCCAGAGGAGCCCTGCCTCTGTATCTCTCACCCCGCCACCCCTCCGACTCACCCCATACGGCGATCATTAGATATATTCGACGAGTATCTCCATGGACACGCACCCTTGTATTTCGACGCAACCCTCCAGCTACTGGGTGCTCTCGCATTGTTTGCCCACCCCTAGGTTTCCTATCGGACGTGTATCCTTTTTAAGTCGATATTTTATACGGCAGTCATGGGCGCGGGCCGTCGTGCGCTTACTTCTTGATCGTACCGTGGAATTTGGTATTTCTATGCTTCGCCATGATATGGATCTCCTTGATTATGGGATATTGCATGGGGAACGATACGGTCACTTTGGCAATGTTTAGAAACGAAGGGAATTTCATGCGCAAAGTTATCCGACACTGTATTAGTTCCGTACGACGTGCTCGCGAACAACCTGGTGTACATATTGTGCATTGATGTTTCCACTAGAGTATGAGGATCAGAATGGAGTAGCGATGCTCATAGGAGGATGGTTGCGGGCAGAAAGTTGACCATCAGGGCGTGAAATTACGACGGAAACTCGTGGTTCCCGGTCAGTTTTCACAAAATGTCGGTAATTCGATGTGGGCACACTTTGCTCTGTCTCTCTTTCTCTCTTGTTCTCTTGTACGTATACATTATCTCCATCTCTCTTTCTCTGTCGAGGAAGGAGAGTCCCGCTTCTGTCGACAAAGCAGGCTTTATTTCAGCTGGTCGGAAATTCGGTTGGCATGTGGCAACGCTGCATCTCACATCTTCGTCTTTCTATCTCTCACTTTCTCTCTCTCTCTCTCATTCTCTCCCAACAGATACGCCGTCCTCGTCGGTGCATCTCCTCGCATCCTACCTCCACACCATCGACGCCGTCTCTACCTTTACCCTTACCTTCAGCATCGGCCGTACCTTCAGTACCTTCGGCTCATCTCTACAGTTGCCTGCCTGCCTACCTATACCTTTCTTCCTTCCTTCCTTCTCGCTTGGCCCGTCTACCTTACTGCTCCACCAGTTCTTTTCTACAGTCTACTTCTCCACCAGTACCTTCACGCAGCGTAACCAAAGCCAAGCCGCCTTCTATATCCTACAGCCCTGGGTATATCCACCACCTTGCACCTCATCTACCATTCTTTTATTTTCTTATATTTCGTTCGGAGCTCACGGGAGTTAGGCCAGCCGCTTCTCTTGGGCCGCTATTGGATGCGAGTCGAAGAATGAGAATGGGACTCGCCGGGAGAGTGGGAGAGAAAGAGAGACAGAGGAGTACCTGGAGAGATGCGCGAGAGAACAAGGACGGAAGGAACGTGAAACAGGAGGAATCGAAAGAAAGAGAGGAAAAGCGTACAAGAAAAAATAAAAGGCTTTCCTCGGGGCACGTTTTCTGCGTTACCTTCTTCGCCTTGGCATTTCGGCCCTGGCTCTCCGCTTGGCCGCCTTCCTCCGTAACGTCGCGACGCGGTCTCGTCGGCATTCGATGTTCCACCAGAGTTTATCGGTAGCATCGACGAGGATTTTTACCGTGCTACGGGAATACGAGAGGAAGCCTCTGCGCTTAATAATTGAGCTGCTCGCGTTCGCGCTTACTTCTCACGTGCCCAGTCGCTCGATTTACTCGCGCTGTACCGATGGTAGGGTAGTCATTTTATCTCTTGAAGCGATTATCTTTTATTCGCTTTGCTGCGGCGTTTTCTTTTATCTTTTTATTGATCCCAGATAATCGATAGTTCGGTAAGACGATCTTTGGTACAGTCTTTGCGTTTGTTACAACGCATTGTCTTTAATCTCCCGACGCACCTTGTTATCCGGGCGCTTGCTTCTTTCGCCGTTACTTTTGCTCCGGATTGTATACCAATTTTCCATTATTACTATCCCCGATGGCAAGGGGGTGGAGAGTGGGGGGGCTGGAGCAGGCCGGGTGCAGGGAACCGATGGCGAAGGAAGTCGTAGCAGGAAGTGCATTCTATCGTGGCTTTTCGTATACGGCAGGCTACACGGATGACTCGAGGCGCTTTTACATCTTTCATGTAAAAGCACACGTCAGCCTCGATCGTCGCCGTGGAAACAGGATGAACGGACAAAGCCACCCTTACAAACCGATTACCCCGTTAGAGGTATGGTTCTCATCCCCGTAGATGGTTATCTGCGGCACCTGAACTCAAAATGCTTTTACGCGAAGATAGGACTCCGGGCTAGCCGAGGACGAAGGGACGGGACGAAAAAGAAAAATAAGGGTGCGTGAAATCACACGGACCAGCGGAATGTCTAGAGGTACGATTTTTCGTAGGCGATTGAGCGAGAAGCGAGAGCGCCAAGTCGAATTGAAGGATGAGGAAAGTAAAATGGGCGTGCTTTATGGGCTGCTAACGGATGCCCCATATGGGGGTTGGTTGGTTTGGGGTGAGATGGCTGATGGTGGCGGTAGAGGTTCGTTGGTTAGTTCTTTTTGGCTGGGCTCGAGTTTAACTTGGTAAGCGCGAGGGAAAGGAAAACGAAAAGAGGGTGGTGAAGTCGTTGCCGAAGGTTCTTCTACTTCGTTTCTGTCGCTACGTTACGACCAAGGTTACACGTATATAGCAAACCACCCCTTGGCACAGCCCGAACAACCGCCAGGAGAAACGAAGGTGGCGCGCGCTGGATTTTACTCGCACGTTCATCCTCGTTTCAACCCCTACGAGTGCCCTGGTGTTTTTATGGGTGTCCTATCGGTCTGTAAACGGGGCAAACTCGATATTCCGTGATGGCCTATTGCCCCAACCACGATTACAGTTGTCATTCTCGCGGTTCTAATATCGTACCCTATCCTTCCTTTGTGTTCGTTCGCCTTATTTCTTTTACCCCCTCCCCCCTCGTACTTACGCAACAACTCGATGCTTCGACGACAGACATTTTTGTGTCGTTTCTTCTGGCAACCACCCCCTCCCCCCGTCCACCCGGTACTTAGCCCATACCTTACTTTGCTTTGTTGTCCTGCCGGTTTTTGGCACGTGTCACGAGTCAGGAAACTTGGTGCCCGGCGTTAGTGGGGGGTAGGGGGGTGGTTACTAGTAGTGGTAATGACGGAGGGTACCCACGACGAGGGAAGTCTCTGGTAAGTACAGTCAAGTCGATTTGAGGTCGTTTGGTTAGTCCTGTGTAGGGGGGGTTGGACGGACAAATGAAGGAAGTAAGAGAACGTAAGGAAAAGGCTCCCCCCCTGATGGCTTTACGGTGAAGGTACAGCGGGGAAAGGTGAGAGGACGGGAGGGGGCAGGGGGACAGGACCGAATTACGCTCGTAAATGACCTGCCGGTAGATTAGCGCGATACGCTCCCTGAAAGTGGATGTGGTGTACGAAGAGTACCGTGGCCCCCTAATAGGAGGTCCCGTCTCTTGGTAATGTGACTGCGTAAGCTGCTTCTTTTTTTTTCTTCTTTCTTTCGTCCCCCTCCTCCATTCGCAACCCGCCACGGCACTTTCTTTGCCCGATTACGTCGCGGTGCCATTAACGTTGACGCGAAGGATGGAAAACGGTAATTTCATTCTACAGGGCCGTCCAAGCACCAAGTCATCCAGGCGTACTTGATTGCACTCGATGAGGTCATACTCGTTAAGTGTCGTTTCGGCAATATTTGCACGGCCGGAAGTGGGCAATGGCTTCCGTTGACCGTTTGGCAAGTCGCCGATACGATCGATCGCATAATAAGGGGCGCTTATCCTTGGATTTTTAAAGTGCTCCGCATACTACCCTTTTATCGGTACGACCGAGCAGTCGGACTTATCGTCGCTGCTAGTGGATCATTCCGATATCTCGAACCCTTTAAAAGTTACGGCCATCGAAACGTTCGGCCCGTAGGACAGGCAATTTCGTAAAGGGTTACCTAGTCAGTCACCCCCGACGAGAAAAATTTCGTTTCATCGGTGTTCCCGTCCTTGTCTTACGCACGGAAGCGCCGATGGGTGTGTCTCCGTCGCACTCACGTCGGGTATAGGAAATTTAGAGAAATTTACCAATTTTCTTTGTCTTCGCCTCGATCGATCGATCAAGCGGACCAGTTACGTAATGGATACCGGTGTATAATCTTAGCCTCGTTCTGTTGACAGTAGATAGATTCAATGCCTCAATCGACGAAGACAATCGCCGCGACAGCCGTCAAATCTGTTACACTTGAACCGAACAACCCTGTAGACAAAAATAATAGTAAGATTTCTCGCGAGACGCGATTATTTACAGCGACAGTTAGACCGTACCGGTTTGTCATAATTCCTGCTGTTTCTCATCCCCCTCCCTCCAACCTCTTCCTTATTACGCTTCTTCATCTTACGACCTTACTTCGTCGTCTCGCCTTCCTCCCGGTGGCGTCGTTAGTGACTTGCTACTCGTCGATCGTAATGCGGACACGAACTCGGGCCGTAGACGAGGAAGCAAAAGGACGACGACGTAGAATCACTTTGCCATAGGAAAAGCATATTGAGGGCGCGGGGGGAGAGGGAGGGACTGGCGAATAAAAAGGTGGAAGGAAGGTGAAACTAGGAGACCGGTAGCCAACGCGTGAGAAACTTGGTCGGATCGGTAGAGCACGACACGGACGGCAAGAAATGATGTAAAACGGGACATTTCGCGGAGACGAATCGAAAGCGATCGGTGATGGTGGGCCGAGGGGTGCGGGAGGGGGTAAGTCGGTGGAGGTGGTCGGAGAAGAGCGCACACCGTGGCGAACTTCGATCATGCTTCAGCGGCTGGCTTCCTTTGTTTAAACTTATCCGTTTGCTTGCTCGTGGGATTATCTACGCTTGAGCGATCAAGCATCTTCGAATCATCCGTGAGCGAATGCCAGCCCGTGGAAAGCGTCGCGACGCGTCCGCGTCGCCTAGCATCGGCTCCCTTCCAGATCACTTATTCCGTCGTTGCCCTTTATTCATCGTGATCGTTTTTAGAGCCTTGAATATATGGGACCAGGACCTTGCCCATTCTGTCGTCTCCGAACCCCCCCCCCCCCCCCGTTCCTCCTTTCTGGGTTTACGCAGCAGCATCCCTCTTGCCTTGTATACGCTTTTGATCGTTGTACGAAACTTTAAGACTTTAGTTGTGTGTGTGTGTATATATATATTGTATGGGATTGGTATCGTCTGATCTCTACGCTTAATGTATATAACGAGAGACTGGACTTGGGTTATGATCACGTTCATCGTCTCCAGGGGCAACCCCTTGACGGTGTCTAGTCTAACGATTAATTCTCTCACGGTGAGCGAGTAACGTTCATCCAGGTCGCGCCCCGCCTCTTCCACGGGTCTAAACTCGACCTGTGGACACACCTAGCTGCCACGAAATTGAACGGTGGAAATTTAATGTTCCTGGCGAATTTTCGTGAGTGCGTGAAATTAGGTTAAGGCTGTGGAAGCAGCGGTGGAAGCAGCAGCAGCAACACCAGCAGGTAGGCTAGGTGGGCTAATCGAAGCGTCGGGGTCATTCTGATCCTACAGACATCTCTGCCTCGATGCCAGTCGGTGGCGGCGGCGGCGTTGGCGTCGGCGTCGCTAGGGGCACGAGGGTGGAAAGTTTCGTTGTTGCCAGTCGACAGAGAGACCCGTTCCCTGTTATGTAGTATTGGTTAGGCGTGCGGAAAGGCGAAGGGGTCGGCGGGGGGCGAAAGGGGGGGGTCGGATATAGGTGGTTGGTTGGTTTGGTTGGTTTTACCGTCGGTAATGCAGGGCGCGGCCTTTCCTCGCCATTCGCAATCGGAGCTTCGAAGCGGAGCGGCAGACCCCGAGCTTACGAGCTTAGCCCGAGCTTAGCTCGACCTCGATCCGCCTTCGTAAACTCGATTTTATTCCTACCCCCCTAGCTGCTGCGAATCGTACGGTCAACTGGCATCTCGCACACCCCCTTCTCCCTTTAAATATAATAAATACTCATTTCACTCGGGAAAAATCCCAGGCTACGGGGGATTTCGATTATGGATAGTTTTTTATCGCAAGACGCATAGGTGTCTCTGCTTGGACGCTTTATCGCTATATTTTGCCACGCGAGACCGCACTCGACTTATTCGCACGCGAATCCATGTAGTATCAATATTAGGATAATACAAGTCATTGGTCATATACCCGTTAGCGTTCAAAGCGCCATCAGACCCCGTCGCCTGTATTGACTTTAATGCCTGTGAGATGCTGGCCCCCATTAATAAAGGGGGAGGAGGCGTCAACCCGATACAATGGGGAATGAGAGCGTGAATTCAAATGAGGGCCACCCTCCCCCTCCCTATCCTCCCTACGTTGTGACGTGCACTAATGGCACAAAAAGTGATGATGAAAAAGGTTCTTGTAAATAGCGTTTTCTTTTTATTATTTTTCCTCGGGATTTTCTAGTGAACCAATAGCGCCTGGTGTACGTCCATAGGGACTAGGACAACAGGGGTGGGGGGTGGGGGACTGTCTTTGTTTCGCAGCCACCGCTTTTAATTCTACTCTCGTAATTGCCTCCCACTGTACGCCCACGCTACTCGAGTCAACACTAGACTCGAGTATTTTCAGAACGATCTGAGAACGAAAGAGAGAGAGAGGGAGAGACCGGTCGCTCTTTCATTTCGATTTCTTCACGTTCTCCTACCTCCTTACGTGAACTTACGGCTATGCTCAGCGTCTACGGGGTCTCCATTGCTGTAGGTCGATTAGCTATGGGGTCGGGTATATGCCAACGCCATGGTAAATCCATGAGGATGGGCACATTGCGCTCGTCTAACGATCGATTGCCCACTCCGTGGGACATTAAAACGTGCAAACACTATGCCGCTGCCTCCGACTCCAGTCACAATAGGGTTTACGCGGCTCGATTTGCTTTTGGTGAACCCAAAGCCAGGGCCGAGTGTACTCGTTGACGATCGACCCCTGACTGAAAACACCCTTGAACCCCCCCCCCCCCCCTTCCCTCCCTCCCACCCACTCAACCATTCGAGCTCGTCGGGGCACCAGGGAATCTCGTTCAGTCACATCCAACCTCATCCAGAAGCATCGAACTTCATACAACTTCAAACTGTCCTCTGTTTGTTCTCTGTCTCTCTCTCTCTCTCTCTCTCTCTCTCTCTCCAACTACCCCTATGGACTTCTACCCTATATAACCTAGTTCAGTTTAATCTAGTGTACTTGAGTATAGTTTTGATGCGTTTTGACCGATGGTCCGTACACACGTGAGATACCTACTGGGGATATGCCTGAACCGGATGCTCTGGGCATGGATCGACACTGGGAATATCCAAGAGCCCATACTGACGTTGAGAATTGGCGTAAATCCAGAGACGAAACAAAAAGCGTTGGACACGATAAAACACGAATCCACAGCCATTCTAGAAATAGGCTTCTGGAATTTCTCTCGGGCTGCTACTACTCTTCTCCTGTATATGCGACCTCCATCCCGTATGTATCTATAATACATACGTTTGTATACATATGTAGTCGCGTGTTTCTCGGCCATTCAGAATTGGATTTGTCTGCTGTGTTAGATTTTCTCTCTTCCCCTTCACCTCTTCCTCCTCTCTCTCTCTTTGTCTCTTTCTGGCTTACTATCGTCCAGACACTATAGAACACCGGTGCATCAGAGTCCACGTTATCTCGTATCCACTATACGCGGTTGGCTATGGTCGTTTTTAGAAAATAACATGAGAAGTATCTGGAGCGTTGCGCAACCTCAGGAACTTCCGATTCGCTTGAGATCTTCGGTTTCTTTCTCAGCCACGTGAAGACGCGATGGAAAATCAGCAGAGAGCTTGGGTACGGTACCAGTGCGCTTGTGTCAAAGAAGTCTGGTAAGGATAAATCTGGGTAAGAGTGGGGGGTGAAAGAGAGTAGATAGAGGAAGATGAATTCCGCGAGGAGGAAACGCGTGAAAGTAAAGTACCAAGGATCTATCAGGTACCGGAGTGAAGTCAGTCGTGATTTGAATTCGTAGAATCCAACGTGGCGCTCGGCAATTGCTTCGGGCTGGCAAACACAACAACGCCTTCCATCATCATCGTTATAACATCTCCCGATCTCACTGGCTGCTTTGGGGCCTCTCCTCTACGTTCCTCATCACCTTTCACTGGCTCTACGCTCTATACCTAACTAACTACCTACCTACCTACCTACCATGTCCTATCTTGAGACGGCTGCGTTTCGACATTGCGCGATTACCTTAACGGTAAATCCGCAATCGAAATGGTCGTTCTCTAAGCGGCTTGAAATCCATCGCCATGCCAAGGCGTCGTTTGCTCTCTCTCTCTCTCTCTCTCTCTCCCCCCCCCCACTCTATGTAACTCAGCATGGGAAGATCATTGCTTTGAAAATATTTCGACTCAATTTCTATTCAGCAGAGTCACTGTTCTCGGGTATATCTCGTACTTGTTCACGAAATGACCTTTGACCTCGCGTACCGGTGAATCAATGTTGTCCCGCACTCCTCGTAGGTGAAACTGAAGAGATACGTCGTGTACAAAGAGTATCGGGGACGCTTCGCTGCTGGAAAATGAAAAGAAAACCTGCGGGACGGATGATATTATTCCTAACCGCGTTCACCGGGTCTTGTTTTCCTGTCTCTTGCTCTCTCTCTCTATCTCTCTCTCTGTCTCGTACACTCTTGTCTAGAGAGGCTAAAAAAACGTCATTTTTCACAAAGAAAATGTAGGAAAGGTAAAAAGAAAGAAGATGACAGAAAGAAGAGCCGAGAGCGGGCAACGTCGTCGTTACGTGGCCATATCCTAGTGGCAGGAATATCGATGGAAGAACTTTTGTGACATCGATCGACCCGAGGCTGCCACCCTGGTGGGAAAAGTACGAGTGTCCGAGGCAAAACCTGGGAGAATTCGTTCCAGGGGACGATGACTCGTGAGTAGTCGGTATGGCCTGTGGCTGACTACTAGAGAGTTCTGAATAATATCACATTGGACGACTAGAGCTTAAAGCATATGATTAGTAGTAGTCGGTGCTAGCAGCTAGTATCATGCTGCTTGTAGAGGAGTGGATCTGCCTCGTACTTCGCTTCGCGATCGCTGCTGAGGCTTATTTCTTATTTCTATGAAAGGCACGTAACGCGACATGGAATAACGGTAAATCGCTTGGGACTCTTCGCGATTCTCCTCTAATTTACATTGATAATGCATAAGTGTCATTGCATTACCGATATACGGAAGTGACGCGCTATATGGAGTCTCCTCGCGATACTCAATGGAAATAGACTTTATAGACGGTTGCGTTGTGCTTTTCTATTTCTTTTTTTTTCCCCTCTATTTATTCTATTATTATTTCCTTTATTGAAAGTTCCATCGCCATTGAATTATTGATCGCCTATACACCCTCGGCCATTACTCTTCTCTTGTTGTTCTCAATAGTCTCATTGTATACCTTCGTTCACAGATGTATCGGGCGGATTAACGTCATAAGCGTTCTCACCTTTGGTTAATGTTTTTCTTTTTGAATTTCCCGGCTAAACTTCTCGAAACACTTTCGTTGCTCTCGTCCCTTTCGCATCAATCCTCGTAATGTAGTGGTTTGTCGTTGCTTTTGTGTTTTTCTGTTTTTTTTTTTCTTTTTTTTTCCTCCGCGGTACCGAAGAATTCGATTACGTCTGTTAAATTGCCGGTACGATTACCACAAGGGGATTTCGTTGGGATAAATTCGAAATAATTTATGTCCTTGCGTGCTTAAAGGCGTACCTTTAACAACGCGATGTAACACGATTAAAATTCAAACGAGTCTTGATTAAGAGAGGCGATCCGTTGGGTGCGATGGTGAGAGAAAGAGAGCCGTGGGGTTAGACGAGCAGAGGGGGTGGGGTTATAAGGGAATCGGATATTCTTTAAAAATGGCGATATCTCTTTGAACACTCCCGCGGGATAACGAGCTGCACTTTGGATCGAATCGAAGAAGCGTAAAATTTCTCTCGCCGACTAGAGATAAAATAATGAAATCTTTAAGATTGAATTTCTATCGGTCGGAATTCCGCTGGCGCGTAACGGCCAATGGAATGAGATAAATAGGCGAGTACGATCGTCAGTAGCAGCAGCAGCAGCAGCAGCAGCAACAGCAGTGGTAGTAGTGTCGAAATTTTTTTTCATTGGGCTTTTGTAATTTCGAAACTCACCACCGATATTATCGCCGGTCGGCTTTACACGGCAACTGCGCGTCTGAAAACACGTATTCCCGTGGGGCGTTCACAAAGAAGGAATCACGGCCGCTTCGAATGGACATCGCGTATCACTTTCAAATCGCATTCCCACGAGTGGGAGCGAGGAGGGCTCGTGCGAAAGAGACGAAAAAAGTGGAGATAAGTGTGCGAGACGAAAAAAAAAACGAGAGAGAGAGAAAAAACTAAGTGTCCATCGCAGACTCCCGATAAACCTTCATCGAGCAGAGAGAAAGAGAGAGAGAGAGAGAAGATACCAAACCGCCAGGCGACAGAAAAAGTCTATACAAAAATCGTATTGGAATTGCCCCGTGCCCTTTGACCCATCGCCCGCTAAAACGACCGTCGTGCAACGCGATGCGCATAGGTAAACGATGTGTTCGGGAGCCAATCGTGATCGATGAGGAGTAGAAGCACACCTGAAGCGTTCCTGGGCTCGGTTGCACTGCACGCGAGGAACCGAGCAAATTGAGTTTGCCCTCTAGGTAAGGTTAGGATAGCTAGGCCAGACACCTATATCAGAGTAAAAGTCGAAGTTTTCCAGGGGTTTTCCTCGTGGGAGTACATATACCCGTTGGTAGACTTTTTCCAGCGACGGTACGCTCCCCGTTGAAGAAGAAAACGAAGGCGTGGGGGGTGGGGGAATCGTAGGGGAAAGACCAAGAAAAGAGGACGAACGGCATCGAGAGGTTAGGATTTGAGAATGGCGGCATTCGGTCGGCACAACCTTCGAGGTATCGGTGGACAATATAACGACGCGTGATTTCGGTCTCTCGCATCTGGCCCGGTAAAGCTAGCGACGTTAGGCCCTTGCTTAGAGAATTCTACGTGAGTGGAATGTTCAGGCGGCCATTGGCGTAGCCAAGGGATCCTTTGCTCGTCGTTCGGATGCGTTTGCTTTTCCTTCGCCGTCTATATATACGGTCGAGGGTCGTCTCGTCACTCCGTCTCGCTTCTGCGGCTTCTCCGTTGCCTCGCTCTCGCTCCCTCTGTAATCCCTCTCTCTCTCTCTAGGGTCGAGTCAGCAGGTAGAAGAGAAAGAGAATAGAGAAAGGCAAGCCAGACATCCAGTCAGGCAAGCCAGCCTGCTGGCATGCTTGTTCGGCGAGCTCATCCCTGGTCTCTACTCTGAGGTGACTAGGCCAGGGTCTTTGCCCACCACGCTCTGGTCCTCTACGACACACGAGACACGTTACACGAGGAGTACAGTGTGCTTGGGTGTCTTACCTTTTCTTGTAAAGGATGGCGAGGATAGTCTTAGCGCAATACTTGTAGTTAGTATAGCTTCTGTCTCTCTTGCTCTCGTTTGACTGTTGCATCTATTAATCGCTGCCTCACTGTCTGCCGGCGCTCTCTGCTTTTACCGTAGGGTCTACTACCTTCTGTGTACTTACCATTGGAGCCTGAGACCGGTGCAAATTACTATGCCGATATAACCTACGTGTGTATATATGTACATATGGCGTTGCTGATGCCAGCCAGCGCCTTGTATAGGTATATATACATTGTATAGTTATATAAATGCGTATATATACGGCTTACTACCTTCTTCTACCTACTTACCTACCTACCTACCTACCTATCTAGACACCTACCTCCCCCCTCGTCCTCTCTCATCCCTCTACGACAGTTCACGAGGAGTATTACATTGGCGAATAGTCCCTCGGGAAATGTCGCGTCGTCGACTATTCGGAATTACATTTCGCAAGGAAGCGACGCCCGGCGTCGAAGCTTCGTTCTAGGAAAGGGTCGACGGCGGTTTGTGAACGCGGTTCTTGGAAAATCCTATGTCTTATTTTCTTCCTGTCGTACGTATTATAGAGTCTGCATTGTATTGTACTGGGGGGTAACGGTCGGTCTTCCTTATGGCCACGATGTTGAATTTTCATGGGAGCCCAGTGAAATTGTTTAGTGAGTCATCGAGTCGCCGGTTGTGTACGATGCTATTGCGGCTGCCTTTTTTCGTTTTTCTTGACGCGCTCGACTAGACGCCGTCGCGGACAATTCGTGAGAGCTGCGTGGAACGGTTGTAGTCGAGAAATATATATATGGAGAATTTTCGTGCGTTGTGGAGCAAGAGAGGATGACGGCTTCCCTTCGTACTCCCCCCCACCCCCCCTTGTTCACTCTTCGGCCTCCGGCAGCCTTTTCAAATATTTGAGGAATATGCTACGAGAGAATGACGTTGGAAGGACGTATACTGGCAACCAGCGCCAAGCCACTGTAGCACGAGCACTATGGAAAACTAGTATCAGTATCGCGGTACCGCCTAGTATCAGTGCTACTAGAAATGGGGGTTCAGGTCGAGAAGTCAGTGCGCGCCAGCGGCGTTATATTAATTTCCAAGTAACAGACGGGGCAACCACGTAATTTGAATATCGCGCGCACTTTGGACAAAACCGCGGCACGCTCTGCTTTTCCTTGTTTTACGTAAGTTTTTTCTTTCCTTTGGTCGACCCCTTCCGTCTGGGGGGTACTGCGAAATTTTTTTTGTATATTTCTTTTCGTTTTTTCCTCTTATACGTCCACAGCCCTCTGACGTGGCGCGTTCCGAGAACACGACCCCGATTCCTGGCCACGACGGCCATCCTCTGTATAAATTTACGAATCGAGTTGCATCTTGTTTTTTTTCTCTCTCTGGTATACCTTCTACCTCCAGGACCATTCGTTTCTATATATACACAGATCTGTCTACCCGTCCATCCGTCTGTCTATCCGTCTGTCTACCTATCTATCTATCTATCTATCCAAGTTGCCATAGTCTCCCGACACTTCATTCGTTAGGTTTCTCATTGAGCTGCGTCCCTGATGCTCCTCCTTTTTTTCCATAGCTTCGAACAGCACGCTATAGCTACTCTTATAAATGCTCGAATGCGGGCCCCCCCTTAACAAGGGGCCTTACGATGCACTTATGGAAGCGCGTATTCACGACGGTATATATACCTAGCATGCGCATACCATAGAGGTTACGCGGTGTTTCATGATGCCAGGTGGAGGAGTTTATGGAAGGAGGTGGAGGAGGTGGAGGGAATGAGGAAAAGGAAGAATCACCCAAGGAAGGTATAGAATTCGAATTCTACGAGCCATTCAGACATTCGACGGGATGGACAATAACAATGGTCATGTGACTCGGGGAGAATTTTCGGACTGCGACGTAAAAGAAAACACACGGTGGTCGACGGCTGATTATTATTCTCTATCTGTATCTCTGTTGATTTTCGTATCATTGTCTGTGTATATATATACTGGATACGACGCGGGTGGAGGATAATGGAGGGAAGGAGGTCGGATTGTCTAAGATAATAAAATTAAACGTCATCGATTCAGTTTACCGTGCGTCCTGTTTGCGTTATTATACGCTTCGTATTTCATGCGTGCGCGTAAACTGAAGCTAATCGATGGATTCGTGAGGATCTCTAACCATTACCGCCAACCCCACTGGAGTATCGTTACCAATGTCGCCATATTGGCTGACAGAGGTTAGGGTATCGAGGACATCGGCACTGGCCAGACCCGAGATATAACCTTTTACTTTCCGTCTGTCCAATTTCCTGTCTCGTCCGCCTCGGCGAAGTCTCATCCTCCATTTTGTTCGATTCTGTCTCTTTCTCTCTCTACTTCTTTGGCCTCATCCTTCTTGTCCGCCTCCTGCTCCACCTCCTCCTTGTCCGTCCTCGCCCTTCTAACCTTCACGTACGTCTCCTGGAAATTAAGAAATACGATACCTGTCCCCTTAGGATGAGCTCACCGAGTTTTGGCCGGGCTCGGTTCGTAGGATCGTCTTACGACGTTGGTGGATGAGTCCCGATGCCTGGCGTCCCGACGCCGTACAACACGTACTAGTTAAGAATCTAAAGGCCAGGCGGCGTTCGTGTGTTTTATCTTTGGCGCGTTATTGTTTCAGGCACTGACGGGGTAGATCCTTGGATGCGTCGAATGCGACGGGGATGATGGCGCGGGAGCCGTGCGAAAGCCCCGAGGATTCACGTGGACGGTGAGAAGAGGAGCATGCGGGAGAGATAGGGAAGATAATAAGTGATAGGGAGAGATAAATATTGAAAGTAACCTAACCTAACCTCTAAGATCCATGAAGAAATGTCAAGGCGAGCTAGGGATACGCGTTCCTGCCAGTAGAGTCAGGCGCACTTCAGAGTCCTTCGAGTCTGAACGAGTTGGGGAGAGTGCTCTCTCGCTGAAGATCATCCGAAGAAACTTTTCTCCTTGGACGTGGTGAAGCATCATCGAGGCATGAGGTATCTAGGGTGGTCCATCGTCCACTGGTAGAGTTGGTCAGAAGTGGCCAAGAGAGATAGAGAGAGGTGGATAGAGAGAGAGAGAGAGATAGAAAGAGAAGAAAGTAAAAAGACAAAAGTCAACATAGTGCGAGCTTTAGAAGCTCGTCATTGAGAGCTTTCATAATAAATGTTATCGAGGATGCCCTCGATTCTACCACTGCTTCTGGGCACGCTGGCCTACCTGAGCCACGTACTCGGTACAGGCGACGGCGGTGCCAACAGTCCAGTTTTCGATCTGGATAACGTCGCCCTGGAGAAGAATCTCAAAGCGATATTCAACAAGGTCGCGCACAGCTCGGCCACGACAAAACGTAGCGTACCCGTCTACGAGGCGCAGATGTCTGCGAGTACGACCCTGTCGACGGCACCGTCACCGCTTACCACCACACCCACGGTGCCGTCGATCAGGTATCCTATACCTAAAGCGACGGTATCGCCGACGTTTCGCGAAGTGCCGTCCTACCCTCCGTTATCGAGGACCTTCTTCACGCCTCCTTTACCTCCTGAGATTCTCAATCCTTTCCGGGACAAGCCTACTCTACGGGGGACCAATTCGGACACGCATACGGGTCCAAGGAGGCCTGTACCGCCACCTAGTTTGACACCGGCGCACGAGAGGATACCTATAAGGCCACCGGATCTTGCTCAGCGACCCTCGCAGACGCCGGACAAGTCCTCGTCCTCGTCATCCAGGAACAAACCCTTGAACACACCCAGTAAGGAGCAGAGCAAGTCTGCTGAAACGGTGGAGCAACTCGAGCGGAGGAACAGCAGCACCAGCGAGTTCGTACCCACGCTCCACTACCCCAGCATCTCCCGGATACTATCTGGGAGCAATGGCAGGAAGCAGGATATACCTGAGATCTTGTTGAAACCACTCTCGACCAAGGTACCACCACTTCTTCAGAACGTACCGTCGGCCTCGAGCACCGAGAGACCGACTACAACGAGTACCACCACGACAACGACCATCCGGACGACCACCAGGTCCTCGAAGGCTGTGACACATCCGACTATCTTTAATCTGCCTAACACAAGACGTCAGGATGACGACACAGCCAGTGATATCGGCTTCAAGACTGAGAACATCGAGATCGTCGACGCGGAGAGGTTACCCTATCCGCAACCTCAGCCACCAGCACCGTCCAAGCGGCCACCAGGTAGTAATCACGTAGTGCCCCACATGGATACTCATCCTCTGGAGTCTACTTGGAGGATTGCCTGGTCCCTCCACGTCTACGTGGCTGCCATCACCTTCACCCTGATGGCTCTCTACTCCATCTACAAGATCGTCCGCTTCAACGAAGCCACCAACCTCCTCACGCAGTCCTACTTCCTGACGGTGCATCTTCTCCTGACCACCGTCTGCACTCTGCGCTGTTTTCATCTCTTTTACGACGCTTATAATCTCGGCCATTCACTGCCGGAACCTCTGTCACGAGTACTCATGTACCTGCCAGCGCCATTGCTCTCGACGGCATTCGCTACCCTCGTCCTCTACCTGGCCAGGTGTTCGGAAGCGCCGTCGCTCAACAACAAGTTCCTCTCACCAGCCGCCCTGGTCCTATGTTCTACAGTGCACATAGTGCTCTGTATTACCCTCCACGTCTCAACCCACGTACTGGGTTACCAGGATGAGGCCAGGATACTGCCGCTGATCTGTCAGTGTATCTACATTGTCGTCTGTGTCACCCTGGGACTGTGCTACATGTACGTCTACCGCGTGGTACGCTCCCAGATCCAGATAACGAACAGCAAGTCCGTGGGTGGCGGAAGTCATGCTGGTGCTGTTGATCCTACGACAGTTGCCCTTGGCACAGCTATCACGACGACCATCGCCACGGCTCTCCTCTACATCCTCATGGGATTCGTTCAGCTGTACGGTGTCTTCGGGGTCCAGGAACGTCTTCAGCCGTATCCCTGGCTCTGGTGGGGTTGGCAATTCTCAGTACGCTTATTGGAGCTTTCTATGTGCGGCCTACTTGCCTGGGTGGCCAGTCTCTCGCAGTATCCTCTACGCGAGAAGCAACTCCAGCAGCACTCGGCCCACTCAGGATTCGCCCTATTTCCCTGTGGAAGCTCCACGTCCACCGAGAACATGGATGACGTTCTCTATCCGGCCATATGCAGCACCAATCAGGCGATACAGAATTACACGATGCGAACTGGCAAGCAGGTCTACGATGACAGCTTCCCGTTGAACACTCTACCGGAACACCTCAACATCTCCGGGACCTTCGAGAGACACTCCATTAGGAAATCCGGCACTCTGGCGCATTTTCCACACGAGGGCGCCGCGGCGGCGGCCGCAGCAGCCGCAGCTGCAGCGGCCGCTGCACGCGGTTCACTAGGTCGTCATGGTAACGGCGTACAGACTCTACGCGGCTCCGAATCTCGTGCAGGTAGACACACGCCAATATCGAATCAGGGTCTACACGAGCAGCCACCAGCATCAGGATCGACGATGCTCGTCGCCGAGGATGGTTTCGTCCGGTTTCGTAGCCTCGGTGCCGAGGAGGATGACCTCTCGGACTCCCAGAGTATCGTCGGTACCCACGGCAGAGGTAGTTCTCTGGCTGGTAGCGTGCGCTACAACGCGAGGCATCCTTCTGCCACTGCGACAACACTGCAACATCAGCATCCGCACCAGCATCAGCATCAACATCAGCATTCACATCAGCATCCGCTCTCCGGCCAGGCTCATCATCATCAGGGACACCACCAGAGTCACCATCAACTCTACAATAACACGTAGAATATATAACAGCCATCTGGTTCGCGATGGCGAATCTTTTGTTACCCCGTGCTGCTTGTGAAAACGGTAAACAACGCTTTTATATCCTTTTAAACTCATCCTAATCGTTCCTTATCATAATTCTTAATCCATCTTATTCTACGTTGCAGCTTTCAATCTCGACTAATGTTTGAGACGACCACGAGGACGACGAGCCAGCTAATGATGGATGATGACGCACTGTGGATGCATCGGCAATTATTGGGAGACGGCCTGTGGGACATCTCGATGATGTCGAGAAACGAATGAGAATTAACTTTACCTAATTGTTGTAAGATACGTCCCGTGTATAGAGAACCCATATTGCCCCCTCCTCCAACCCCCAACAAAAAAATCATCCCTCACCGTACGCCAAGGCGCTGCCCGATCGACTAATATTTATTTTAACTCTTGACGAAGGGAGAGAGCAGATTGAATGAGGATGCGCGACAGTGAAAGAGCGAATGATTATTATATATAAAGCAAATGACGAATGCCTGTGAATTAAGAGAGCGAATGCATTTTGCGCGCGCGAGATCGACTGCATCCGAGACAGAATATAAGTGCACGAGACCGGGCGGTGCATCGTGTGTTATCGAGATGGGTTCTCAGGAGCCACGATACTCGGCACTTGGTACTTAATACGTTCCTTGCAATTGCGAAAAAGATATATCGTTCATTTCGAACGGGTAGACCGCTTACTTCGACTTTCGATGTATCCGAGATCCGGCGACACGGCGTGTTTTCAATTACGAATGAGAGAGAGAGAGAGAAAGTGAGTGAAGGAGAGGGAGAGAGGGGTAAAGAAAAAGATAAAGAGAAAGAAAACTAACCCGTGGTAACACGCCGTGGACCGTGGATATATTTTTAAGTGATATAAGACCAAGGGGGTCCAAGAAAAATGTCGCCAACTTTGTAATTCCGGGACTAGCTTCGTTTTCGGGCTATTTGGAATGGAAGGTAGGCGTGAGGGTTGCGTGTGCGCATGCGCCCACGCTACAATACTAAGAGACAACGCGACTACTCGCGTTTTGTACAGTCGGCACTAATTTATCGCTCCTTTCACCACCTCCCTTAAGTTTCAGTTTAGATCCTAAGCGGCTAGATTTAAGTTTCACGATTACTCGCTAAGTTACGTCTGCGTTACGATTAAGTTATCGAAGGAGAGGTAGCGACTGTGAAGGAGTGAGAGAGATAGAGAGTGAATGAATGAACGAAAGAAAGAAAGAGATAAACTGCTCCACGCATCTACGACCAAGAATCGCATCGGGAAGGATACTCCAGTTTTATCCAGTCTATATTTTTAAAATCATTTTTGCAATTCCGTTTTACCCTCGTTTCAAGTGAGCCTCTTCGTTGCTAGGATTCCTATTGGTTATCTTCTCTTTGAAATATTTCCTTTACTTTCTTCCTCGTGACCTTTTGACTTCGCCCACTCTTGCATCTGTATTCTTAAACACCCATATCCACCCTTACGTGAGAGTCGCGCGCATCGATGCCACGTAGAGTTTGTCTTTCGCGTTTACGTGTATCCAGCAAATATACGTATACGAGCTCTTCGCGAGCAAAGCCCACGGCGGTCAATACGATTTAATCCGATTCTAGCTGGAGTCCCTTTGAAACGAAAGTTTCACCGTCGTCGTGGCTCCTCCCGGAAGTCCGTCGACTCTTCAATTAATCCTGCGTCGGCTGGTATATTTATTTTGTCCCCGATACCCTGACGAGTCGACGCTGCCTTCTCCGCATCTGGAGAGAGGCAGCAGGTAACGGGGGTGTAGAGTTATCTCTTTAGTTCTCAATTTTCCTTTTTCTTTCCGTTTTTAGCTCTTCATTTATCTTTTACCCACGACCCTCCCACATTTTTATACGTCCAATTATAACGCTCCTCGTCGCGCATCTTCTTTCTTTTTTTTATCTCGCGAATCATCTGGAAAATCGGGATCTAGCCGATTTATTTTCTTTTTCCCCTATTCCTATTTCCGGTTTACTTTTAACTCTTCGGTCCACAAGGAGCTTACGACATAGGCACACCGCAAAGAGTGTCTCACCCACCTGGTGTGGTGGATTTCTTTAGTGAATGTATATCTGTACTATATTGGTTATATTGAAAGGAGTAGCATTGTACGTGCAGGCCGTGAAATTATGTGTGTGCGTGTGGCTGTGCGTGAATCGGGATGAGAAGCGTCCTTTGAATTGAGGGAGTTAGAGAGATTAAAAAAAGTGATGTAATTATTTCATTTTTGCGGACAGGAACGTCTCGCAACCACGAGAGACATTCCTATACCGCGTGTACGCGAGCTTCTCTTTGATCATTTTCTTCTTTTCTCTTTCGAGAAGCATCGCGTAGCTTCGGTTCTAAATAATGCATATCGTTGTAAAGCTTGCAAGCGAATGTTTCGCGGGATTTCGAGCGTTCGTCATGTGCTTCGAGGGAAGCGATTGGCGTGGTGTATGAATGGGGCGACTGTGATGTGTAATATTTGACATGCAGGCACAGAAGCTGGTGTGAGTGAGAATGATGAAAGTAGATGGAAAAGAAGCACGGATATGCACTGGAATAGAAAATTCAAAAAAAAAAACGTGAGGCACTCGTTGTTGAGTACACCTATTACGTATAACGAGGGGGGACGTATAGCGAGGACAGTGGATCTTCGTGTGTTACATCAAGTTGCTGGATATGAGAGAGAGAGAGAGAGAGAGAGAAAATAAAGTTGAATTTTTAAATAGCAATGGGATGCAGCATCTAAATACCGAAGACTTCTCGATAACGATATACGATACTCCGGAACACGAAATTACGAATGCTTAATCGGAATCTGTAAAAAAGAAACCTGTATGATATCTGTACAAAATTAATAGAAGTGATATAAACAAACGTCATCTGTATTATCTTATTGCGTCCACCCACGCGTGACCGTATATTATACTTCTTATGGTCGGCCCACGCATGATTACACTTGTCACGGTATTTGAGACAGTTCATGAATCATGGTTGGACTACCGTGCAAGTTTGTTCTTGATATGTTTTTATCTTCTTTACCGATTGCTGATAATATAGAGAATCGAGTTACCGTTGGTTGGCAACGGATTAATTCTACTGATCATCCATCAGTATCTTACTTGAAAGCTTTTTATGAATTGGAGATATATATTTGGTATGCGTTATCTCGTGGTAAATGGTGGCACTAATGTAAGTGCAGTCTGAAACGTCAGTTGCAGGAGTAAACTGGATCATAATGTATATATGTATAATCTTTTTTTAATTGAACTATTGTTTATAAAAGCTTTGATTTTATTTTGGGTTTTTTCATCGAATCTTTGTTTGCAAATTTCATGACTATTTGGCGGATAAGGATTTATGATGTTTTTAACAGAGAAAAATTAATTACATTCAGTTGAGTAGAAGTTGCGTGACATATATTGGGTGGTAAGGAAGTCTTTGCGGTTTTCTTTTTAAATTCTCTATCACATTCGCAAAGGTTCTGACAACTTTTATGTGTGGTCTATATAAAGGCGTCACCGATTGCTGTTATCAGTCACAGCGCTACTGCTTCCGGAAATTTAAGGAATGGCGATTTCGAACTCCATGATCATCCTCCTTCTGGAAGACCACCAAAGGTGGATGTGGTGGTTTTAAAGAATCTTATTGAAGAAGATCCAAGATTAACTAGACACGTTATTTGGCAGAATGACTTAAATGATCTCATGCTACAATAGAAAATCAGCTAAAAGAATTAGGTAAAATCTGGAAGTATAGCATATGAGAGTTCTAGAAACGTGGAATTTTCTTTTTTCCAAAGCGTTGGCAACAGGTCATAGATACGGAGGACGCTTACATTGTTGAGAGTTGGGTTTTAATTTGTAGCCGATAAATAAAGTTTTTATTAATGACAAAAAACGCAAGGACTTTCTTGCTAATCCAATAAAAAGACGTAACGCAGTGTGTTAATGTCTTTAGCGATAAGAATGCTCTGGCGCTAAAGAGAAGATAAGAAGGAATGACGTCAAAAAATAGTGTAACTCGTTGGATCATAGTAACGCTATTCGGTTTCGAAACAGGAAACAGGTTCTCCAGAGAGGCTGATAAGTTTGCACAAAGGCTTAATAGAAAAAATGAAATTATGAAAAAACAAATAAACTATAGACGAAAAAGTATAGTTGATTGTATACGTTTCTAGCATCTCAACCTGGTTTGCTGGACTTTGTACGAGAATAATGTGATAAAAATGTATGCTAATCAGTTTAAGAGACAGGAAGCTCGGATTGAAAAATGACGACTGATGTAGAATAATCCTGATATCAACTCACTGTTCAGTATATGATTTCCTTGTACATCATTTCTGATTATTACTATCTATTTTTTTTAATGAACGTTTTACAGAATGACAATGCATTTGATAAGAGCACTGTTGCTATTGTTACTAGTCAGGGTTGCATATTGACCAATCATGGCAAAGAACAGCGATCTCCTGATTTTTGCGAGCGCCTCGCTCATTCGTCGTTGTTCGCTGTCTTACATTTTACGTTGACCTTCAGACAGTCAATCAGCTTCTCTTCATTATATCATGCGGTTAAAGGTACGTTATAGTTGTTCACGAAGACTTTCATTAATTAAATGAAATTGTACTTTCCATATAAAATATAAAACGCCAATTGGATAGTCATAGAAGAACTTGAATATTCAATTTGAAAAATCCTCTTCAAGATATTTTTTGTATCTATAATTTTCTTCAACAAATGATTCTTCATCGATACATAAAAATGTCCATATAAAAGCGTCCTTCGTATTTCTTACAATACTTTTGCATGGATTAAAAAAAAATATTAAACGTAAAATTGTTTTGACACATCGACATTTCCTTCCATTTGACACCGAAATAGAAGTAACAATAATACCAAAAGTGTCAATAACACTAAACAAGAAGTGAGAACAAAACAAAAATATGAATTTCAATATAAAAAAGTAAATAACCGCTTTCCTGTTACTTTATACAAATAGTCATCGTCATGTATAAGTAACAATCGGTATATCAGGCCGCCATATTTGTTTTCACGATACTAGCGCCACGCATCCCCCCGTGGTAACTTTTGTCATTTATCGTCATTCGTCATTACTCCCACCACCTCCCACTATTTCTCCCACCATGTACCTGTTACCCAGGAGCAGGTCTCGACACGTTCAGTACACGTTTGTTCTCGCGCAAGGCTGGACCTTAGTATACATCGTGAAACCGTGTTGAGTGAACCCGCGAGCGTTAAATAGTGACTCAACTTGTTTTGTGCTGATGTTACGTGTCCACTGTTGTCAACGAGAAGTAATATCAACACACGATTGTTGATGCTACCTAAGATAGGATTAGCACTTGTTATATTAATAGTACGTCAATCATCGTTTCGCTAATATTTCGTAGTGCAAAATTTTTACAATTTGTCAAGAATAACAACAATAACATATTCCTGTCACCTCAACAATGGCTTTCAAAAATTATTACATTAACTATTACATACGAACTGCTCCGATGCTCCAGACAATCTTATATCAAACGTCCTATAGCGCACAGTGTAATCCGAGAGTCCTTTCGTCTGATGAAACTCACGTTGCACTTGACGCGTGCGTCAAATGATGCAATTCTAAGATCGCAGCCATTTTGCGTGTCAATTAATTTCCAAAAATCCACCTGCATCCCAATATACTCGATTACTTCAAACAGCCAGTACCTATATCCAAGTGTACTCCATTTATCGAGCGTTCGATTAACCTAGTTTTTTTTAAACTTAATACAAAATCTCAAAATTAATATACGAGACGTCTTTTCGTCCGTGACCTTGACATGAATAATTTATGTTGCCAGGTCAAAATGGTAGCAGGAAAAGAGTGCAGCGTAGATCACGACTGTCCCAATAGACAGTATTGCTATTCCGAATCGTCGACCTGCGTGGATTACGCCAACTGCAGCAGGTACAATCGGCAGGAAGCGGAGGTCTACGCCCGGAATCCATCTCAGTGCGGACCCTGTCTTTCGGGGTGAGTATCCTCATGATCGCGATCCTATTGTAGAACGTAGCATAAACGGCAGGATCCAATCGCAGATCTTAAGAGAACATGGCGCGACGCATGACTCATGGCTCTCTCGGCCACCGGTTTCTCCCCTCCAGTCGTTCATCCTTTTTTCTTTTATTTTTCTCTCCCTCCACCAGTTCCATCCCTCTCGACGCCACGTTATTCTTCCCCTATACTTTCGTGCCTACCTCTTTCCTTGTATCTTGTTTCTTTTTTCTTCCCTTTTTATTATCTTGAACTGTGTCCGTAACCACAGCATTAACCCAAGCATTTAAATCTTGTCACCATGCTGGCCCCCGGATACCTAGAAGATTGCCGACATTTTTTCGTAAGTTATCATGCATCCGCGCTGTACACGCGGATAATATTTCTTAATTCTATACGTATACATTGTACACTTGTAGTATGTCTGTATACACTTGTTTGATATATTCACGTAGTGCACTGTGTTGCATGTATTTTGTGACGGCTTGAATTCACGTAATCTGAATTGATAAGCTGGTGACGAAGGCCGACGATTTTATTTGTGATGCATTATCGAGCGGATCGTCATCTGATATTTCAGATACGAGACGGAGTTGTTGGCCACTGGCGAAGAGACAGATATATGCAAGAAGAGCTCAGTAAAACCTGGTGACTTGGATCAGGATGGGGGTATCAAGGATGGCACGTCGGACACGACCAAGGTCGTTATTGCGGTCGGGGTCGTTTGTGCCGTCGTAGTGGGACTGATTATTCTCTTTTACAAAGGATTGAAATGGTGGAGGCAAAGTAAGCGATTCATTTGATTGGTCTGGTGATGATTGAGGTGGATAAAGTTCCATTTAACAAGGTTAGTGTTTTGTACTCTTTCAGGGAATCTCGTCCAGGAGAGCATTGGCTGTGAGAAATTCATTGCAATGAAAAATATGGGACCTAGTGCACCTCCACCTGAGAATAGTAAGTTCAGTGCAGTGGGTGTATCTTGAGTGTAGTCTAACTGGTGTCTTATTTTTTTTTTCTTCTTCCAGGACCTTTCATCGATATCGAACAACCCCCGCCAATGTACTCCAGGACGTACTCCAATAACAATGATTACCTCAAGGATAGGGATATCTTGGCGCGAGCCAATCCATTTGTCAGTCCTGACTGGATCAAGCAGAATCCTCATTACGATGATCTTCAGCAAGACAACGACAGTCCTGACTCCAGTAATCCTGGGGGAGAAGTTTTGCCTCCTACACTGCCACCACCTCCGCCCCCTGACGAAGACACTAATCCCAGCTCGTGGACTCCGGAGTGAGTAAATGAATTTTTATATCACCAAGGAGTTCGTCTCCCTGTAACCGCTTTAGCACGTTCGTTCTTGGTCTCGCAGACAATCCAACGTCCAGGTGATGGCTCGACCTTTCTCTCAGTTCAGTGTCGAGCAACGGGAAAATGCCGTGAACACTGCCATGGCGGAGATGAATTGTCCGGGAATTGCGTCAGAGGAGGAAAACGAGAATCGTACGTCTAACCCGGGCACGGAATCATCGTCGCCAGGTCAAGGGGCCCGTGCAACCACGACCAGTAATAGTAATCGCGTATGGAATTTTACCATGAACCTCAATGTACTCAATGGCGATTACAAGACGTAATTTGATAATCGCAATTTAATCGGGACACGATTATGTGATAGGGACTCGTATACCGGCGCCAGGGATGTCGCGTGCCATTGTTTATTATTAATTGCTCACTTCGTATTTAGGCTCCGCAATGAGAGACATCCTTATCCTGTTATGGCGACGTGAGCGTCACTCCCGCAATCTTGTGTACGGTGCGATCTCGGTTTTGCCATTTATTTCGAAATCTTGGATTTCCTTTTTCCTCCGCATCGCCGTACGTAATCGACTGAGCGCACAGATTCAATCGCAATTTAGCGCACTAATTAATGATGCATCCGTTTCCCGCTCTGTGGAACGGATTATTGTCCATTGTCATTGTCGCTCTTTATTCAAGACTGTTGTACGGAGATTATTCAGTCATCGTTTACTATTGTAGTGCGCTATTATCTACTCATCGTTATCGATCATTTGTTTATACATATACGTCTTAGTATTATTATTATTATTATTATCGTGTAGTACGATATTTAGATAATTATTAATCGGACTCGAAAGTCTATGCTAGAAGTTTTTATATTGTAAATAAAATGTTATAAACTATGAATGCTCGACTGGGAGGATCATGGTGAATCGTAATCTCTCTTTTTCATGTGTGAAGGTTAGTATTCCTTTGTACTCATGTGCGTGAATATTTGTATGATGTGTTGCCTATCGTCAGGCGTTTTCTCACATTAATGGTGGAATGGTTGGTACACGATACTCTCCGCTAGATGGCGACACTGTTTCTACTGTGGACTCCATTAACTCGGTTTATCGCTGGCTTCTACAATCACATAGGACGTAGGGACATGCGTCTAGCAAGTTTCACCAGGTTCTGAGTGCCATGCTTTTCATGCGAATGCCGACAGATTTTAATTTATAACAATTATTGTAATAGTAGTAAGTAGTTTGTAATTTTATTGAAGTTACGTACTGGTTTCTGGAACGGCGGGATGAGTAGATTTAGTTTGACTCTTTTTGTAATTAATATTTAATATATGTTAACCTTGATACACAATTAAATTGTCATTATAAGGTACATTTGTCATTGTTTCTTTTAGTTGTATCGAACTGGGAATTAAAAGTGCACTCTTGGTTTAATGTTTTTTATTAATGGTCTGTGAATATTACATTTAATTGTTCGTGACGGTGATCAGGTTTGTGTTTTCTTCTGAAACATGTCGATGAAATAAAATTGATTGGTCGAGTTTGTAGTGAAATGGTTTTGTATTTATAGATGTTAATGGGTCGGTAAAGCAAGTTCATAATGAGTGGGATTACAAGCGACGTTCAAGGCTCGCTGAAAGAAGCTTTGTACGATTCATTAAATGGAATTTTATCACAAGACCGTGAAACTCGACAAGCAGCTGAACAAAGAATTCAGGCATTAGAAGTAACCGAGGAGTTTGGAATTCATCTAACTGAGTTTGTAGTAGATCCGAATGGTCACCTGCCTATCAGGCAACTGGCCTCTGTTCTTTTGAAACAGTACGTAGAAATACACTGGTGTGCTGCAGCTGAGAAATTCAGACCTCCAGAGCTGAGATTAAGCACTAAAGAAAGGATTAAAGAGTTATTGCCATTAGGTCTTCGAGAGTCAATTAGTAAGGTACGAGTATTGAGCAACAGACAATATATACCATTGAATTTAATTGATTTTTTTTATTTTAGGTACGCACTGCAGTTGCATATGCAATATCAGCAATAGCACACTGGGATTGGCCTGAAAATTGGCCAGGATTATTCGACATACTAGTCAATTGTTTGAGTGGCGAAAGTGAATATGCGGTGCATGGGGCAATGAGAGTTTTGACAGAATTCACTCGTGATCTTACGGATACTCAGCTTCCAAATGTCGGTCCGGTTATTCTTCAGGAAATGTATAGGATTTTTCAAAGTGAAAATGTCAGTATCCCAATACCTGCTTTCCTCTGTGAGACAAGCTTGGTGGCTTTTAAAATATTTACGTTTCTTTTAATTCTTCTAGCAATATTCAATCAGAGTGCGAGGAAGAGCCGTTGAAATTTTTACAACAATCGTAGACCTGGTCGCCAGTACCGGACTTTATCAGAAAGGCTTTGCCCAGCAGTATCTGCAGCCAGTAATTCCCATGTTTTGCGAGAAGTTCGTGCAGTGTCTTCGCGTTCCGAACGGCATAACGAGCGACAGTGGATTGAAAACGGACATAATAAAAGCGATAAACTGCCTAATGAAAAGATTGCCTAAATACGTATCGCATTTCTTACCGCAATTGCTACCTCCAATCTGGGAGACCTTAACGCAAAGTGCAAAAATCTACCAGGAGGAAACCGTCAATGGCGACGGAGAGGTTGACGAGAGAGCCGTAGATTCCGACGGTAAATTCAGATTCATCGTGATATATAAATCAATCAATGAATATTTGAGCAACGATGATAGTTTTTCTTTTGTACAGGTCAAATCATTAATTTCAATAACCTGATCATGGCTACGTTCGACTTCGTCCACACTCTGGTCGATTACAAAAGATTCTCCAATCTCCTGGACAACTTGCAATCCGAGGTGATGTTTTATCTGATAATTTTCATGCAGATAACCGATGAACAGATTGAACTCTGGACCAATAACCCCAGTCACTTCGTCGAGGAGGACGACCAGTGCATTTACGCGTACAACGTACGGATCTCTGCTCAGGAACTGCTGACTGTGAGTATCGAGATTCGTTGGGTCGAAATAAACAAAAATGCAACAACAACAACAACATAATCCGTAGGCTCTTGTCAATCGTTCAGAAGACACAGCCGTCAACGTCCTCTGCGACGTGATCAGACGTCACATAGAGTCAACGCGAAACTTACGAGCAGCCGGAAACGGTAGTTCGGAGACCGGAAATTGGTGGAAACTTCAAGAGTCCTCGTTGACTGCGCTCAGTCTAGCTAAGGATGCAGTTGTCGAAAAACAACGTGCTGGAACCCTGAGCTTCGACATCATAAGCTTCCTGGACAGTGTCGTTCTAGCCACTCTTAACGATTCGGGTAATGATTACTAAGATCCATTCTCATACCTGCGACAAAGCAGACTGATGCTTAGAGCTGCTTGTGATCCTTAAAAATATTCAGGAGCTCATCCTCTCCTGCTGGGTCGTTGCCTGTGCCTTGGTGGACGTTACGCCAGTCAGATGCCACCGGAAATAAGTTCACGCTTTTTGGAAGCCACTGTAAACGGTCTACAGGAAAACCAGCCGTCTTGTATTCGCATAAGCGCCGTCAAAGCTGTCTACTGGTTCTGCGAGGCATCGTCCTCTGGGAACAGTGCCATTGATAACATCATGCGGTCTCATTTGCCAGCGATATTTCAGGGTCTTTTTAATCTAGCCAATCAGCCGTCCACCGAGGTCCTCACGCTTCTTATGGAAACGTTCGCGGTATTGGTCTCCGTAAGTAAACACCAAATATCTTTACTTAAAGATGAATAGAATTTTTTGCTTTTAAACACCCTGACAAAGAACGACGCCTATTGGTTTCAGTTAGACAAAGCGTTCACGGCGTCGGTCGAGAGTAAAATATGTCCGCTGACCATCGCAGTCTTTCTCAAGTTCCACAGCGACCCGGTGATCTTAGCTCTTTGCCAAGACGTGTTCAAGGAACTCACCGAGAATCCAGAATGCATTGGACCTCTGCAGACACGTTTGATACCAACCCTTGTCAGCATGATGGCGATAGGTTCCACAGATAAATCTAAGGATGGTACGGATGCGATAAGGATCCTTGCTATCTTTTATTTAACGTGCTTACACTTTTGTTTTACATTCCAGAAGGTACTCATGGGATAGCCTTGGATGTCTTACAGGTCCTAGTGCAATATTCCCCACTGCCATTGAGCAATGCACTTGTCGAAAGTGCATTTCCTGCAGCTTGTCACTGCGTTTTGAATTCCGAGGATAACGCGACGCTGCAAAGCGGCGGCGAGGTGATACGTACGTATCTGTCAGTAGCAGCGCGACAAGTGACAGTGCATAGAGATGCAGAAGGCCGTACGGGATTGCAATATATACTGCAGATAGTTGCACAGCTTCTAAATCCTCAGGTACGGAATTGCAGTCTGGGTGCATCTTGGGTTATTGTACTTTTGTCAATGGAATGCTTAATCGCGCCATTCGTCGTTGTTTCAGTCTAGTGAATTCACTGCGACCTTTGTGGGTCGCCTGGTGACGACTCTCATACGCAAGGCTGGGAATTCCTTGGGTGAGAACCTGGACCTCCTCCTCAAGGCGGTTCTCAGCAAGATGCAACGGGCTGAGACTCTTACTGTGATGCAGAGTTTATTGATGGTTTACGCGCATTTGATAAATAACGAATTTGATGCTGTGCTTAATTTCTTATCCACGGTACCTGGTCCCACGGGTCAGAGTGCACTTGCCTTTGTGCTCACCGAATGGGTCAGCAGGCAGCATTTGTTTTTCGGTGGTTACGACCGAAAAGTCGCCACTGTTGCATTGTGCAAGATACTCGAGTATGGAGTAACGCATGATGACAATAGGCTCAATGAGATAAATGTTAAGGGCGACGAGGTATATTCAGGTTGGTCAATTTTCATTGAATTAAGAGATTTGTCAGTCTAATGAAAAGTCACAGTAAGCTAACGACAAAGCGGATTTCTAATTGGCAGGTAATGACGACGGCATAAAAACAAGAAGCAAAACTCAGTTACAGCCTCACCAATGGACCACTATTCCGGTTCTTGTGAAAATCTTCAAGTTACTCATCAACGAAGTGTCCAACGACCTTGAGGCTGTCTCAGCCACGCAGGATGTCGCGGTGAGTGTCGTTAATTAATTTGACTCTTGTACCAAAATACATATTGCAATCTCTGCCCAGGAATCTGACGAGGACGAAGATACGGAGGGTAACGACGCTTTACTGGATCCAGGAAATCAAGAAAGATTTTTAAGTGAGTACCATCGCTTCGCTGTATCTCAAAGTTCCAATTGCTGAACGATATACCCCATGGTATCTTTCATATGTTTAGATTTAGAAGACTTAGAGGACGACAGCGAAGAAGAAGAAGACCCGGACCTGTTGCAAGACTCAATCTATCATCTGAATCTCAGTCAGTACCTGCGCGACTTCCTGCTGAACTTCTCGACGCATCATTGCTTTTCTGCGTTCGTCCAGCATCTCAACGCCACGGAGCGTCGAACCCTGAACAGTATGAACGTTAATCCAACGTTTGCTTAGAACGATAGCATACAATACAAATCTTACAGTTTTCTTAATAAAAGTATCCTGTTCTGTTTAATTCTTTTGTAAGACTTTATCATTAACGACCTTCCCTTGCGATAACAGCCTACAAAAAAAAAATACAAAAATGATATCCATTGACATTCACACCCATACTGTATTCCTTCTCCCTCCAATCAAATGACAACGCCAATCATTCAACCTTCTCCCACTCTGCGTCACTCTCAGCTGATCCGGCCTAGTCGCGCTACGACTCAGATGCTTCATTGCCGCTCCAGGCACGGTAGGGTACGTGTCGCTCATGGCACCGTGAGTGGACTCGGTATGTCCAAGCCTGAGCGGCACAGTGAGAAGGCCAGGGTGGCAGTGGAACTTGAGTTCCGGTTGTAGGTCGTGATGTAACGTCATACCTGAACTCGTTCCTGCTGTCTCCTCTACGTACAGTGCTTGACGTGGATTAGTTCAGCTCAGGCATAGCTTCAGTTTAATATTTCTAAACTTACTCCTCCAAAGGGGAATTATAGTTAGAATCATTCCTTATGCCACGCCAAGCATTTACATAGAGAAGACCCATTCAGGCTCTCACTGGTGTCGTTCACTGTGCCACTGAACTCTGTTCACTGTGGGGCTGAGTGTCTCAGGATACTCAGCATCGCAGTGAGCTGATCCAGGTCTGAGCGGCAGAGTGCTGAAGTCGTGGTGGCGGTGATGGAACTTGAGTTCCAGTTTTGCACTTTGACCTTAGGTCAGGGGTGATGTAAAACTGGTGATCAAGTTGTTTGAGCTGCCATCAGGCCTCTCACTGTGTCGTTAGGATTTGGATGAGCCTGAGTGGTCCAGTGAGCGGTACAGTGAGAGGGTGGAGTGGTCCAGGAGCAAGCTCGGGTATGAATAGGAACATCACGATGCATAACTAGAACTCAAGATCTACAATAATGCTGCCTGACATTCCACACTGGATGCTGCTCAGGATTGGAGATGCTTGCAGAGTTGCTCAGTGTCGTGAGAGATGCACTACCGGTGCAGTGAGCTAAGAATGAAAACGTGCTGGACATTAAAGCATTATTTGAGAAAATGGATGATTCCTGTGCCCCTGGTTACGCCTTGTCGCTTCGCAACACTAGTAGGAACGGCGCCACAGCAGAGAACGGCACAGCAAACAAGTACTAGCAAAAACGACACACTGTTCACTGTGTCGAACGAGATCTAAATCCAAGTCTGACTGTTAGAACGAAGGAGTTGAAATTTAATTAGCTTTACTCGGACTCGAAACTCTCAATTATTAGGAAAGAAAATATTAATGCAAAATTCAATTCTGACTAGTCTCATCCGTGTACCACTCACAATTAGATCACTCACTGTGATGCTGAGTGTCACAAGAGACACGGAACAGCACAATGAGCGGATTAGAGCGACACGGTGAACGGCAACATGAGAAGGCAACAGCTGCATGTCTGATTTACGTAATGCTCAACGTGGTACATTATAAATCGCTCAAATTACAACAAAGGTACTGATACTCTTCGGAGAGTCATTTAGAGAAATAAAAAAGTGAAGCTAACGCGAACCACGTCAAACACTGTCTGTAGATCAGACAATAGAGGAATGGCCTTCAGCTATGATGCAGCATCACAACTGAAAGCAAGTCCTCTTACAGCTACAGCATCCTCACTGTACCGTTCAAGCATGGTACTTGTAGCCAGCCGTTCTACGTACTACAGTCGACCCACTCTCTACCGTATCACGAGCGACAATGAGCTCAGCGAGCCTGTGGCGTTCTCGTACAGAGCGCGCATGCGCACTGAGCGCAGGAGTAGGGAGTCGAGCGGGTTCATTGATTGTCAAAGAGATGGCGCTGCATGTACTGCCCAGGAGGTGCTGCCCCCTTAAGCGGGAAATCTCGGAACTACACCCTTATCATACTGTGCGATGTATTTACAAAATAGAGTCGCGTTATTTCATTTAAAAATATGCTAATGATTTGTTGTGCGCTCTGATTGTTACGACAAGCATTTATATTGGCTTTTATTTACTTATCCTTATTTCTGGTATCTTTTAACAACTTCACGGGTTATCTAACAGATGGAGCGCCCTGTTACAGGGGATAGAAATTTGTATCACTGCAGCAGGTATGATCTTAAGGAACGTGCTCTACAAGGTGGTAGTGGTTAAAGTAGGATTTGAGAGGGTTGATTTTACCATAATTACCGAACAGTTTGAGTACTCCTGAAACAGATGGCACCACTTTGAAAAAAATGCCATTAATATATCTCACTGGGGGATGCAAGAAAGAATGTCATACAACAAGGAATACTCGTTGCATCATTGTCCTACAACATTAACATTTTTCAACAAGAAAAAAAAACAAACAATGTCTTTCATTTGCCACGATTCTCCATAATCAACCCCTATCCGCCATATACCGATTCTCAAAGCCAATAAATTATAATTTTACAGAGTTACAAATATCCCACAAACCAATACAAGACAAATACGAGATCCGTAGTGCAGGGTGTGAAAAAAAATGATAAAAGAGACAAGAGAGGAGCAGGCGGCAGTGTATAGGGGGTGTAAGCAAGAGTGCAAGGGAATAATAATAACGTTGGTACTGTGATTCGCATAAAAATGTTACGCAGGATATTCGATTCGACGGCGCCCGGCAACGCCCCTTTAAAATTGTAGCGTCCCCTAACTCCTTTTTCACTGTGGACAATGGGGCACAACGTAGCGTACACACAATATGCTTTCATAGGCTTTTAACTGTGTTGTGCGCTATGTTGCGCGCAAGAAGAGGGTGCGGGAGTATATACGAAACGGGAAAGCCTGCGTCGCCATAATACCTCGCGCCGCAAGAATGTCATTATTCGGGGGATGGTATTGTGTCTCATTAAAATGCCTTCTTATTTTCCTAACGCACACCCGACACAAGGAGGATCCTACGGACGAGGGCGATTGTGGCGCCGCCCCGAGTGGCGGGTGGACGTCAGAAGCAGAGGAGGAAGAAAAAGTGGATGGAATTTGAAGACCGAGAGAAAAAAAGAAGAATGGAGGATGATTGTATGTGGGGAGGAGAGGGGAAGGGGGGGGGGGGAGTAAAAGAAGTGGAAGGAGAAAAATTTGAAAAATGAACGTAAAATAATTTCTGCTCCCTTTGCTACGTTAATTTCACCCTTGAGTACTGAGTCTTAAAACAATTCTTACTGGGGATAATTACTGTAAATATGTCTAACAACCCTTAACGAGTTACTTAACTCCTTTGTTATCGACTCGAACTTATCGACCTGAGCTTTTCCCTTTCGTGACACAGCATCGTTTATACAATCTCGTTAGTGCTGATCAGTGCGTGTGCACTATGCGTGTACATACGTATATATATATACATAACAGACTTTATGAAAATGGCGGAGAGTGTTCACCGGAAGTAAATTTACTGCTAGAAACCACGAATACCAAACCGATCACGCACTCGACGCAAGAAACTTGAATTCTATAATAACCACGAAAATTCCTATTCCAATAAAAACCTTCACCCGCACTCAAATATCCCCCCTCCTCAAATCCTACCCCGAAAAACGAACCGCGAAATCATTAAAAACCCCAAAAAACGAGAAAAAAAACAGAAACCCATAATAACTACCCCTGTCAGAAGCAAGGGTAGGAAACATAACGTGAAAAGAAATAAGAGAAAACCGTTTGAGGAGTAAATGGAGGGTAAGGGCTGTATATCCGCCCTCAATTTAACACCATCAGCAACCACGTTGAATAATAGTAATAATAATAGCGCCAAAGAGCCAGTAGGCGACGAAAGGAATACCATTGGCAATGCTATATACTAGGAAATGGACTATACCACACTATATCATGCTACACTACACTACACTATACTATAATAGTTGGTACCGGCATCAGCAGCCCGCTGCCAGTGTACAATTACTCCCGATTGTTAAGTAAACACCTATTCAGGGGTGCAGAGCGCAACCCCGTCATTGGAACTGTCAAAATCACGGTCGTTATTGTCGCCGCATTGAAGAATAGCGTGAATTGCCGTGTTTGCCATGTTCATTGTTTACGTCATTGTTTACAGGCCGTGAGAGGGATAGGAGGGGAGTAGGGGAAGGGGGGTAGAAAGAGCCAAGAGGGGGTATATACGTATAGTAGTCGAAATGCCATTCTTGTGGTAATAGCGTCGGGGTTACTTGGTGCGAAAATATTGGTTAGGACTCACCCCGCAGGACGTCAACCTAACCACCCTTCTAACTGCCACCCGCGGAGGTACGACGGTCGGTGGGCCTTTGGGGGGGTTTGAAATGTTTAGAGGGTGCTTTACTTGGACTCAGGGAGTACTTGGACGTGTTGGCCACCTTCTCCAGGATAAATTATATACATATGGGGGATGTTGTTATGTCACGTCTATCTGTACGTGGACGCACTGACGCACCTCGACTCTCCCCTTTGACACCCCCTGTGTATACTACTTTATGTCTGTATATATATATAGAGAGAGAGAGAGACGTACTCGCGCTCGATTACAGCCTCCATGGGAGTTCGCCAGTGAGACCACTCCACGTTACGATTCTATTTCAATTCCTCCCGCAAACATAATTTATCTTCGGGACGTATTTGCTCGACATATTGCCTGGCTCGTTGAACCGACAGATACAACGAAGAAAACCGATGTTATGGGAATTCAATCGATCTCGAAGGCCTAGCTTATGGCGTGCTTGATGCTTATAGGTTGTCTTTTGGTTTATTTATTTTTTGGAAAATTCCTAAAAATTAGGTATTTTCGATCGTAGGGATTGTCGAATGATTTTTACAGACATTTTGTGAGATTTTTATTAAAGGTTTGAGTGGAGATAAAAGAAATTGACGTAACGATATTTTTATTATATTTATAAGGACACTATGGGGACTTAGATGAAAATATGTCTGGAGGATGTTACTATCTGTTGTACGTATGGTAATAGTGGAAGTAATAATCGTAGCAACGGGAACAGCAGCTATAATCCAATAATCTTGTACCTAGCAGTCAAATATAGAACCAAGTGGAAGTTGAGGAAGAAGAGGACAACGAGGACGTGGAAGCGGAGTAGTAGTAGTAGTAGTAGAAGGAGGAGGAGGAGGAGGAGGAGGACGAGGAGAACGTCGTACATAGAGCCAAAGTGGAGTGAGTAGTCGGTTGATTTTTATTTTCATTCCGCGAAACCAGTTCCGATGAAAGCCCAGACTGAGAAATAGTCTCACAATGCGTATTGTGACTTGCCGGGCCCGACTGTATTACCTTCAAATGCATCCAACGCGCGTCTCACCGAGGTCCATTTTACAAATGAAAAAGAAAATCTGTATACGCATCAACGAAGCATACACAAACCCAGTGAAACGCAGTGGATACACAGCGTCCGTGTGAGTTTACAGAAATTCCCGGCTTCTTCTTGGGCAAATAAATGGCGCCACAATCGCTTCGACAAAAGCCACGCTCGACCCCTGACATTTGAATTCATAACGGTGATTATGCTCGCGTGGTCAATTAAGCGTACAATTGACAATAAGCAGTGGCTACCGTGACACCGAATTAATGCGGATACTTTATACTAAATGGACACAGAAGCAAATAAGTAAATAAACGGTACGGTTGACGGTTAGTTAGTTCTGTAAGTGGATAGCAGCTAGATAGGTTAGGTTGAGGTATTGCCAGTGACTGTACGCAGGAACAGTATCCGTTCATGGGTAACTATAGAGCGGATACCTAACTTAACACACACGGCGTCATTGTCTAGTCTCTCATTGTGCTTTCGAACTATGGCCACGTTGTTGTGCACGCATCTCCATTGTCAAACACGACGCTCCGTTTAGACAGATACTGCCGGACAACGTTGAAGCGTTTAAGCATACCACCAATGCCAATAGGTGGCTATCGTTAACAAATTACACAGGTGAATGTGTGGATATATTATATTATATAATAATACATCGATTGCCTCACTCACCCATCGAATCCGCTGGCCCGCTCATTAACCATAAATCTTCAGAAGACGAGAGTCAAAGAGAAGAAAACAGAATCGTAGTTTATTCAACGGCACCTGTCACTCAACCGTCCCACAATGCAACTGATGATATTTAGTTACGCTACTTGCCACATCGCCGTCACGTGGCGCTCTTAAATTTTCCTATAGTTTCTTATTAGATATACTCTACCGATAATATTATAGTATTGTTATTCTTCTGTTTACGCATTACAAGTCATGGCGCGTTACGCACGATCCCGCGTTACCTGCATCGGCTTTTGTCTCGAGTAACGGCGATGGCAGCCAGAGGAGGATGCCAGGCTGTACCACGCAAGCTCGGAGTACGAGGATGAGAACAAAATGGCGAATAACGGTGAACTCACGCCCAATACAATACCAGGGGGTGGTAACCAGACAATACAGGAGCCGTACCGTGTTTTCATGCTTTCTACTTCCTTCCTTCCTTCGCGCCTTCCATTCTCGCGTCTTTGGTCTTTTCTTTTTCTATTTATTTTTTCCTTTTTTATATATAGAATATACACACCATCGTATAACGCATCGCGTATCCTCCTGTCTCTACCGGGTGAAAGATGGTGGTTGAGAATTTCCTGATGTCTCTCTGCTGCAGGTTGTGTATACCATACGTGTGCGAATTCTCAACGGACAGAACGCGAGTCTCTCTCCCGGGATAGGAAACCGCAATCAATTTCTACGCTTGACAATGACTGTTGACAATATTGTTGTCGGGCGAAAATAATTAAATTAATGACAGCCGACGTAGAAAGACCGAGATGTAACGCGATTCAATGCTCGCCGGTACCCTTTCTAAATACGAATCCCCCCACCCCTTTCTCCTCCTTCCCCTCTCGCACTCACTCAGGGCCCCTAGTATAGTACCTACACTCAGGGCTTCCCTTCTAGTGGTGGTTGCTGGGTTTGTACACTATATCTACTTTCTCTTCTCGTTCTCTCTGTCCTTTCTCTACGGGCACTCTCTTCGCTACGGAGCATAATGGTATTCTGCCGTGGTACGAGTACACAGCGACAGAGGCACGAGGCCTACTGGAAAGTAATTATCTTAATGTCGACGAGCCTTCTTGAATATAAACGAGTGGCAAACGTTCCAGGAATGGGGTGAGTATACTCGTTCCCCGTCGATGCCGTAGACGTCGATGGGAATGGAAACGAGGATGATATTTAGGATACCGTTGGATTAATAGATAGTGATTAAAAAAAGGAAGAAAAAAGAAATGAAAAGAAAAAGGAAAAAAAACAACAAATAATTTATACCACTCGTAAATGACAGAAATACAGATAAGAAACTCGACTACCGCGTGATATCGTATAAGAGATCTCAACCCACCCCCCTTTACCTACGTTATAATCCCAATGTCCCATACCACCGTGCGCCAGTACCGTAAATTTAATAGCATCTTTGCAATACCTTTGAAAACGTCTTTTTATTCCAGAAACCCGCTGCCATTTTCCAATCTCAATTAGTCATTACGTCTCATAAAGGCCGCATAGCGATTCCAACACCATCCTCCAAAGTCCCCTGGCACCAGTCGCGGCGACTGGGTTTCGCATTAATTACGTCTGCACTCTCCTACGGTTTACGGTGTAGTTACGGCGGAGGTTGTTACCCCATACGTTATACCTACGCAGAGTCACGCACGCACGAGCGCACGCATGCGGCAAGTTTTAGCTGCTCCTGGGGCAGGCAAGGCAGCGAGGCAGCAGACATAGAAGTAGGTAGGCAGGCAAATAAACAGGCATCTATATATATATTTATATACTTATATATCTATAGGCAAAGCGAAGGGGGTGAACGTGGTACAGGAATAGGGGAAGGGGGGCTTGGTCCTACCCCCTATATCTATATACGTAACAGTCTCCCTCATCCCATCGAGAAAACCCAGAGAGGCAGTCGCTAATTACGCAACGCGTTCGAGCGTACGCGTCAGAGGGTGGGGACGGGGGGTGGGGGGGTTGAACGTGCACAAGCATGATCCATGCGTGTCTCACTATACGCCTTTACTATTGCCTATATAATCCATGGCCGAAGTACGTCGCTGCGATTGCCAGGCGCAATCACCGCTTCGACCCCCCTCGACCCCCCTCGCGCCCTCCAACCCGTCGTCGTCATCGAGGACGACTTAATTTGCAGGATTAACGTCGAACGTTACGGATAATCCCGTGCATCGAATTATGTACGCATGGCGTGTGAACTTCGACCCCCCTGAAGTACCCTACAGGTGATGCTGTGTATATAGTTGATATGCGTATACGCATAGATATACGTATATAGGTATATATCTAAGGGGGGAATAATTTGTTTTTTTCTTCTACTAATTAGGACGTTTCCGAATATCGCGTGAATCCTATCTGCTAGATTGAAGTGAATGGATGAAAAAAAAATGTTTCGAGCCTCTTTTGAAATTTTTCTCGCTTTTTCTAGGTCTGTCTCTTCGCCTCTGTGATTCTCTCTGAAATACTATAAGCATTTATGCCGTGGATACGAAGCGAAGCGAGACGGATCTATTGTCACGGTTCGCATTCCCGGATTCGATGGATTTCCTCGTTTTACGTAAAAGGAGTCTCGCGGATCCAATGGACGGGTTGCCACGGTATGGTATGTGTGGGTATATGTATATGGGTGTATATAGAGAAACGGGGGATGAATTATTTCGGAAAACAAGGGATTTTCGTATAGGGGCTGTATACGCGGTGAGATACTTAAATTACCTAGGATCCATCTTGGCATTCATAGGTGGGATAAGAGCATTGTCATCCCACGAGATTGTCTCGCAGACACCTCACTGGCACATGGTTTATTGGCGAAGTGAAGGGGTTGGGGGGGTGAATCGACAGAATGAGTCAGGGGACTCACCCTCTGAATTCTGGGGAGGACCTTTATTAGGTAGATAAGCGAGATGCGGCCATAGCTATAGGCATATACTATAGATATGGCTGCCCATCCACAACGACGAGTGAGCTACCTCGTTTTACTCACTTCAATGCCTAATGGAATTGAGTTCTTGTAAGCGCCCCCCCCCCCCGCCTCTTACCCCCCACGAGTCTATCGAATAAGGTGCGGTGGCGACGGCTTTTCCAGAGGGTACGAAAAGGGGTTTCGTTGACAGGGCAGGGTTGAGGGGAAGGGGGTAAGCTACAGCCCCACGCCGGAGGGATAGCCGACGCCCTGAGGACCTAACGGGATGGAGGGTATGAAGGAGTGGGTGGGGGGAGGGCGACGGAGGTCGACGCCGTGGAATGGGGGGAAGGGGGAGGCATCGAGATAATTGGTATTTTGTCTCGCCGAATCTTTTGTCACGGACTTTTAATTGACTTGAAGATTTTTGTCAATACCAATTTGCCGCATCGTTCCCCCCCCCCGCCTCCTTATAAAGGAGACTGCGTCGTTACTCTCTTTTTCTTTTTCCTTTTTTTTTTCTGCGTGTTATTATAGATATTTCGTCGTTTTCATCTCACGTGGTTGGCTTCGTGATTTTCGGTATTTTCCAAGAAACGTATATAGGCGGATAACGAGTAGTAGCTATTTTATACCCGAAATAATGTTTCTCAGAAATTTCATAGTCAGACGTAATTCCGAGTGCGCAGTTTGGGGCGTCCTAGTGGAAAATGTCATGGCGCGTCAGCCATTCGTGATAAAAGTCAATCGGGTACCCTTAGGTATTTATATAAGGTACAGTAAGATCGTATACGAGTTTAGTGAGCTAGACGAGGTTAATAAATAATAATGACGTCGCGAAATCAAATCGTAACTGCTTAAGGGTGGTTTACGTATAGCGAAGCCAAAGGAAGGTACAAGGCAATGGGGAGGAGGGGGCGGTGAGGTCAGAGGGTAAAATTCGACAAAGGACAAACGGCGACTAATATAGTCACGTATACGGGAGGGCTTTATGCAGTGACATTGCCAGTGGAGAGTCCTGTGGGATAGCAGTGCTTGAAATTGGGAAAAAAAATAGGGGGGCGCCCCCGGCATTGCCATTGCTTTTCGCCGCTGTTGCCTTTTCATTCTGATCCAAGTGGCTGCTGTCGAGAAATTTTTTTTCTTCTTTCTTCCTCCGCCTCTTACCTCTATTCTTTTATATGCTCCTTTTTGTTTAGCCTCCAGCATTGTCGCCCCAGATTTCCCATAGGAACCGAACGAAGGGGATTTCGCCGTCTATTGTTTTAAGAAGGAATCGAGCGCAGGAAAAGTTTACCGTCCCTTGACGATGCAACTGTCAAAGCCCCGGCAGTGTTTTACTTGACTAATGACAATGGCTACTAGGATGCATCGTTGCCGATATCAAGAATTAGTTATGTAACAGGGTTAATTTATATTAGACTAATCAGAAGGTCATGTTATACGTAGGTATAGTTGTATGATATAAATATTTTAATTATCCGTGACAAAGGTCAGGGAAGGGTAGTGGCATTGAATTTGATTTTGACAATTAAAAGTGATTGCGATAACATTCGAAAATTTGTAAACGTCGATGACTCGAGTATGATTATTATTTATTCGTCCCGGGAAGACAATTGACTTTCAAAACGGTATACCGTTGTGACGTCACTGTATTGAGTGACTGTAACCGAAAAATATAATGAACAGTTGAAAAGGTTTAGGGATGAGTCGTAGGGGATTGAGTGATAGTGTCATAGATATGTAAGTGGTCTATAGATGCTGGTGACAGGGGTGGTAGTGACGGGTGTGTTGGGGGGTCGAGCATAGTGGATGGGAAATTGTAACACGGTTGGCAATAGTTGTTTTTTTTTGGTCTGTGTTACAAGGTAAGAAGTATTAATAATCCGATTTGCTTGTAAAACGATCGGACCTAACCTAGTGAAGCTCACTGTATTTCTCTAGTCCATCGTTCGGTGATCAATAGTAATAATTACAGCTACCGACAAGCTGAGAATCTGGTGGGGGATGAGTGTCCCTACGGTTGAACCAATGATGTCATGAGGGTTGCGCCAAGGGGTGTGGCGTTTGTGGCGGCGCTGGTTACGCCTTAAAATGCCTCGAGGGCAAATCGGGAAGTGTCGGGCCAGTTCGTTCTCAGTCGACACCGGTACTCCCTTCGAGAACGTCGCAGAACGTATAGCTGCTGTAACAGATATAGAAAACAGTACTGGCTTCATCAGTGGGTCCGTGCTGTGAAGTTGAGGAGTAAAAAGGGGGAAGAATTGTTGAAATTAATTATTAATATTAATTGACTGTTATACCGTAATACGATTTTACCACGAGGAACTACCACACAGGAAGAGGTGAACACGTGTCATTCGCGCTCTTACGAGCGGATGATTTGGCCTGGACAGGAATTAAATCGTACCTGTGAACGTGTAAGTGACATTTGGTTGTAGAGGATTTTGAAAAAAAAACAAAATTCGTAACGATTACCAGTGATAAATAGTGCAGAGGAAGAAGAGCGTGGTGGAAGGTGTGGAGGTAGCGGTATAATTCAGGAATTCGTAAGGATTCCTTACCAGGACATCAAAATGATGAGTTCACATACCCATCCCCATGGACATCCGCATCCTGGTTATGGATTTCTCTCGGGAATGGAGTTTCACACGGTGCACCACATGGCCCAGGAAATGTCATCGGGACAGCAAGGTTCCGCTGGCGTGAATGGTACCGTTGGTGGTGGTGGTGGAGGTGGTGCGCAAGAGCAGCACATAAAACGTCCCATGAACGCCTTTATGGTCTGGTCCAGGATTCAGCGGAAGAAGATCGCCCTGGATAACCCGAAGATGCACAATTCTGAAATATCAAAGAGGTTAGGTGCAGAATGGAAATTATTATCAGAGACAGACAAGCGACCGTTCATCGACGAGGCAAAGAGATTACGTGCTATGCACATGAAGGAACATCCGGATTACAAGTACAGACCAAGGAGAAAGCCAAAAGCGTCTGTGCCAGTGACTCCTGGTGGTAAGCCTGGTTCAATCAGTCCCGTCGGTAGCGGTCCAGGTGGTTTCGCAAGTTTTCCATTACCGCACTACTTCGCCACCTCAGCAGCACCCATGGGTCATCATCACCTAGACTTTCCGCCCTTGCCAACCTACTTTGGATCAGCCTTCGACCCGGTTCACTTGAGCAAGCTCGTAGCCGGCGGCCAGGGTAACACGTCCTCGACGTCGGCAGCAGCGGCGGCTGCCGCCGCGGCGGCCGCCGCCGACGCGGCGAACAACAACGCTGCTGCCGCGTCCGCAGCAGCCGTCGTGAGCAGCTTCTACTCGAGTCTCTATCCCACGACGACGACCTCAGCCGCAGCTGCTGCTGCCGCTGCGTCGAAACCTTATCACCATGGTAGCGGTACCGGCGGTGCCGCGGCTGCTGCCGCTGCCGCAGCTGCAGCCGCCGCGGCGCATCTATCACCACATCTGTTCTCCTCGAGTTCGCATTCACTTCCGCCACACCATCATCATCATCATCATCATCATCCTGGAGCTATTCAACACACACCCACCACGGCCACGACGACGACCTCATCCTCCATGTCGATGCCATCCTCCCTCATGTTCCCGACGTCCTCGACTGCAGGTTCAGCGGGGAGTATCGCCGGCTCCAGTAGCAGTCCAGGAAGTAGTCCTGGTGCCACGTCGTTGGTATCCACGCCGACTAACACATCGGGTACCACCCTTGACCTTGAACAATTACGAAGACCCGTGTCGGTTATCTTTTAGAATTTTATCAATACTCCTCGTCGCCTGGATATATGAATATTTCGTTAAGGATAACCTACCATACATGACTGCTACGATTATCTCGTACACTGAAAGCGATCGCGTAGTTAGCTGAGCACAATTTTTAATAACGAGAAATAAATGACGTACGACCCGTGATAAGGGTGTCGAAGCAAAAAAGAGAGCTGTACTTGTATAAAGGAGGAGGAAGAACGAAAGAAATATTAGTGCGCGGTAATCCGCTCAGCGGAACCGTTATCAAAATGTCCAAATTTAATCGTATTAAAAAGAAAAGGCCCAATCCGAATTGTACAAATGCTATGTAGATTTTAAGTTGGTACCTCATGTCATATTTATATTAGTTTTTATTAATATTACTTCGGATATAAGTGCGTGCCTGCAGTGTGTGTATGCTTGTATGTAACAGAGAATGAGCGCGAAAGGACAGTGAGTGAGAGAGAGTGAGAGGAAATAGTATAATAAAAAAAAATATACAGGATTATTTAGGACAAACTTACCCAACCTACCCTGAAGTTGGTTATACCATAGAAACGATATAGAAACGCTAATTAAAATTTGTCTTAAATAATCTTATATGTGATTGAACGCAGTGATAAGTACATAAATTGAATTATCAGTATTTGCTGTTGTTAAAGCTTAATTTATGCACCTAATTGAATCGCATTATGTTTGCCACATATAAGAGAGACAAAAAGTTTCGTCGATCGTGCGCCCAATTCCTTAAGGCCAATCCATAAGTAAAATTTGGATTCGTCGCGCGGTAGGCGTTTGAAAATTTTAGCAACTACTACGAAGTCACCATGTACATTATGTTTGTTAATAAATTGTTATTATATGTTCATACCACGGATACGATTGCCTTATTGATCATCCCTTATTCCGTGGACGAAGGAGCGACGTGAAAATGATGAAAAGAGAAAGAGGGGTTGAGAAATTAATTTTTTTAACTCCTAAAAATTGATCCGCGTGAGAAACCAAAATCGAGGTATTTAATTCGAAAATATCGAGGGGATGAAAAGTCGCCGTCAAAAAGGTGGCGTTCCGACGGTAGGACTGAGGTAAATATTAATAGAGAAGGGTCCAAGGGAAATAAGGGCTCGCAGCGGGATTGAAATACGAAAGGGATGAAAACTAAGGAAACTGCAGTAAGCAGTGCAGCGCCCCTCCCCCCCCCCCCCCACCCCCCGCAATAAAAGGAAACAGCCAACAGAGCCAGCGGGGTTTCTCTGTATGAAAGGACAAAAAGGGTCCCGCGCGCCAATACAATTGCCCTCTAAACAGAGGGTAGTTATAGTGAAACGCAATGCGTAGGGGTGCCCCATAAAAGTAAAGGGTGGTCACCTCTGGGCTACACTCGCTTGGCACTCCTAGTAAGCTCGGGGTGCTCACGGTGAGACTTTTTAGCCATTCAATGGCGCGCGAAGGGTTTAAGGGTGCGTGCACACCGTTTGACCCCTAAGGACCACCCTCAGACTACTTTTGGTTTCTCGTCACCTTTTACCGTCACCTATACCGTTCAACCGAAGTGCCAATGACATTTCTCGACACCCCTTTTCTTCTTTTTTTTTTCTTCATCCCCTAGAATTTCGATCATCAACGTGCACGTCTTCCACGTAGGTCCTCGATGACCTGCACCCCATCGAACCGAACCTCGAGCCTTTGAATCTGGTGTTACGCTGAAAAAAAGGGCAAAAACTAGTGAAACAAGAGAACGATCGAAGGTCGAAAGAAGGGGTGGGGAGGGCGCAGGGTAATGGAGAAAGGGGTAACGTACAATATCAAAAGGGTTCGGATCGAGTTTTCAATGGAACTTAATTTGGAAGTCGTATCGGGATCCACGGGCCCTTATTTCGTGAAAACTTCTTAAGGGTTACGGCTCGTCTAAATTAGATGATTGTTTGTGCCTCCCCGAATGCCTTCCTTTCGCGCCATCGCGATACCACAGGGAAACCCTTCTGCGGCAAGTCGAAGGAAAAGGGTGAAAATTAAGAAAAAAAAAATTTCTAACTGTTTGTAACTGACGACCCCTAACCTCAACCGGAAGGGGTTGGCTGCTGTCAACTGACTCACAGAGAAATCGAAACTCGTTCAGAAATGCCAGTGAGTGCAGTTACAGCTTTTTCTCTCGCCCCCCCCCCCCCCCTCCCCCAACCCTTCCTGCCTCCTTTTGATGACTTTCAAACGGATTTCGGTCTCTCGGAAAACTTTCAAACCATTCATCCCTCTCTGATCTGGAGCAACCCCCCTTCTTCTAAGGGTAAAAACCTTGGACCGTCTATTATTCTTAGGAAATGGAAAAGGCTTGTTTTGTTCATTTGTGATTACTTGAGAATTCTCGGATTCTCTCTCTTCGTTTCTCCGCGAGAGGCCGAGAATCAGAGTAGAATAATCCTTTGGCAGTATTTCGGCTTCTGCTATTTTCGGCGAGTCTAACAATCGTCAGGATCTTTGACGAGGATCGTTTGATGAATATCATCATTGTCCGTGGCAGCCCCATTGGGTTTTAAGTGGATTTCTTAATTATTCAATTGGCAGTCCTTACGTTTCCGTCGCGTTGCCAACTTCTTGGCAAAGTTTTCGTCCGTCGACGGAGGTTACGGCTTGGCTCGCGGGTTCTTCTGTGAAAATAGAAAGGAGGTGAAAGGAAAAAAAAGAAAGGATCAATCAGAAAGTCACTCTCAACGGAAAGTACGTTCGCGGATTTTTGAGAAAACGTGAAAAGCAAATTGACGTCTATCGGTAACGGTATAAGGTAAAGTCCAACGCGAATAAGACGTGACGTAGAACAATGGAAAAAGGTGTAAAGGAAAAAAGGGTATTGACTGTAATACTCGTAAAATAATATACTCCATTAAAATCTACCTGGTGTTCGGTATATAAAAAGCTTATTAAATATTAGGGTCATTGAACAGCCATACAATTGGCATCGCCACCACGATACAATAATACCGAAAATTTCATAACCCCCAGGTATACGTTAACAAGATATAATAAATATATGCCAATTATATTTGAAACCTTTATCGATATTGTAATAAATATTGTATATTTCAATTCAAAATTTTTCTTATTTCACGATTGCGCAATCTACCATTCGATTCATCCGCGCGCGCATGTGCACTACGTACGCAGGTCGCCGTTGGTACAGATTCCGACATGGCTGTCAAAGGTTATGTTATTATTACCGGAGTGTCTAGAATTTCTGGAAACCGCACGAGTACCAACCTTACAAGCGCGTAGAACCGCGAGAACTAATTAATTTTCGAGCAGAGAAACTCGATACACTCCGCGGCGAAGTAATGTACGAAATGGATGGATACACAACATACACCATTGGTGTAAACACCTACGCGATTTAATTGACAATGAGGTAAATTCCAATACGTCGCCCGCGTACAAAGTTGTTCGTGTCCTTTGGCAGGGCTCTCCTTTATCGACGTGAATAATGGCCGATCGTGTTTCGTTATATAGGAGGCATTCACTGTATTAATTTACCGTTTGCGCAAAGGAGCTTCGCGCTCGACGTAACAATGGCGGCCATTGTTTTTTTCGTCAGTTCTTGCTTCCCGCCGTTGAACGTAATCGGGCATTAATCGGAGCACGATTCACGTAGCAGCGATCCTTGTCGTAGCGCGTTATAATAATTATTCTCTCTTTAATCGACTAATTAGCTGGAAGAATAAATTGTGCGTCGAGACGTCACGGACGAGCGAAGATTTTTTTCCCCCAAGTTCTTGCAAAGTAATAAAAAAAGAGTTTTGTTAATTTATATAAAATAATCACGGTTATCCCTGGAGTCTGAAAATATTGACGGGGGGGTCAAAGGGGGCACATTTTTAATGGGCCCCTTCCAAGGGACCTCGAGAACGTTCCTTAGAAATTCCATATGTCTGAATATACTGTCCCACCATTCGTACACGTGTGTACTGATATGGGGCTACACGTTGTTTCATAAAGTGTACCAAGAGTGGTGGATGAGTAGAAGCGCAAACAGTGGGTAGGCGGTATTAATGCTAGTAACGTTAAAGAAAAAAGAAATTTCTCTATGGGCACCATAGAGTTACCGACAGTAAAAGTTCATATAGGTATGTAAAATGACGAGTGGTCTCGAAGTATGTATTTTTTAATACAGCTATATAGACTGTACAAACGTACAGTCTGGGCAGAGGGTCCTGAAGTGCCTTGTAGGTACATACAAATGTTTCTTTTCAGTATCGATGCTCAGCCAAGGAGAGGAGGGTTAAATTTGAACGGTTGCGCCACTTCGAAATGGCGTCGCGAGTCAAGATTCTACGGGGTTAACGTAATATAATGGGTAGCGAGTATACTCGAGGACCTTCTTTCATTTTTCTCTTTTATTTACCCTCGTTCCTCCCCTACTCTCTCTCTCTCTCTCTCTTTCTCTTTTTTTTAAACGCCATTATAACCCGAACGTTCTTACGTTTCGCAGTGTCGAGTGCGACCAGGCGCGCATTGACCTTTGCCCTCACGCATGAAAACCCCAAAGGGGCCCTTTCCTCGAGTGGTTCGTATACCGCAAAATCAAAAGTAGATAACATCGTCCATGATTTTCTTTTTTTTTTCAAAGCGGTATAAAAAAAAGAAGGTATTTCCATCCCTTTCAAAGAGTCTGTATACGCATGTTTTTTTTTTCTAAGTACGCTCTTTGTCCACAGGCGACGTTCAATTGCGTTGGCGGGAGATTCAAAAGAAAATAGAGTCATGGAGTAAGCGGCTGGTATTGGCCGTAGGACAAATACGAGGGTGTTCCACATTTATGGGGTACGGGGCTCTTATGGGTGAGTCCCATAAAGGACGTGATGCCGGGGTAGCAGACGTTTTCTCTCCGTTCCCGTAGCTGGGGCGATGATCGATGATGTGCTTAATGATATTTTATTAGAGACACTTTCGAGGGTCAATATGGAACACGCTACGGATGAATAATAACTCGGTTAGAATGTTACTTATTGGAATTAGCGACAGATTGTCTCCCTCGTGGTGTTTTGTATTCAGTTATTTATAGGCAGTTGTATACGTTAAATACGAATACAATAAAACAATAAAAATATCGATATCTATTTTAAAAAAGAAATTCTAGTCCCTATTATTTCTTTTTTTATTTAATAACAAAAAATCGAATTTACATAGTCATACCCGTGGAAACAGTGTTGACTCTTGATGATGTGACGTATTATCTGGTCCTTGACTATTTATCCACAAATCCCGTATATCTCGACACGTGTGTACACGCGTCAACGCGATAACAAGACGTGTGATATTATTACGCGAGAATACATAACAAGGTGTTATTAGGCAAGAAGCGGAATAACAGTTTCCCGCGCATGGCTCGTGGTAGGTACCAACCACCTTACGAGGGTGGTGGATGCACGAGGCTATGATTAATGGTATTATCGTTCGGGATGCTGCGGATGGGGTTGGCTGGCTGAAGCTTCTTCCCGAGGGAGTGGGAGACACGGATTTTCATGGTAAACACGTTCGTCCTCTCTTGACAATTATTACTCCTCGCCTGGTTCTTCTATAGGGACGTTAAAGGTAAGGAAAACGATACGCCAGCGCCGCCAGCGGCGAGAAACGGCAGCCGACGTGAGATTAATTTTTATCTTTTACGTCGCTCGAAAGTGTTTCTGAGTAAGTCGTAAGGGAATGATAATCAGGATAATAATATATAAAAAATTGAATCGAAGGAATGTTATTTAACGAAGAGGATTGTTCGTTTAATCTTAATTAATTTGATAATGGTTAATCTAAATAGATCCAACCATTTACCTCTTTCGTATTCCATTTAGGCAAAGTGGCGAGGACTCTTTATGCGTGATATTCTATGCTTGCGCGTGCTGCTTTAGAAACACGTGCGTAGGAATCGGAGTAATGCGAATTGGTCTTGACGTGTAATAGAAGTGGGGGACTAACCCTAAGCCAGTCACCCTAACAGTCCCTCAGTCAGTCACTCTCGCTCACTCATATAAAACTCGAGCCTCGTTTAATTTTCGTAGACTCGAGAAAGACGTGAATCATTTCATTGTCTTTTGTATATACGGCGTATACGCAATACGCATTATGCTGTACCTTCGCTATCGATATTACACTGCCTATACAGAAGTCTGGCCGACTATTGTGCGACCTCTCGAAATCCCTTTTCAGAGCATTCCAAACAATTGTTCCAGCATCCCGTCGATGGACCGTGACGCTGATAAAATCGATAGCGTGGGACGAGTAATTCTTCTTTTTTTTTAATTTTACAAAAATTACCAGTTAACCAAGATAATGGGGAAAAAGTGAATAAAGAGGGTGGAAGAATAACGTCGATTCGTGACCAGTCACTGGCTTCTCGGATAACATTGGCAAACATGGCGGGACACTGGGGACGAAGGGAAAAGGACCACTGCCTTCCACTCCATTCAATTCGCAGATCCTATCCGACCATCTTGTCCAGCTAACGGAGCCCCCCATAATAAGTCGGCTGTTGTAAGTAAAGAAAAAAGTCAACTAGCGACCAATAAAGGTTTGCTCAATAATATTATACCTTTGCTACGAGGTGGGGGAGGTAGAGGGGGTGGGGGATAACTTTAATATGTCACATTTATGGCTGTTTGGTTTATTATGAGAACCGACCCGTAAATGGTTTATTGGCCATTTCCGTAAAGATTCCCATGCGACCTCAACAGGACGAATTCGTCAACCTAGGACACTGACAATTTTCACCTTGCAATTATCCTCTCCCCCAAAATCCTTAATTTCGAGTATGCGACTAATTAGTTTCAAAATTCACAGACGCTATTTTCAATGACGTTTAATTGAAACCGTTACGAGCACGAACAAAACGGCCAAAGACTGAAAACGGTCAATAATGCGATTCCATTCTGAACTCACTCAAGCTAAATAACGATTTCTATACCAAGTCGAATGGCCAATTGAAGTTTGACAAATAAAAATGGTCACGCCTTGTTCTCAAAGGATAGTTTGGCTAAAAGTATAAAGGGCAACGGGCGAGGAGAGGGAAAGAAGGAAGAACACAGAGCGAGAAAAGAGTCCCAAAAGACCTCCAAGAGGAACCCTTAAGTTTAGGGCTTCCCCTTTTCAAAACAACACTTTCTAATATTTGCATAGAATAAGTCTCTTCTCAAAAGCAATCTCGTTATTTAAACGGTCGTTATACGACATGGTACGGACCATTGTTCGTCTAATTTTAACGCTCCTTTAGGAACACAGGGTCGTTTCGCCGTCAGGGTTTCTTGGGCACGGACAACCGAAACAAACTTTGGAATAACGCGATTGTCCAAGTTTTCATTTCTTAACAGTCTTCCTTAGGGGGTAGGGAGGGGGCCACCTTTTTTTCACGGTGGTTTTCGGGCATCCTTTTGGATTTTGCCAGGAGAGTACAGGGGGCCCTTTTCGAACAGCCCTGTCTATGGGGCCTTATTTACTTTTCAATGGTACGAGTACAGTCGGTACACTCTAGTACAGGCTATTTGGCAATTAGAACCGGCGGTCTGTACTCCCCGTCAACAACCGGGTCAATAAATAGTCAACAGTATACAGTTTTATGACAGTCATAAGGGTGTATTTCTATAGTCAAAGGATAATCCTATTTTCGAGCTTAGACCCCCCTTTCTTTTTTTTTCCCTAAAATTCGACAACTTTGCGACCCGACCTATCGAGGGTTACATTTTTTTTTACAGTCGAATTTAATCAGCGCGTGAGCCTTGTAGGTGACTAATTAATCCTGTTAATGACAAAAAAAATTTTATGTTGGGTTAGATTAGATTTTACGGTTGGATTCGTGCCTTTAACCAGGTTCATTAATTGCGTGTATTTTAGGCACTTGTTTGTTGGAAAGGAAAAAATTTAATTAATTATTAGCACCCACGAATTTAACCCTTTAGGCGTGTAAGCTGTACGAAGATTTTTTTCTTTTCTTTCAGTGTCATTCATTGCCGTTCGAGTAAAAGAATTTTATGCGTTTCATGGAAATTTCGAATTGACAATCGGACAGGTATGCAATTACGATTTACAAATCCTCATTCAGGTTTACACGTTATTTTGCACCTAGAACAATTTCAATGACCACTAGAAAGGAGGGGTCACACCTTTCAAAGGTACTGTCTTACAATTAGCAACACTTGTTCGTTGCTATCGGTTTTATTTCTCTGCTTACTGTTATACCGTTCTTCTAACGGGGTCAGCGATTAATGGAAAAAACCCGGAAAACTAGGGCGATACAACGAGCACGTACAGTCCCGAAAAAAAGGATATTTCCGAAAATACGTTGGCGATATAATACGATAAAAAAATAAGACACGTGTTTCACGTATTAAGTTAAAAATTAATTTTCATTTTTTAAGGTACGTCAAGTCGTTTTTAAAATATAGCCAAATATTTGTTGAATTACGTAATATATATTATTCGTTAATACAATATCGAATGTCTATTCCCAAAGTGCAGTATAATTAATAGGATCACGTAGTACGTATTAGTCGTGTACAATTTGTTCTATTCACGAAATGTCGTATAAATTAACGAAAATATGGAGTAGTGCTTTATATCGTTATCATTAAACAAATAAAAATTATTATCAATCAAAAATACATTTGCGACAGAGTCACGTCGACGAAAGGTGTCTCTGCTCACGATTCGAGCCAACGGTATGATTGTCTCTGTCTCACGCGTGCGAACTCCCGTAAGTCCGTCTCTCTCGCACTCGCGGCAAGTATAGAAAGCTCGAAAAATTTGAAGATTTCTCTTGTCTAATCGGTCGATCGAATCGGTGGTTTGCAAAAGTGACAGCGGAAACTGCTTGTCAATTTCGATTGCATAATATTGCGATATTTGACCAAAGCAACGGTTGACAGTTGTCAAAATAATTGTAGCATTAGATTAGGATAGCGCGCTGTGTATCATAGACTCGGGCCGAGGAAAGTTGCCGTTTTCGAACAAACGTCTCGGGACCACTTGTTGCGCTTCAGACTGTCGGCCAGGTATTAGTAGACACTTACGAAAGTGAGAAAAATTGGAAATTTTATATTTTTAAAAAAAAAAAGAATTGTCAGCTTTAACTTACGTCATTTTTATATTAATTCATTCATTTTTGATGATTTTTTTCATCGCTTGTCACAAGTTAAACTGATTTTGCTATGACTATGACTATTTATTGGCACCGTCACCATTTTGCTTTAAGGGTTGACGAGGTACATTCTTTTTTTGTTTAATTAAACGACGCGCAATTCTATGAATTCGAAATTCTTGTGACTTTCTAAGGGAAATACAAGGGTTGATTCGATTGGCTGAGCAGACTACTGGGAGTTGACTGGTTGGCGCTCGGAGGCATCTCAAAATAACGATTATCTCTGTTCGCAGAGACGCCTCTAATTAACCGAGACGGTAATTAACGCTAATTGGATGGTGTGATTATCTAAAAATCATACGTCACGGTAATGCTACTGTAAAGGCTCGTTGACTATTATAGGGATGAATGCTTACAGCAACGTATAAGGTTAGGTTAGTCGTAGATCGAACCTCACACGAATAAAGCGCCAATCGAGGTTTCCATGTGTTCGTTATCTACTGGTCCTTTTCAGTGGGCGCGATAATTCGTGTAGTTTTAGTGATTAATCGAGCGTATGATCAAAGCCAGTGGAAAAATTCATATCCAAACGCGTCTGTAACGCGTCAGCCAATGACAGCGTCGAAATTTCGTCATCCATTTAATCATTTCGTGTATTCACAAATTCATTTGTCAAATATAAATTCCGCAGAAAGTTACAAGCGCAAGAAAAATATTCCAGAAACGTAATTTGAGAAAACGAGGGAATTGGTGAAAAATAAAAATAATAAAATTGGAAAAGTAAAAAATATCTTAAATCCATTCAGTAAAGTCTCGTGTAACTGTCGAAGGGGGATTGCCAGCATTTTCCTAGTCTCTATGGCGACAAACGAGCCTTAAATTGATTGGATAAATATGACAGTGGGTCCAGTAGGGCCCGTTGGGTCCTGTGACTGACAAACGCCTTAAGATAATACTCGTTATCCAAGAGAACCAAGTGGGCCCTTCTGTATATCCAGGCAGACCGGTGTCTATATACACCTCTTGGATCCTTTCACAGAATTTCGTCTAGCACACGCTCCTCCTGCCCACCTTCAATTTCCTGGAGGTAGAAAGGTGCCTCTTGATACTTGCTACTCGAGTAGCCTTCTTCTTCGTCCTCCTTCTTCATCTGCAGCCACTTCTTCGTCTTCTGGTAGCCCTCACTATTTGCGTCTGTATATATACACTGCATCCACTGGCGTTAAACTCTTATACCACTCTTTATCTTTATGCCCCTCTACTGTGCTTGCCTTGTTTACACTTCTATTAAAGACCGTCCATGGATATGGCTTTAGGAAGTCGACAACTTAAACAGAAAAAAAAAGAAGCCACATGTATCTGCTACGTAAAATTCATATTTTTCATCATCCTTTTACTCTTTTAAAATTTATCAAAATACCTCCAAGCACCCTCTACATACGTACCATGCTAAATGTCCTGAATAGTCCAGTTTCCCAGTTGAATGATCCAACTGCCAAACGGCTATTCCGATAAAAGAAAAACTCCTATCGCTCTGGATGATCTGTGGGAAAATAAAAATTCAACTGATCGATCCTCAAGAAACGATAAAATCGTGAAGACGTCGTGGCTCAAAGTTAAGTCAAGTTTACAAAGCACTGCGACCAGTGAGATGAGTTCAAGTATTCCAGGTACCTATGTAAACACGTGGCAGGATCCCTGTGGTAAGACGGACGGAGACGTCGCTGTTTGTAAATGATAATGACCATTAGAACGTTGGGCTAGGCAACGCGTTCCTTGTGTACGATGATTCTTCCACTTAGCAGAGTGACGAGAAGAGCTCCCGTCTTATGTTTACCCGGCTATACCCCGAAGGACAGATTTTCGTCTGAGGAAAAAAGGACTCGCTGTTGCCGATGTCGATGCTAATGTTGGCTGAGCCCTGCTGGAAGGATCCTGAAGATGAAGAGCAAAGGGATTGTACAATAGATAAGGACACAAGGATCATGATCAGTATCACTATAGATACTAGAGATTCGAGAGCCGTTCTGTCTGGACGTGTGAGGTCAGTATTAACTATACGTCAATGGTTTACGAGACAGCCCAAGCAAACCAGTCAGCCAGGATTGCCAACCACGCGAACCAACTGGAACCGATGAACATGAATGTTCACGAGCGCCACATGTCCTTAGGAGTCTGGCTCATAATTGCCTCTAACCACTAGATACATTTTTATCTCAATATTAGACAGATCTATATGTACTTTCTCTGTGGCAATACTTGCTTTACTTGTTTAATCAAACGTTACAATATTTTCAATGATTACCTCGAGCCTTATAATACGACTTTATACGCCGAGTTCATAATGCTTAATGCTCGTCCACTCGTCCTTCATCATCTTCCTGGACCCCGACTTGTGCGGCCGACTCCTGCAGGGTTCAAAGGTCCCAGGACCGTGGCAAAAGTTATGTTTACGCGCGATCGGAACATAACGAGTCACGGATAACACGGCAGTATTCGCCAAGAAAGGACATCCCGCTGTGTTCAGGACTTGCGTCATGCTTTACGGGGTACGTTCTGTGAAATATTATGAAATTATGCGGCGCCCGTTCATGGGGGTTGCGTGCGCCTGATCGGAGGCTTCAGATGATCTAGGATACCAAGTTTCCTGTAGGACAGAGCAATTAGAAGTCGATGACGAGTACGTATGCTTGATAAGGTAGTCAATGGATTTTTTAGAGAGAAAATTTTACCATGTGGTTCGTGTCCGTGCTGTCACTTCGTTTGGAAAAAAAAATGTTAATTTCCTTTAACTTTCTGAACTCTCTTCAAACACTGATGCTTCTTGTGTTACGTCGCCACGTGAAGATGTCGAATTTTACACCGGGACGTTAATTACATTAGAATCGATTGCTTCTGCCTGTCCTGTTCTTTATCATTGAAATTTCATTGACAAATAAATTTATCGTTTTATACCAGTATGACAGTGGATACTTATACTTCGTCTTCCTGCAAGCAATATATATATATGTACGTATAAACATAGTTAAAAAAGAAGAACCATAATGTAAAAATTCTCTAAGACGTACCGAAATACAAGAAAGTCCAAGGAGAAGAAGAGAAGTCAGAAGAAGAAGAAGAAGAGAGTCAAAGGAAGAAGAAGCAGCTAGTCGGGCTAGTCGGGAATAATCACTGAGAATGTAAAGGGGTCAGAAAGCGAGCCCTGAAATATTCGCAGATGCATAAAGACGTGAAATATGGCCGCATGAATCAGCTGCTCTTGCCGCGGAGTGAACGGGTCCGCGGGAGGGTTTGACAATATCCTCGTGCGGCATTCTGCGCGGATTAGCGCCTCGAGGTTTTATGGGCCATTTTGTTTATGCACGGACGGGGCAAGGTTGCCTTCTTTCGCACGCACGTGCACCACGACTGGCGCGTTCCCTCCTAACCTCTACGAATATTTCAAGTATGCACTTCTCGGGACTATCGCACGAGACTATAGCCAGACTGCAGGAGACTCTTGGGACGTTCCAGTCGCTCATTGAAAACTGTAGGAAAATTATATAACTACGTAACCAAAGTATCCCGATCAATTACGTTCGCTTAGTTTGTCAATTTTAATTAGGTTATGAACTCACCTAGGCGGCCATATTGTAGAGGGCGTGCGAGTCGTTGAGGTTAGGTATGAAATCAGACGAATAAAAGTTGAAAGAGAGATAAATGACAGGGATGGAATATGAGATTTTTTTTTAAGGTTTGGCTAGGTCGGTGGGGGGGATGTACGATTCATAGAACAGTTCCGACGGTACCTTTGCGGATTAATGCGACAATGGCGAAAGCCCATCGACTGGAGAGAGAAAGAATATATATTCTATATTGGATGCGACGCATTCGGTGCACGACGTACGTGCACACGAGTGAACTGGTGTACGGGTCGCTCGGTGTACACGATCCTGAGGGACAATGGACCGAGTTCCGAACAATAAAATACAAGAGCGTCACAAAGCAGGGATCAGCGAAACAACAAGCGGTTTCACTCGGCTCCAATACGGATTACAGGCAGATGCTTCGTTGCGTTGCGTTGCGTTTGGGATTGTCCCTACCTACGTTGGCCTACCCGATTAGTTGCGTTTCCTACGTTCTACACGTTTCGAATACCGAAATCCGCCCACTGACAATTGAGAGACACTATCGGCTACTGGTTACTTGCTACCGGTGTTGTGGATCGTCCAAGGTATTTAGTATACCTATGGATATACTGTATGAATATACGAGCTTTTGTACTTATGATAATTAGCAGTGTCACGAATGGACTTAATGGGATTTAATATATTTTTGACAGGGGAGTTTATTCGTTCGAATATGCTGTTTAGAAGGGTGGGGAGGGTTGAATTACTTTGGTATCTAGAGGGCGTGTATTTTAATTTTCTGTCGATAAGATATCTGTTGAATGTTGATATAGGGAAAATAGAATTTTTTTCTGAAAAAGAGAGAGGGGGTGTTGAGAGAGAAATTAAAATTGGAAAATGACGAGAGTACGATGCAATTTCCCTGGCAAGTTAAAAGCGAGCGATAATGCCGATCGATAAGGGCGACATATCGTCTCTACTCCCGGCCAGGAACAGTGCGAGCGATAGGATCGCTCTTGTGAAAATCCCAGACGTAAAAGTGACACGTAGGAAATTAAAAAGATAGTATTTTAAATTGAAAAAAAAAGTCGGCACAATGTACTTTTGCCGGGCGGCGAGCGAGGGTGAATCTGGAAGCGATTGGCGGTGGTGGTGGCGTTGCTGGTTACTGGTTACTGGTGGAGGATGAAGAATGGCGGTTGTCGAAGAGGAAAAGCCGTGCTCCACTCGTAGGAGAACCAGGAAGTCAATGGGAGCTAAAAATGAAAGAAAGGACTCTGGTAATTAACGGTTTAAATTGGATCTCAGCTGGGCGGCTTATTGCCGATTGTCGGCACCAGGAAGACGACATAGCAAAATCAAGAACAAAATTGCTTCAGCACACGGAGTGTACCACACTACGTCATTGTACTTGGGACAGATCATCCCCTTTATCTTGACCAGAAGAACCGAACCACTAGAGAAGATCACCAGCTTCTTAGCCACCTGATACCCAAGAAATGTTCCTTAAATTTTTCTACCTTCATTTTTCCTAATACAATTTACCCCCATTACGTAATTACAATTACAATTTCATTTTAGTATTCAGGTAATTTTTTTTGGCTGACAAAAATATATTTATTCAGTGTAACTTTGCAGTCGCAATGATCATGCTTGTATTTATCTGATTTCTGGCATTGTCTATAGGTAGACTACGGTCCATGGGTATTGTCATGATTTCGTGAGGAGTAAAACGTAGTGATAAGAATGCGAGTGAGAGAGACGGAGAAAGAAGCGTACATAAAGGGAGAAGGCAGACCTCAATCGAACTTTCTAGGAGGGATTGAACAACCGTTTTCTAATTACCAGTTTATCGGACTGGACTCCTCCCTTCGTTCTCTTTTGGTTTACTCCCTTTTCCTACATCGGCGAGAGTTCACTCCATCCAGTTTAGTCCCTCAGGAACCCAGCCTGATCCTCACCCTAACCCACAGGCCATCCCCATACCCTAGTGTCTCCCCATCTATCAGCAGAGTCCACTTGGATTTCATCGTTTTCGTTAGCCTTCGCCAAACTCCGTTAGAATCTCCAGCATACAAGCAGAGATGCTATCAGATGAGATGAGATGAGATGAGAGGCAATACTGGAGCCAGAGGGTTATAGAGTAGCAGAAGAGAGTACAATTAAACTCAATCCTATACAAGTTGTTTTTCTTTTGATTCGCCCCGCTCCCTCACATGACAATTCCAATTTAACCCGCCAACTGACTCCGGACTCCTGCCATTCCTCTTCTCCTCCTCCTCCACCTCCTCCTCCTCCTCTCTCTCTCACTCTCCTCTCCCACGCTACCTCATCCCTCGCTCACTGTATCCCTATACCCATGCCAGGAATACGGGCCCTTTCCACTTTCTAAAGGGAACAGAAGGGCTGCTGACTTTTCGACATTTCAATCAGACATGAACCATCCTCCACGTAACCTCCTGGTCGAACCAGGAACGGAATGGACGGAACTGGACTGGTTCTCTCTAGTCTGTCTTGATTTCAGCCAATTCGTACTATTCCTGTGTTACTCGTTCAGTAACTCACTCACTCACTCGCTCTGACTGCCATTTCTAGTTCTTCTTTTCTCCCTCTCTCTTTCTCTCTCTCGCTCCCCGAATTCAATGCATGTTTTAATGAAACACTGCTGGCCCGCTGCCCATTGTCAGTAGCATTGTTACCTAGATGACTGGTCGATCGGAGGCCTCGCGCTTTTGTACCACCGGCAACCTTCTGCTCCCGCACAACCTCGACCGAACCAACGAATAATCCATCCTCCAAACTCGCCCCCAGGACCCACTGGCCCTATCAGTATTTTGGAAAACGTCCAGAGCAACAACATCAGCGACCTCAACAGCGACCTGGGACACCGGCACCACGAACACCAGTTACCGGCTAACAATAATCCACGAGGATCTCGACTTCCAGGGATGAGGGGCACCCTGTGCAGGCCCACTGGCTGGACCAGCCGGACCTACGAATGGAATTCAAGAATCGAACGTTAGTTTCAAATGGAATGGAAGTAAAAGAGAAATATATAAATACAGTCTGATGTTGTACCTGGATTATTTGGAGTTGCTGGAAAATTTCATTTGTCAGCATTTTATCTGGGCTTTGCTTTACTTCCCTGCTGGACTGCATTCACTGACTCATCATATTCGCACGAGACAGCCATGAAACGGCCCGAAGAAACGGTTCGCGTTATGCGATTCTCTACGCTAATAACTTCTTTGTCAGATGTGTCGGGCGCTGCAGTTTTGCCAGGGCTGCTGAAATAACGATCTAATTCGCCGAAGGAAACAAAGATCCCGTAGCTGCAGGTTCGTGCTGCGTTGTTCAACCTGAGGAAACCATATTTCTTTTCTTTTATACAGTACGGGTATGGCTTTTCTTTTATTCTTCTATCCGGACGCTCCCACTCCTCCCTTACCCCTCATCTTTCCTATAAACTTGCATCTGAAAATTCTCCCACGAATATTCCCATGAAAACGTGGTCCAGCATTCCTGAGACGATATTACCAAAAGTCGACAGGAACTTACCCTGCGGTTAAGAAAATTATGAGAGCGTTGTATTAAAATGGACGGATTTCTTTTTTTTATTATTAGTGTTTGTCTGGTATCGATATTTGCGTAATGGCAGTTGGAAAAAAAATTCATTAGGAACGACACAGACTGTAATATGTATGTCTGTTATTGTTTGTTCAGAATATGGATTATCGGCAGCTAGTCAGCTCTTGAAATTCCACCTGAAAATATGTCGGGGGCTTTGCGTTTTTCATTGCGGTCCAGAATGATGACGGCCGACGGTTCGCGTTCTTTTCTACGGGGAATGTGTACTCATTGTTGTCAACGGTCGGCGTTGCATAATAAAAATTCCGTTCGATAAATCGCGCCTGTGCGCACGGCCGTGGGGTATTGTCTAGCGCGTGCAGGAGTGGTTGCGGAAGGAGGTGGGAGGAGGAGAGGAGAGAATAATGAGAGAGAAAGAGAAAGAGAGTGTCAAAGGATAAAAGAGTGAAGCAGTGAGTACGCTTTGAGAATTTGTGAAGCGACTGTCGAGAGACAGTGAATTAATATATTGGATTGTGTCGTATGGACAATACGATCCTTTTATGGTAGAGGGAATATTAACTGTTAAAAATAAAGGTTGGTATCAGTTACTAAAAAAAAGAAAAAAGAAAAAACAATAAAGATCGAAGTAAGAATTAGAATAATTAAGGACAAGAAAGGCGTGGATATATTGTAAGTAAGCAGCAGCAGATCGTGTCCATTATGGGCTGTTTCTAAGAAAATAAAGAAAGAAAGAAAAGAGAAAGAGGAGAGCGTGAGGCATGAATTAGAAGGAATAGAAAGGCGGTGATTTCTTGTGTTAAAAAAGAAAAAAAAAAGATGGCGAAGGTGCTACGCTTCGTTCGTGATACTTCGAACGAAGGTTAATCGCCGGATCTTTTCACACCTGAGTAACAATGGCTACCGTCAATGGGTCATCATGTTGGTATCCATGAAACAGTCCATTGTCTATGAGGTCGTGGAAGGGAAGCTGGTTATTAAGACGTTAAAAATTGGAAATTAATTAAATAAATACCAGAGGCTACGCTCGGCGTTATTATACATACACCTAGGCTTGACCGTGACGTATTATGTGTCGAGGCGTTAATGGTGGTTTCCTGGCGTGTCGAAAGATCCCATAATAAGGCCCAAAGATTCCAACAGCCACTACGATCCAGCTACGTTTCTTTCTTAACCCGTGAAAAGTGGAATTTCCTGGAAAAACATAAGAAGCGTTAGTAGCCGAAGTACGCAACCGGAACTCGAAGATAAAATTGGACAAACCATAATGAACGGATCCGGTGGACGATTTTGAAAAGACCAAAATCATTCAAAAAATAAATAAGAACAATGGCGGTCAGGGAGGTCCTTTCTTCAACGTTTGTCCCAAAAGTCTTCAAAACGTCCTGGCGAACATCGACAAGCTCGCCCGTGGAAAGTGTCACCGTATACAATGGGCAGGAATCCCGTTTCGTCAAAGAATAAAAGGACAGTATCCCAAGGGAAAGGGACAGTCCCAGGATGGAGGAAGTAAACGAGAATTCTCGAGGATCTCGTAGACTTTGTGCAAAGCCATGTTTTGGGCATTGTAGCGTCGAGATAATGCAGACGCTCCTGAAGGAATTGTCACCAGGTGTCAGGACGTTCTTCTTCCTTCCTCTTCGTCCTGTTTACCTCTTCCTTTCTCTCTCTCTCTGTTTCTCTTTCACTATTTCACTTCCCCGCCCTGACAAATCAAAAGCCCCAGTGTATTCCAAGATTCTCTAATTCCTAACCTAACCTAACGAAGCGTACTGCTCCGAGTCTATGTAACCTCTCTCTCACTCATTTTCCGAGTGTCGCTGCACATTCTCACATCCAACGTTTCTGTCTCTTCCGGTTACTCGGTGCAGGAGGTGCAGGAGGTGCAGAAGGGTACGAGCATTAATGTAGGTACAGCTAGTAGGTGTCGGTAGGTAGAAGGAACGCCCTGGCTCTAATTAAGTAAATGCCTGGGAGCTCCTGCTCTTCGCGCCAACAGACAATGTTCGCAGTTTCGCACCCTCGCGGCGCCTACAGCAACTACTCACACCCGCCGTTAGTCCCCGGAGCCCAGTTTCCTCTTCCATCAGCCCGTCGCGCAGTTCGCTTTAATTAAATGCTTTCACGACGCGATTTTAGAGTCAGCGAGCGAACTGATATAAAGGCGGCCTAAGGATCGCGAGGTGTCAGCCTAGAAGAGTTTCAACGTGACGTGAGATCACAAGAGCACGTGCAGTCACCGTGTGTCCATCGTGCGCGCTCACCTCTGCTTGTGACAACCCTTTCTTTCTGAAGCTTTGGCCAGAGAGTTCCTTTCTCGGCATAAAAACCACGGCGAAAGGTAAGTCCCGTTTTCAAGACGGTCTTGCGACTTTTTCAGCCGCTTCGTTTTACGTTAGAGGTTACGTTGGTACCTATTCAAACCGCTAGGTGGCAACATCGAGCTTTTTCACACACTACAGATTTTTCTTCAATTCATTCGCACATTAGGCTGCTACATTATGCAGGGTTTATGTTTCATCGTCGGGGTAATAACGATAACGGGACGTTATTATATATATATATATATTTGTATAAATAATTATTTGATTATATTGAAAATGGTTATTTAATACCCAACGTTCATTCGACACCCGTGGACAAAGAAGCCTGGAAAACGCAGACTTCAAAGCCTCTACGCCAATTACGTTGGGCGTAACGGCCCTCTCTCGATGCTCTCTCCTCTCTCCTCTCTCAGCACGCTTCCCGACATGTTTAACGCTTATATTAGTATTCAGAGAGCGAGACTCTCGCTCACTTACCCTTTCTCAGTCGTTCAGAGTCTTTCGCAGTCGCGCCGCGAATCGCGCTGGCGCTCGTCGGGGGCGTTTTCTCACCCTCGTCGTCTAATTCGTCATTTTGCCAGGGACAAAGTGACGCACAGTGCGAAAATATGTAGGCTGAATGGCCGCAGTGAAGTCGCACTAACCGGCTTACGGCTGATGCCGAGGCCGCGGCGCTAATTGGCATTGAAAAAAGGTGCTGACGATAGCTAAGTACCCACCTACGCTACCTACGCTGCCTGTCGACCTCGTATTACGCCACCTACCCCAACTTCGCTAAATCCAAGAGAGAAAGAGAGAGAGAGAGAAGAAGTTTGTTATGCTCTAGGAACTACGTTCCCCTAAGAAGAAACAAAAAAGAAATTACATTTTAAAAATTCACAGAGAGAGAGAGGGGAGGGGGAGAGAGAACATGTAAAAATGCAGCAGCAGTATTCCTCCCGTTAAAAGTACCCTACCTACTGGCAGCCAGTCGTAACCCTCTATCCCTCTTTTACTTTTTACTCTTTTTTTTTCTTTCTCCTCCCCTCACTTTACCACTAGTCCTTTTCGACTTTACCGGTAACCCTATGGCTTTCTCCGACTTTTGCCAGACCCGCAAGCTCGACAACCGCCATTCGTATATCCGCGAGTCAACACCGTCAAACGTCGAAGTACAGTGGTGCAAAAAATACAGAGAGAGAGAGAGAAAGAGCCCAGCGAATTCGCACAGCGACAAACGCAGCGGCTCGGCCGCAAACGGCTCAAAGGCGCAAAAATCTCGTGCGAAACACAAAACACGAGTAATTAATTAAACGAGGAGAGTCGACGCCGACGTCGGGGAGGAGTTTCCTCGTGTCGCGGTTCCGGCCGTCCGGCTCAGGTTGCAACCTCCCTCTCTTCGGGATAGCACGCGACTCTTTGACCGCATCCGCTCCTCCACCTACCACCATACATATATCTAAATTATATATAGGTATATACATACCTACTTTGTATGTTTGCAACGAGCCCCCCTACCCCCCTGAAAAAAAAAGGCACCAAAGCCATACGAAACAGCCAGAAACGTCAGTAAAGGACTCTGGAAGGGGTCTGGTGGGGACGTGGGGGGTTGAGGTTACAGGTGAAAGGCCAAAGGTGCTTGCGGAAGTGGTGGTAGCGTTTGTGATGCTGGAAGGTTCACTCTGGGGGGGTGGGGGGAGGGGGCTTACTACTCGTAGAGGTTTGTCTTGAGCACGGTCACCGTTAGTTCGCTAATTACAGCCATTTTCTCCCACTATAACCTCCGGAGAGGTTGAACGCGATATTACCTAAGAGGAACGACGCTGCAAGCCTCTGCTGTGGCCGTTATTACGTATAAGCAAGAATGCATTCACACCCTTGTATTTACATTGGCGTCTATCTTTTTTTTTTATTGTATACTCTCTTGCCTTATCTTCTCGTTCGTTCTTGTTTTTTTTTTCTTTTCCTTCCATTGTTCTTCCGTCGCGCTATCTTCGTCTCTACCTGAGCGTTAATGGCGGGCACTTTATTGTGAGCTTTGTTATTACTCTTGGGGAGACCTGGTCCTAAGTGAAGTAATGGAGGTAGAGTGACGCCACTATGGTCACGAGGGTACGCGTTAAGGTGAAAAGTCAAAAAGTCAACAAATGCATAAGTCCCACTTAAGGTATATTGAGAGATAAAATGCATGCGAAGATTTTTATTGGGGGTCCCACTTAGGGCACCCGAAATTGACGGTTCTGGGGTCCTTTATAACCTGAAAGCGTCGTTTAGGGCTTCGCGTTGTAGGGCTTGGAGGTTTTGGTGAAAATTTTTGTAAAATCAAGGAAGAAAGCGGCGATGTAACAGGAGGGTGTTAAGATGCACAAATACCACGGGATGAAAGGGATGAAAGTTACTAGTGTATAATAACTGAGTTTTCGGGTGTCCTTAAATTTTACGGTCATTTCTACTTTCAAGGTCAGGACCGTTTGACCGAACGAAAATATTCTAATTACGGCAATAAGTCCGAATCCCGTTTTACAGAAATTTACGAAAATAACCTACGGTAAAGTCTCGTCCACAAATTCCGTTGTCTTCTATAAATTCCAAAGTATCTTCCAACCGGAAGTATCCCATGTAAATAAAATGAAGGAACAAAGAAAAAAAGCGGTATTCAAAAATTTCTTCTTTTTCAAAAAAATAATGGCATAACGATACATGCATGGAAAAATCTTTATCCCATCCCCGTTACGCGTATCGCGCACTGAGTGGTATTATAGGAAGGAAATATTTTTCAAGGTCGATCGACCGGCAACTCCTTTCGATCCATTGAACACACATCCGGCCATTTGTACACAAGCAATGCAACATGTAGCCACTTGGATCCTTACCATTGTCCAATATCGCGAGCCCCCAAATCTATTTTTCTCGAGCGGCCATTGTGCGCGGGAAAAATCTCTTGGGCACGTTTTTTTCCCCTTTATTATTATTATTACACCCCATACACTTTATTGGGTCCATCCTGTTGGCTTTGCTTCCTTTAGAAAAAAAATATATAGAACACCACGCACCCTGTAACAGATATTTGTATTAAATTCTAATAAAAAATAAAATAAAATAAAACCCTTGTTACCACATAGGGTGAAAAAATAATTCCCTAGGCGATTCTTCAAATCCTGATCTTCACTGAAGTGTCCTTACAGGGAATATCAGGAGGATAATATAAATCGCTTAGAAATGTTTTCCCTCGACCCACCCCTTGATCAGAGTCAGTTCCACCCCATGGGTATGGCGCAAATGAAAATTAGCATTTGGCTTAATACCTTATGGGCTCCCCTAAAGATGGATTCGCGGCACGAGTTCTGTGCTTGTGCTTTGAGCTTCAGGCTTCCGTCGCAGGTATCACTGTTCGGAAAGCACTCGAGGTTAAGAAGACATGCAAATCGCGTGCCGGTGACAGGTACTATTACTGCTGACGCTTAGAAGGAAATAAATTCGTACGTTAAGGGTGGCACGCGAACCCTCTTTATTTTTCAGCTTGTAGTACATGCATAATATATATATATATATCTGAATCTTATACCGGGTACCGCGTATAATTTTCTTGACTTGAGCTTGTCAGACCTGGATGGGTCGTTGGCGTCGAATAATTTCATCCCCCATCCTTTTATATGAGAAAAATATTATTCGCTGTGGGATAAGTGAGGGATGAACGCGAGTAAAGTCCTAACATCCCTTACTTATGGTTTTACTAGGAATTTGAAGAAAAAATTTTTTTTAATAATGCATACTGGGTTACGCACGAATGCGTGTACTCGTACGCAGCCACACCCTCCCTTAATCTAGGCATTCTCATGGTAATTCCCAGTTTTAGTTTCAGCCGGAGATTGTGCGCGAGACTGGTCAAAAAGGGGTGCGTTACGTGTCCGTCGAGTTAGTATGGTATAGGTAGTGGTATAAGGGTGGTAAAAGGAGGGAACCGTACCAGAGGTGGTATGACGTTAGGGGTGAAAAATTTTGAAAGGATTTAGCGGCTACTTGGTCAGGGTGGAATACGTTGTACGAACCACTCTTTCGATTGGGGGATGAAATGGTATTGAGAGAGAAAATTTCGGTAAGGAAAGTCAGTGTATATATGGAGCAATGCAAGGGAGGTTTGTATCTACCCTTACTTTTTTACCCTTTGGCCACATTTCTTTTTTCGCTATGCCCTTTTCTCTGGGATTTTTTTGGACTGTACTTCCTTATATTTTTTTTTCATTTCCTCTTTCTCTTCCTCTATCCCCCTACCCCCTTGTCCGCCCCTCTTTTTGGCTTTTTTTTGGGTCGCGCGGACGTTATGGAATTTTCTCTTGAAAATTGCACGCTGGGGTTTTGGCCCTGGGTTGGCTTACGCACAACAGCCCAGCATAGTTCACTGTCGCGTGAAATTCAATTATGTCATTCATTGCTCCCGTGGCTTCTATTCCCTTACAGAAGGGGGATGAGACTCTATACCTAAACCCTCCTGGAGGAACCCCCTGTCGCAGGGATGATCGGTGCAGATGCGTCACAAGTGTCCCCCGATCGCTTTCACAGGCTTTGGCCCGGCGTCACCGCCGTCGCCACAATTACTATTGGCTGGCATTAGCCTCGTACTGACAATCTTATGAACAATCAGGGGTAGCTACCCCTACGCGCAACAAGAGAGGATCAATAATTACACACTTATTCCCTTAAAAAACAATCTCTACGAAGTGAATCAAATTGTCCCAAAAAATCAATAAAAAAAAATCAACATCAATCGCCCTAACATCACAAAATTTTTCTAAATCTTTTTCTTCTCCATTTATTATTCATCCCTCTGCAAGGATCCCACGTACCATAAATCTCTCCACCGTATTATTTCTCATGCACCACACCACGTTTCCTTCCCAGTCTTTCTTTTCCTCCTTCACTCCGTACAAAAGCTAATTATTCCCTTCTAACAAGTTGGAAACACATGTCGTTCAGGTCCAGGACCGTTTGACGTAGTATAAATCCGGACCCTCGTTGTAACGCAATTTCAGCACATTGTCCCTTCCCGGTTATGAAACTCAATTCTCATTGTGCGATTTCGTTGGTCCAACCCAGTAGCAGCTAGGACCATCAGCATCAGGATCAGGATCAGCATCGCCATGGTCACCCCGTATACCCAGCTAACATACAAAACGCTCTACGTAAACCTTAGTCTACTAGATACATAATAATAAGGGTTGAAAACTAGTTCTTTCAGTCTTACCAACAGGACCACTCCACTGACAGTTTTTCTTTCTCAGGACGCGCAGGAAGCACAGAACGTCTATCCCGCAGGAGCAGCCAGGGAAGGACATGAATATTCGTAAGGATGGCCAGACGGTGGGGATCCATTCCTCAGGGTGGAAAGTCGTTCCCGACTCATGAATGTCATCCGCGACGTTAATCGACGGAATACAAAACCCATTAGAGGCAAAACCCAGGGGGCGCATCGAAACACGCCCGTGTCATTTTCGCCATTGTCACACGTCGTACAATTAGAATGGGAGCCGTGACGATCGTTCCAAGATGTCCATTGTCGCCATGGCCCTTAGCCTAACCTTTACCTACCATTCTAAACCTAGGTATATATATACCTGTATTCTTTTTTTATACTACTTCTCTTATTACACTTCCTACCCATCTTACCCCAAGGACTGACAGTGCAGACTTGCATTTCGCCAGAGAATTGTCTCCTCTTGTCCTCTAATGCGCCTGATCGTGCCGGATCGATTTTTCAGGATGGGATTTTTTTTTTTCTTTGTCACCAGGTACATACCTAACCCCTATATATATAATATACGATGCACGTGGCTTCTACGTGGCTGTATATTTATTTCTGGTGGTTCTATTAGCCTGCCATGAAGTAAGGTAGTTTTCCAAGTCATTAGAGAACTTCCTTTTTGTCTCTTATGGGACTTGTATGTCTTTTCTATGGGTTATCTCTCTTTTTACTCTTCTATTTTTATACTTCCCTCTCCCTCGTTTATTCTTGATTTTACTCAGTGATCCCTCGCTTCGTTTCTCTCTTGCTTCTTGACTCTCTCGGTGAACACTCCAGGTGGCGGTTGGTCCAACCCGACGGGGGTCTTCGGCGGAAGATCCTATCTGGTGTAAGGTGGGCGTGCAGTGGATCTCGTAGCACTGCTCTAAGAGCATCAAAAAATGAGAAACCTCTTACCGAATACAAATACGAGTATGCCACCTGGGTCCTGCGATATCGAACCACCAGACAAACCTTATGAGGGTTCCCAACGCGTCCAGTCGGCCCATTCCAGAAGCCTTGGATAAAATCTTGCAAGATGAGGTAGCATCCGTCAGTGACCAAGGTCATCCTGGTTACGAAATATCTAAAAAATAATAATTACCATTAATTTCAGCACCTGGGGAATATCAACCAGGAACGTGCTGAAGAACTTCAAAGACACCTGGTGCTACTGTACCTTGGATACCAAGCTGAAGAGAACACCCCAGGAACCATATCCAAAAATGGCGATCCAAGACATCCAACGGCGACCAATTGAAAACTGTAACATTGTTACTCCCGTCCTCTACCTCCTCATCCTCATAGTCTACGTAGCTTACAGTCTGAGAATCGTAGATACGTACCATCCTTGTATACAGTACCTAGAGCAATGGCTGCCTATTGTAATACACAGTCTCCAAAGGGTCTCAAACTAAACCGTTACCCGGCCGCCATTCATACAACAAATTAAGAAATAGCTTCGATTGTTGTGCGGAAATAGACTTTTCTTCCTGGTCCGCATGATCCATCCGAGATCTAAATGAGATGATCGTGTGAACTGTACTCTGTACTTCAGCAGAGCGTGAATAGAGCATAAGGATGTACGCGGTATGGCAAGTACACGAATCTCAAATGTATGAATATATTTATGCCTGTATCACAGGGTATATAAAGCGACGTTTTAATTCATACAATTTAAAAGCATCACTGCTGCCATCTGTTGTACTGTGTCGCTGACTTATTATATTATAGTAACTCACTATGGATTCAATGTGTGTATATGTGTATATATATATATCGTTTGTATACTCTAATCGTAGTATCTACCTTAAGGACAATCTTCCAGTGAGGTGGTAACCGCCATGTTCCTTTTTTACATCTTCTACAGGACCCAACAAAAGTCTTGCCGGCCTACGCTTCTATATGCGTTCGCATATAATGAACATATCAGATGGCTGCCAGCGATGTCTGGGATTACATATTTTGATCCTATGTTAATGCATACCGAAGTCAGTGGATGCTGCGGCTACAGTAACTGTGGCTGCAGCTCAGCCAACCTACTGGTATTGTGTCTATTTTGTATGCTGGATCAAATATGGTTACCTGCAAGATGGCGGTCCATGGTCATCTAGCGGATGTAGCGATAGGTATACCTAGTGACTTATGACGTAGTTGCGATGCTGTTGTTTTGTTTGTTTAATTTTTTCTGTTTTTTTCTTCTTCTCTGTTTCATTAGTGGCGACGCTCACTGTATTCATCCCGCCAATTTTGAACCACGTGCTTTTCGACTCTCTCGCATTTCTTTTGTACAATAGAATCATTTCGCTCGACACAAAAGCGCACTTGGACAGCTAACGCGGAGAGGGCAGTGGGCACGAGAGAGAAAGAGAGAGAGAGAGAGAGAAAGTGCGCGCACTCACGCACGCAGACTTCTTCTATACGAGGTGGAGAACGCTATGTTTTTGTTATTTCTGCCAACTCATCGGCCGCTCGTGGGAATTTCTTTGTAGGGCCCCAAACGTGGGCCCTACAATACGAAAATTAAAACGTGCCTATTTTTCTCCAGGTTCCTCCTTCTTATTCTTCTTCTTATTCCTCTTCTCCTCCTCCTCCTCCTCCTTCTTCTTCTTTTCCGCCATCTTCATCCAACCTCCCGGACATTATCTTTTGGAAAGATCCCGACACTCCGCAGCCGTGTATTGTCTTCTGAATTATTTGCACGATCACTTCCTGCGCACGGAATGATCCCCCTGGCTAAAGATAAAGAAAAGCGAAGATTCAAGAATTCATCTCGGAGGAAAGAATGATCTTTTTCTTTTTATTTTCAAAGAAACACTCACCTGTAAAGTTTCAACGCCATAATTCCGGCACTTGTTGTATGGCGGAACCGTCATCCTATGGCGGCAGCCATTCTTCTTATTATTATTCTCAAGGGTTTCTGATCTACGAAGAAGTTGTAACTATAATGGTCACCCATACAGGTTTTTCGGTGGTAGTTTTTATGATGTCTGCGTTCGGAGATTCCATTGTCCCATGGTGCCAAGCAGTCTGGTGGTACAGGAAGGGAGGGAGGGGGAAAGCGGAGAGGAGGTGAGGGGGCGCCGAGCTCAGCCACCCCGCATGGAATTGGGACCCCTTAGAAGGAAGGAGTCAGCGGTAGCAGAAGTCAGCGTGAGACGTAAGTAAATTCCTAGGGCCCAGAACCAAGGAGAAGATGCCGGTCAGGTTGTCGAGCATTAGGGTAGTCTCATCGAGCGAGTCTCGTCCATAGAAGAGAATAAGGCCCACAATAAGAACAGTTCAGGACGGGGCCCCGTTCGAGAGTATAGAAAATTCGTCGAAGTGACCAAGAGCACGCACCACGCGCACGCAATATCCTTAAAGGTTGGGACCTACGGGGTCCTACGGGGTCGTAAATTCTGGATGAACCCTGAAGAATGAAAGAGAGAATGGCGGACGTGTACGTCGTGGAAGACCAGAATTGACTTCCCAGAAACCGTGAGGCCCCTCAAAGGTATAAACTGTACAAAACGTTTCTTTAAGTCTTGTATTTCTTTACTTACGCCAAATACAACCCCCTTCCTCCCTCCTCCCCCTCTTCATTCTGGGCCCATAGTATAATAATGCCCTCTATTGGTACGACTGATTTCCATTGACTCTCGACTCGACTCCAGTTTCTGACTCGAGTACTCGGTACTTCGGTTTCAAAGAATCAAATATCCTCCATATACGTAGGTTACTGGTACTCCTTGTGCTATACTGTGTACGCGGTAACTCCGCTCCTTGAGATCCCGTTGCTTTCGAACGAGCTGGAGGTACAGAAAATGTTATTAAGATTGGGATCTGAATGCGAATGGGCATAACAAAATGGTCGAGTATTTGGGTGGGGAGCTCGAAGGCTCTCTCTGCGCGCACCAAAATCCTCTCTCTCTCTCTCACTCTCTTACTCTCAGTCAAGAGAGAGACCCTATAGTGTATATATGGACAAAGCCGTTTTGATTTCTATTCGCTTGGCGCGCCGTTCCACGCAACGCTCCTGCTAATATAATACAACGTCATTCTCATCGAAAATTAAGTCTCCACTTATTAGTACAACAGTATTCGAGTGGGTATATACGCGTAACACCGAGTGCTGTGGACTAGCCTTTAATAATGCTGAATAAAAACCAAAGGCTTGAGTAACCTATAGGTTAGATAGGAGCATGGGTCCTTTCTTTGACTATTTTCATTATTCCTATCACCTTTTTTCGATATTCCTTAACTCACGCACTTACGCATTCTCGTGATTTTTGTAAATAATACATTTCTTGAATTTTCATCCAGGAAAATCTTAATTTTCTCAAAGATCGACCTGGCACAATTTAATTATTACGTATGGCGCAGTAAGTGCACTGAATCCGTGCCAGCTAGAGTACATTATATACCCCTTAGGTAAGGTGTGGGTATATTTTTAGTTTATATATATATGTATATATATAGGGATATAGGTACACGTGTGCACCTACCGTGGAAGCTTATAAGTGCCGGGTACTCGATTTCAATGACTGCTGGCTGGTATTGTCGTGAAATTCAAAGGAAATAATTATGTTCACCTATGCCAGGCCGAATCGGTGAGGTTTTGTGCCATGCGAACTATCGCGTCCCGTTCATCTCGATAGGCAGATATTGCGAGAATTATGGTTGCAATGAGAACTCATAAACGCGACCATAATGGGAATAAAGGGCCGAAAGTGCTTACAAGTATAAGAGAACGTTATTAGAAAGCCATATATATATATACATAGCACGCCTATAGATCTTGACTGAGAGAGAACGAAGTGGAGAAAAAAAAATGCAAAAAAGATAACAACAATCCCATTTAATAAATCGTGACAATAGAATCGATTATTTTCATAGCGATCAAAACAAAATGGACGTTCTATAAAATATTGAGAGTATCGTTCTAAGCTTGTCTTTTGATTATTAATAATGATGGATAATAAAGGGGCGGTAGGGGGAATGAAAAAGAAAGGGGGGGAAGGTAATAACAGACTAGACTCGGGGATGATGCTGATAAACGATGCAAGCTAAAGCAATAAAGAGAACCTGATTCGAACAGCTTCGGTCATTGTTCGCTTTTGCGGTCTGCGCGACGTATTTGGACAGTCGTTGTTAACAGCAATGAATCCGCCATTGTGACGTTATTCCATGGGACAATTGAGCCATTATGGCAGAAACTGCCTTCCGCGCCTCTTCTCAACGTAATTACATTACGCGTCCGCGGTCGCGTCGTATTACGGTCACGTACGGTTACGTTGCTACTGTTAGGCAATTGTGTCGGTATAACAATTGTCCATAGCTATTAAACATGGCAATGGACTGGGCTGGGAGTGTCTACAGCTGTTGGCCCAGTTTCCCATAGACGTCGTTATTTTTTTTTTCACCTACAAAACAAACCAGATAGTACACGGGTGATTAGTGGTTGGGTTAAGTAGGGTGAACGTGGATTTTGAAAAATTTTGAGAAAAATTTTTTTTCTCGTTTCCACGCCTATGGTAATGCTGGTGCCAGTCTGTCTGGTCGAGACAGCATCCCCCTCACCCCATACCACTGTCCATCCCCATCTCAGCGACTTACCAAGGCAACTCTCAGAACCTTCTTATACCCATAACCCACCCTTCGTAAAACGCTTTCCGCCCAAAGCAAAGAAACGTAACGAAGGCCATCTGAAAAATTCTTGGCACCCCGTGGGGCGACTCCACCCCCTGATACATGCTCGGAGAGTCTCTTTTTTTATTTTTATTTTTCATCCACAGAACGGTGGTTTGTTACTCATGCTATTCCGGCTATTCCAGTTAGTTTACGTTTTCGTTCCTCCGGCGGTCATGTGGGAAAATGGACTCGCCGGTGTACGATTCTTTACGGTTTTTATCATTTATGTAGATAAGCCGTAGGGCAGGTGTAGGAATTGTTTTTTTTTCTTTGTTGGGGGGTAGAAACTTCGATCGGGAATATCTGGTTGTTTTTCTATTGGTTTTTCTCACTCTCTTTTTTTTGTACTCTTGACAGAAATTCAGACTAATGGTCGACTTGCTCTGTTTGCAGAGAATAGAGAAGAAGAAAAAAAAAGGTTACTCCTTCCGGCGAACAATGCTTCTAGTGTTACTCGCAACACCCCCGTGCGTTCTATTCCATGGCTATGGGGACACCATGGGATTCCTTTTATATAGGTAAAAACGTAAAAGGATCACAGTACCTCCTGGACAATGGAGGCCACGCATTTTTGGCGTTCGTCTAACTTTGAATTATGTATATTGTCCTTTTTCACGGCGAGCATGTTGGTTCCACGCTTCTATATCTATACAATGCCTTTCATTCGGAATTCCTTTGGCCGGCAGAAGCGTCGACCAGAATTCACACTGAAAAGACCTGTACGGTATGTTCAAAGAAAAGAAAAAAAAAACATCTAAATATCAAAATACGCGTGCAGAGAATTTTCATACCGATTTTCCATAATCGGTAAAGAAAAAAAAATAATTTAACGCGACAAGTACAAGAAAAACAAGAGTACGAAACTGCCAGTGGTACAAAGAATCGAATCCAAATCGATCCCGCTCCCTATCAAACACATTCGATCACAATGGCGTCCCAGGAATCGATACACAAAGGAATATCATGGGACAGTGAAAGAGATCCTTTTGTTATGAAAGTTCAGAGTGCCGGTCCCGTATCTTTAGTAATGTCTTCCTTTCTCACTGTCTCTTCCGTCTCTCTTGATTTTTATTTCATTATCTCTCCACCCCCCTTAAACCCCCTAATGAAATACCGATTAAAAGAAAAAACCAAAAAAATTTCCAAAAACTCTCAGTCCCACCAACGGACCACTACCGATCAGTTACAGCCTATAATAATAATATGCGTAATATTAATTTAATTTTCATCCCAAATACACAGGGGTCGATCCTCGTCCTTATAGGTTAGGTAAGCGTAACGATCCCGTATGAATGGACCTGAATCGAGAGGCCTTGGTTACCGATAATATTATACCATATACTCGGGACAACAATAATGGCGGGTATACTGTATGAATCAATTTTTTTTTACTCGATACACGATACTTTCCTGAATCGCTTCTACACGGCAGGGATCAGCCAAGCGTGATCCGTGGAGAGGTTAGGTACGCGTAGGTAGAGGTCCTTTCAAAAAAGAATTGGTAAGGGAGAGAGAGAGAGAGAGAGAGGAGAGAGCGTAGCCAGGGTGTTCGGTTAACCGGCTAAGAAGATGAAGAAAGGAAGGAAGCAAGAAAGGGTTACTTGTGTATATATATATACATTGTATATCTGGATAGGATCTATACGAGTCCTGTACATTATTCCTGCACGGCTCTATAGTCATTGTAGAACACGTATATATGCTACTTCCGATGATCCTGACCCAGAGTGGATAGGATCTATCTGTTTACTTATTTTTTTTTTTCTATTTAAAAAAATCCCAACCATCAATGCCTGTCCACAATAAGGATCACGTTGTTAGCCGCGTCTCAAGTATTATAGATCCTTTTTTTTAATAAATAAAGATAAATCGAGCGGATAATAATTCGGTTGTATCAGCATTCCAGAGCAGGGGTCAGAGGTCAGAGGTAACTACAGAAGGAGTCTCTGTAACGAAGGGTGAAGGAGGGTAAGAAAAAAGGATCTTCGTAGACGAGGGAGTAAACCTGCTCCAGGATGCGTGGCTCCGGTTGGCAAAGGATACGACCCACTGTCAATTGTTAATGTCTATCCCGTTTCCGCAGGGCGCATCCTCCATTATGAATTTCTTTTTTTTTCAAAATTCAAAGACCCACCCTTGCACATGGAAGAAGCGCGAAGGCATTATTTTCCAAAAGTGTAATATCTCTCGGCCGAGCGAGCATCCTTAAAGCACAGGATGTGCCCGCAACAATTTTGTTTGTCCTGTCAGGACTGTTTGGGACTGGCCAGGAGAGTCATGACTGTGAGAGAGTACGAGAGAGAGGAAAATAGGTCGAGACCGATCACGAGGGGGCCTCGGAGAGAGAAGAGAACACGGGTCTGAGAATGGTCCTGGAGTGGGGGGATGGCGGAAGACGTAGGGGAGGGGATGCGCTCCTGGACCGAAGAGCCGTGAAGAATTTCGCACAATGCTTCCTGAAAACTGTCGATCATTCGCGTCGTTAATGCACGGCAAACGATTTTGCTGAATCAGCCATTACGACTCGAGACCTTGGCAATTTTCTTGGGCATTGTCATAAGAGGGAGAGAGACAGACAGATACGGTCATCCCATACCTAGGATCATCAATGATATCGAGCTGAAGTATTCTTATATATTCCAAACTTATAGGTTACGTAACTGATAGATCCAACTGATCGATCCTTTATCACGCGTGCATCCTGACGGATGTAATAGTTGGTAAATATCGATATGGTATAGTTGCCATAGTAACGTCTCTAGATATTCAGTAGGTATGGGCTATCACTGGTCTTGCACGTGGAGCATTCCGATGCCCGAGATAATATGCAGTTGGACAGGTTCCCGGTAGGGTTTTCTATTTTTATACGTGCTCCCCCTGAGGTCTATAACTCTGAAGAGGTTATGTTCTTTTCGAAGTGGCTGAGAGCGAGGAGGGGGGATCGCGCTGGTATACCTATAGCCACAGCGTTATCCATACGGTATAGAAGCCAGTTCGAAAGCTTTCACATTATATTTGAACGTGCTGTACAGGGCCATAGGCATGACCCAGGCATGCCCAGGTATAAATAGTGGTGTAGATGCAAGTCTGATCTCCTGCGCCATTGCTCTCTTGAGGATCCTCGATAGTCTTGGGGCTGGTTAACCTAGCGTTTTCCTGTGGGTCGAGTACGGTGGCAGACAGCCTGGTGCCGACCTGGTCCTGGCCAAGTACCTCATGCTGAGATACGACCGCAGCATCACCTTGCTCGCGCCCTCTGGACCAGACTTGAGGAAGGAGCCAGGCGTAGTCAACCATTTGGATAATCCAGTCATCCAGCCACGTGGAAACCTTTGGGTATACTTATAAGCAGCTACCACTTTAATGGATGGATGATGATTTTCTATGGTGGTTATTGGTGTCCGGATGATCTCAATGGTCATTGACACTGTGTACTGTATCTATGTGGGTATAGTTAAGGGATGCTTTTGGCAACGGTTAAAAACGAATTTAAATTACAGACTTACTCTCTTGGGTCCAGTATGGTCTCAAATGCTGCTGCCTGTTCGGTCTTAACTCTTTGATGCATCGGGTACATATTCAGTATCGTTCACAATGCCCATAGTGTCCATAAGGCATTGTCAAACGTATGGCGAGCGTTAAACTCCCCGACGCGAATGCCTTTGCCATAATGTACACACCGGGGACATTGCCGGCAAACACGTTATGCACGTGGGGACGTATAAAGGACATGTGGAAATAAGTATACCGACCCACGTGGAATCGGGCACGGTCTCTTACGACGTTGTAACACGCGTCTGGAGTAGGAATGTCCTTTCGATGTCCATTCGACGTCCCGACGTCCCTCGCGGGACGTTTACCCGTAAAATACGAGTAGCCAAGACCGTTTGGATAATCGGATTTACTTCTTTGACATAATCCAGACACCGGAGTATACTAATTCACGTGATGTATTATGTGGCTGAAAAGAAAATGGCGTCCTTGTCAATAAGATGAAAGGATCTTCTGCTAATGACAGGAGAGACCCTTCGAAAATCTCTTGCTCGGATAAGCCACTATATAGATATAACCAACTAAAGGACCTTACTCCCAACTTGGTCCAGCCCAGCTTCCATCTTCGGTTGAGTTATCTCCTTTCTATTTTCCCGCCACCGTGTATCTATACTCTGTGAGTGCTTTTATCGTACGGGATGCTCTTTCTCGACGTTCTTTTATTATCGTATTTACCTACCGAAATTAGCCACTTCCACCACGGACCTCCACTTATTCGTCTTCGCTTCGGCAAGTGGCTCGAGTAGATGCTGGACCGTTCCAGATGACAGATTTTATTTACGTCAATGTACCATAGCACGTGGTACGTGCATAGGGTGTCTATTTGTAAAGGATATCATTTATTATAATTTTCATAAATATACAATTTTAATCGAAATACACATCCATTGAACACGGCACTGTATTATTAAGCGAAAATTATAGACACCCTGTATATTATAGCGTTTAAGGATATATATACATACATCATACATACCATATATCTAAGTCTACCTTATACGTATACCCAGTCCTAACATCTCCCTATTGTTAATGGCCGGTTTCCAAACGAGTAAATTTCATACGCATGCAATTTCATAGCAGGACTATATCCTTCAGGACAATCTTAATCCCGATTGGGCCTGACAGAAAAGCCAAAACCGGCCCATGGCATGCTCTGGCGCCTTTCCAAACCGACTACAGTCGTAGGTTACCTTACCTAACCTTACCTATGGCGTGTATGTATATAGATATACAAGTGTATACGTCACTTATATACGTATCGCGTTCACTAGGGCTCGTCTCGGTTCCCGTGATTTTCACTTGATTATCATGCAAATCGGGGTCAGTTATGGCGATAGTCGGACCCATTGAAATAACATTAATCTGTTGTGGCACCCAGTGGAACGCCGCTTGTCCCATTCGATTTACCCCTTTCATCCCCTTTGCGCCCGGTGCCTTGAACCATATGTATAGAGGCGATACGGACTGGATCATTTACTCATGGGCGAGTGATCCGCTTGGGGCTGGGTGTTGTACGTAGTTGCATTGAGGATTAACGTAATGGGCCTTAGTGGATTTTCAATTTGTGGTTTTACGTAGATCAATGAGGATTGTTGGCGATTGGGATTGTTGGCGATTGTTATGGGGGACATTGATTGGTAATTGTTGTTATTATTGTGGGATGGGTACTTATACGTGTAAAAGGTCAAGGATGAATGGTGTCTAGGAAGAAAAGATCGTACCTGCCACCCTCTAAGGTGGATTCTTCTGGTAAATAAATGGCGGCCACGTGAAAACGCGCTAACGCCCGTCCAAATGGGATTTATTACATTGACAAGAGGCTGCCGCGTTCACAATGCGCGGGAAGCCATACGTTCGCTCGGCTGCGGTGATTTACACGATTTTTCTTTCGTCCTGCAGCGGCGAACCGTAAAATCGAATTAATCTTACGAAAAACGCCCCCTCTTTTTTCTTTTAGAGGGTTCCCGTGAAAATCATGATCATCAGACGTCCTATGGGTACCAATGACGTTTCACGTTGCAAGGTGCACGAGTTATGCAATATAAATAAAAATAATAGCTGTAAAAAAAAGATAAAATTAGCCTCTATATTGAAAACAAAAAACCTCCTATACTCGTATATGTAAAAAAGGACTTCTTTCAAGCACAATCAATTTTGGGCTATAATAATAAATTTTGGTATTTAGGTAAAATCCAAAATTCGTATCTCCCTCGTATAATACAAAATTCATACACCCAGTACCTACCTTGCGCTTACAAGTATATTTTCTATTTTTCTTTCGGATAGCCCTACCAACCTTATCAGTGCCAAGTATACGTGATTACGAAAAGTATCAAAGTACAATGGCGCAGAGGGCGAGTAGAGATGGGCAAAGAATAAGTTATCTCCAGATTCAACAAGGCTCGCCAGCCCGCCGCAAAAGCGTCGGCAATAATATGTCGGCGCATTATAGAGAGGCGGCCGCACTCAACACGGGAAATCCATTGATAAGAAGCACAATTGAGAATTCCATTAGAAGGTATAGGGCAAGGGGGGGGTCTGTGAGGTATTGGTAAATTCGGACACGGGCTATCCATTACCGTAGCTACCGGTGGAATCCTATCAATCTTAGAGAGCAAGGGGGGAGGAGGGGGGGCGAACGAGAATCCATAAGGTAAGAGAAGGATAAGGGAGTGAGAAAACTACATACGTAGTTCGCATTTACTATGGTCACTATATACATATATGTAATATATACAGGGTGGGCAGTATGTAAAAATACAGTATATCCGATGTCCGAAAGCGTTAATGCATATGGCGTCGGGTAGTTGCGTCACGAATGCCAAGAAAAATTAATAGTCATGGGCTACTCTCCTCTTTATTCGGCTTCGATCGTTTTTTTTACACCCCCAGAACCCTCGCCCGAAAACCACCCCCCCTGTGACCCGTCGATCCTGCCACTAGGAAAATACAGAAGTGCCTGGATAACAGGGTTGAATTTTACTTACAGTGGCCATCGCTATCAGAGTATATACAGTGTGTAGATTTGTATAGGCTGTATATCGCGTCTTGAAAATCCGCCTTGAAATTCCATTGGTTCGCTTGGTACGGGGAGGAGGGAGGGGGTGATATGGTTTTTTATATATATATACATTATTGAGACTGAAAATATTCGTAGCTCGAAACCGTAGTGCTGGTTTTCACGAGTAGTGGGTCGTCAGTTTTTGTTAAGACCGAAACAGTAACGGGTGACGATGAAAAAAAGAATAATTATTATTCAGACGCTGCTCATTGCCGAGATACGACTGACGCGTCAGCGCTCTGTCTAATTATGAGTTTTCAAAGATAAAGCCGTATTATATAATACCGTATGAAACGGGGCTGTCTATCCAGGAGGGCAGAGAGTCGCCCGATGGAAAAGCGTCATTCGGAAACACAGTGGATCCGGTATAGAAAAGACTGGCTTGGAAATTTATCTCGACTTCTCAGAGCGATGCCAGATTTCTCTGTGGCTGGATATATGGATGGATGGATGGATGGATGGATAGCTGGGTATAGGTAGGATTGTGGATACAAGGTTGGTTTGAGGGCGTACGAAAAAAAAAAAACGAATGGATACGTACTGTATGTATATGGGATGCTGTATGGACCAGTTCCTATGTGCAGCAGACGAAATACAAAACCCAAATGTTATTCGCAATATTCACAGGAGGTGTGGCTCCGGTTTATACAGGACGAGGATATTACGTGGGATTTGAGTGCGTGAGAGAAATGAAGATAATGAGTAAGAGAGAGAGAGAGAGAGAGTATTTTCAGTAGCAGAGAACGGCAAACCGGCTGCTACACAGTGCATCCATTCCCTATATGCATCGTAATGCGGTAATGCCATATAGTAATAATGCAGATTCCGCGCGTTCCTAAAGTCACCCAATACCGACGCCTAGCGTCGTATACGTTAGTTACGTATCTCTATGGGTGAGAGTGTCACTGTTGGATGCTACCAGGAGAAAGAGTAAAGAGAGTAGTCTCTCTCTCTCCCTCTCATTCCTTTTCTGTCGTTCAATGACGCTTTTTCACGCGTCCATGTCGAAGTCGAGGCAAAAAAAGGTCCTTACGTGCGACGCCCGTATCTACTGTGCATCGAGCACCGCAGCCCCGTGACGTCGCGACGCTACTTCTGCGGCACGGTCGGCGAATAGATGCTGGCTCGAGTTCACATGGGAGCGACAACTAACGAGTGTCGAGAGATGATAGATTCGTTTGCATTTTATACTTTGACCTTTGATCCACCTTATGCACATGCGGTGCATCTCTGATGCAGATGCACGTGAATTAATTCGAGATAATTCACAATTTTGAAACGTTCATCGATCAGCGTATGGATCAATTAAAAATTATAGATAAAAATTTTTTTACTCATTTTCATGTAAACATTTCTCTTTCCTCTCTACACGCACATGCAGCTAATCGTAATCATAATCAACAAGGTGTTTCCAGGAGGTCTGATGACCTCAGTGCTTACGCCGGTTAACGAATGCTCATAAATAATACAGTCAGCATGCTCAGGGCGAGCAGTGTTGCCTAAGAGATTTATCGCCATATGTTCTTGCCATCCTATAAGTCCTGGCTCTGTGCTTGCAGGTGCCGCGACGTCTTCGTCGACGTCGGTATGCGTCGTCGACTTGGCGCCCTTGTTAAGTCAGCGACGGAAGAAAGTTTTGAGTCGATTCCAGGAGGCATGTGCAGGCACGCGGCAGAAAAAGAAAAAGAAAGAAGGGGGATAATCAGAACGTAAGGTTAGGACAGATACGAAGCCAGAGAGAGAGAGAAAGAGAAAGAAAGAAAAAAGAAAGAGAGAGAGAAAGTCTCTCCTAAGGTCCGATTTGGAGTTACGCGTTAGTCGCAGGGTTAGTTTGACGTGTGAGGTGTGTCAGATACGTCACGATAGAGGAACTATTTTGATCGGATCTCGTATGGCAATGATAGCTGCTAATGTACTTGGGATCGCGCCACCCAAGTCGTTCAAAGTTAAATTCCTTTGATTCGGGACTGGTACGACGTCAGAATTCATTGCACAATAGCCAGTAAGCGCGCGAACGCAAACGCGCATGCGCGGACGCGCGTCCATCTTGTTAGCCCGATGTGACGGGATTTGTGTCCGACTGTCCGTCTATTGGCTCAACCCATAAGTAAACGACCGGCGACCACCGTGCAATGAAATTATATATATATATAACACACTACTCCGTGCATCGTAATACATCGTGTTACTTACTTCAGATTGTATTATTGTTGGCAGATTTATCGACTAATCTCGAAAGATAATCGCGCGCTATTTCCGAATGACGTAGCGGCCGTGACGTCATCGATCTACAAAGAAATCCGAGAGCAGTGTGAAGTAATCAACTTCTCGATTCATTATGGCGTCGGTTACCGTTACTCGCATGGGACTTTCTCGCGCTTCCCTTGAAGTAAGCTTAAAGGGGTTTCATCCCCTGTCGTCCAACTTTACGAGTATAGCCCGGAACGTGTCTCCTCGGCCACTTAAACGGATAAGAAAGATGGCGGAAACGATTGCAGGGGGTGTGTTAGGTTTGCATTTGAATTCGTAAGTGTTTCCAGGCTTGTCTAACGGCTGCGCATGCGCATCGAGGTTAAGAGGTAGAAAAGTAATTTGTCCCGAGAGATCCGTGCGACGTCGTCCGCCATTGTTAAAATCGTATATAAATAACGGATAGGGGTGCCCACCCTTATTATTGTCGAACTAGGATATACGCCTTACGATAATTGAACAATTGAAATTGCCATCTAGAATATTCTCTTGTGAAATAAGAAATACGTCGATATATGTATATACCTATACCCAAGATGGCGGATGAGTCCCAATACCGATCCTTGATCCCAATCTGAATAGCAATCCTCGATCCTATCCTGAATTGAAATACGAATTGGATACAATGCTAATTAAAGAGAAGGGCTTATTCCCATCGAGCGAACAGCAATGGCGGAAATTTGTAACACGCGTGGATCACAATGAAAAGCGTTTAACGGTACACAATGGCGGATAGCCGGTGTTCGATTTCCCCTTATACAGAGGAAGGATCGCGTCCTCAAGGCTGCCTTCTATGTATGTATATCCTTTAAATTTCGTCCTTTGCCACGGGGAATGATGTTTTAGGCGCGACGGCCATTTTCATTCGAGAACCGTAACGGATCTCGTCACGCTTCTCGAAGTCGTCACACCTGAAACACCTTCCTCAATGGACTCCTATATATATATATATATGATACCTCCTAGAACCGCCCAGTGGTTACGATCCTTTAAAAGAAATTTCGCTTGGTACACTTTTGAAAAATATTATTTTTGCATACGTCAAATGATTGACAGCTGGTAGCTTGGTCGCCATCTTGAAAAATCACCTAAGATCCCCATGGCAAACGTTCGTCCAAATACGATTCCATTGTCATTGATGATTTCCGAAGTGTAACGGATATATGCCAATCGAATACGTAAATCCAATATGGCTGATTTACATATACGTCACTGGATCCAAGATCGGATTACAATAACAGAAACTACCTTCGTGCCGTACTTGAAATTTTCCTATCAATTTCGTTGCGTGAGAAAAGAAGTAAGAGAAAGTCGTTACTCTTGCACGGTTTTGGTTAATGGAAAAAATTCAATGGCGAAATTTATGTATTACGTTGGGTTAGGTTACTTTGGATATACCCAAGTGCCAGACAGACGTCACAAGGAGGATCCGTAAATTTCCCTATAGATGCTAGAATGTGTGGTCTGGGCTGAGTGAAAGGTCCTGGAAATTGTCGAGTAAGGTTGGCAACACTTCCTTCTCCACCTTCCTTTCGGGTGAGTATACAAGTGTCAGAAACACGTGTGTCGCGCACGTTATCCTGCCTATTGTGGGCACGCAGTGTCGCCGCGGCGTCTACTTTAAAGGTGTCAAAGCGCTTGATGGTAAAATTGCTCTCGACACAATTGCGGCCTGCGGCTACCTTCACAGTGCCACCTTCAATACCAACCTTCAGTGCGAACTCGAATAGGTTCTACGGTTGGTACAACCTACCCCATAGTAATGGAATGGCACGAGGAATAGCCGAAAAAAAGAATTTTGACAATTCTCCAGTACTTTGGACGACTGATCATTCTTTTTTGATGACTGCATGAAAAAGGTCATCGAACTCCCTTGAAAATTGTATGAATCGCCTTTAGAATCAAATCGTAAGTACGATACGTGCTTTCGATAATGAAAATATTGATATCCGCCATTTTGTAAAATTTTCCTATAATCTTTATGGAGGAGATCGATAAGAATTGATCATTGAGTAATTTCCAATTTTATTCGCTTTTCGTCTTATCCAATGACAATCACTCGATTCGTATCTTAATCCGACGTCGCGATCTTTCGAGGGCGTAAGCGACGCCGACGTCGACGTCGGGACGGGGGCATTGTTAACCATTGAATAAAAGTAATTCGCAAGACCCACCGAGTGCCCGACAAACAGTGCTTCTGGGAAAAAGCGGATTAATTATACTTGCTGATTCTGTACGGTTTTAACGCTGTTTACTTACCTTAGTACCTTTGAACGTTCGGCGACGCCCACCTGCAACCTTCCTGGCTCGACGCCCGGCGTCGCCCAAGGGATCTAAATTAAAATGCTGTTTACTCCGATACTTAAATACGAATTCGATTTTCGATACCTAAGAGCTGTATCCGATTCGAGTATCCATTCGCAAATTTTATCGAACTACGAAACGTCTCGGTAAAGAATTTTTTAGATTTTACGTAATAATTAACAAAGATAAAAAAGTAAATAAAAGAAAATTCACATGGTCACTCTCGCGGACACTGACAAATTTACGCGTTTCCTCCCTTTTTCACACACGACTGGGGTTCCCGTTCGGTCGTTAATAACCAATCGTCCTACTCACGGTGAATCTTCACTTTGAATTTTGCATGTGCACTCTCATCTTGCAACTGCATCACGGATCGTTAATCTAAGAGAATGCATCATGGGGATCACCAGAAAAAATCTCCAACGACACCCCGCATTACTGTATAAAAACAAAACCAAAAGAAAAGCAACCCCCCACCACCTATTGGACCCCAAAAAATTCAAGCTGTACAAGATACACATTAAATTTTCCCAAAAAAACCGTCAAACCATTTCAAAAATGACCATTCAAAAATGCCCCCATATTTCGGAAAATTCGACAAAGGGTACCAGTCACGAATTCGACCGACGATACGTCTGTCCTCGTCTGACACGCATAAGCGCCCATAGGTCCGTCTCTCTCGCACTCACAGGAGGTATAGGAAGTTCCAAAAATTTCAAGAAATCAAAGCTCATCGCTGACCACGGCTCCGATCTAAACGCTATTCGCTTGATGAATATCGCTATCCCACGTGATTGAACTATGCAAATTTTTTTAATAGTTACCACACATGCCACAGGTAACGTAAATGACGTTCAATCTCCGCTCGATATCCTCCTACAGTCGGCACGTCCTTTTGCTCTGCAGGACGTGTAGGAGTGGCGAACGCGCGCGCGACAAACTAACAACAAAGGCAAAACCTTTCCCTTCGGCTGGAGCCGAAAGAGAAAAGACCTGTGGGTGACAATGGGCATTTCTGTAAGGACATTCGATGCACTGTAGTGCGCGCATTGTGCTACGAGTTCGCCAGAAGACGAAGACCAAGAAGAAGAAGAAGAAGATAAAGAAGAAGAAAGAATAGAACCTAGCACATGCATTGTATATACACAGTACAGTGTAGCCACGTAGCCATGGACCATAGAGAAGGTGAGTGGATAGGTACCAGAAGAAATAGAAATCGAGAGAGAAGGACAAGTTAAAGGGAAGAGACAGAGAGAGAGAGAGAGAAAAAAAGAAGAAAAACCCCATAGAAAAATGAAAAGACATTGACATTGTTGCGCGGCTTGTTATGGGAAATGCAACAAAAGCGAAAAGCACTGCATCCAACACCCCCTACCCCCTACCATCGACCTCAAAAACCATTGACGGACCAACCAACACTTACGGCAGACACCCCCAAGAAAAAGCCACACTTACACAACACCAGAACCATAGGGTTTCAACCATTAGGCCCGTATCCCATGGAAGAACGAAAAACTGGCATCATTGACGAAATACTCTTGAGGAAATTCATTGACGGTGCTCTGACGTCACGCAAAGGTCATCAGCTGATTTTCACTATGGACTTTACAGTTCCCACGAAGTCCCCATTACATTCGTTAGTCCCAGCATTATACCTATCAGCATAACGATACGTATCAGCATAACGATTCGTTTCTTGAGTATCCCAAAACGCCAGCAGACCCCATAATAATAATAACAATGCCAAATATAATATTTAACAAATCAATCGTCATCCCTCGAATATTCATCCCTTGTGTCAATTCTCGCCTAACACGCCTACCAATAAATAATATATTTATTGGCTAACTGCAGGATATCTGTATCCACGTACATATGTATATACATACGTAATAACGTGTAAGGAAACAACCCCCCCACCTCCACCCCTCAACCCCTTACCCCTTTTTCTCAATGGCAATAAACGCGAGTCGGTTACGCGCTGACGCGTCGTGCATAATCAAGTCCCATAACAGAACGGTAGTACCGTTCGATTATTGATTTTCAAATTCTATTACCAGTCTGATAAATCGAGCGGAATCACGCCCATGAAAGATTTTAAACGGTAGCCATGAAAATGGTAACGAGTGCCATGGTACGTATATGCATACCCATGGCATATCCCATAGAACAGATTGAAGCTCATAGAATTTTGCCTATTAATATATATTTATTGGTCGTTTAATTCGAAAGGGGTTTGACGATGATCGTAGGGGAAATGGCGGCGGGGAGGGGAAGGGGGGGGGGAAGCCCAAAAAGCAATGTTAGACAAATCAGGCAGGTACCTGGGATACGTTTCTGGTTAGGTTAGGTATGTCTGACTGGATGTTAGGTACAGTTCAGCCTCTCTCTATATACTCTGTGTATACTCATTGTACTCGGAGCAAGTCCCCCGTCCCTCCTACCTTCCCCTTCCCCTTCCCTCATCCGACATTTTGCCACGGTTCGTATGGCACCGGTTACATTTTCATGGCTATGAAATTGCCGTTGTCAATGAAAACTACCAATTGCCAGTTTACAATCGGAATCGTCGCGATTGGAGCGTGTGCCGTTTCGACGTCACCTTTGCTGTATGTATAGTTATACGCGGAATATGTAATAGCGTAGAGAGGCAACTGTCATGCAAAGGATACACCGGATGGATATACTTTGGAAATTCGTCTACGGAGTGTTTATTTTTAATAGGTTGATTGTACGTGTGTTAGCTAACTGTTATTTTTTTTATATATATATATTGCTATGTATTAAGGTTACGGTATTTCCTAATGAAAATGAGTAACAGATTGGAAATGGATGTTATGATTATTTTCATGAAATAATACATAGATATATTTGAAAAGAGCGTTTGGAAGAGAGTGCGATAGTCATTGCGAAAGAGGGAGGGAGAGGCGTATAGGGGTAGGAGGGCGGGAGGGAGGGGGGAAGTAAGAATCCCAGTAGCAGGGCAACAATAGTTAAGCTGGCTTCCACAATAAATGCTGCAAAGGGGCCGCTTCCTCCTATCCTCCTCCTATTCGAGTTCTATTGTGGATCCTCCAGAATCTCCCGGTTTTTTCTCTCTCTTTCTCTCTCACACTCTTTCACCCAATGGGATTTTATTAACAGCAGGACGAATTTATTGTTCGCGCGTTTAATACACACGAGAGGCATGAGCTATGCGTGGTTGTTTCCTTTTCGAATATCGAGAAAATTTCATTTTTTTAGGATTTTGAATTTTTCTTTTTTTTTCGTTTTCGTTTGAGACACTTTTTTTGCGTCGCTCCAGTTGACCTTTCCTTATCTTGCGTTTTCTTGAGTCTCCCGGCTGAATTCACTTCCGGCGTTGAGCTGCCCGTTCGCAGGTGATCCTGTGGGAACTCTGGACCCCAGCATCCCTGGACAAGACGGGTAAGCAACTTTTCTCAATGAACACAACGATCGGTTCTCGGTAAGAGCCACTGAGGATTCTGTGACAAAGGGGACAGTGAGGGGGGGTTGTGTCTTAAGGGTTCGTAGATCCCAGGAAGTTAGGTATGTGCGGAGGGATGGACGTTAAGGGTCGTTTTAGTCAGTATAGGTATCTACCTAGCTATACCTACCCCTTGGCTATCCATAGTGTGATGATACAGGGCGCCCAAGAGTCTGCCAAGAGATGCTGGAATGCGACGGATGGTGAGGGTCTTACCGATACTATATATATATATTTCATCTACAGTATATATATATATATATAGCTATCTTAGCTAGACGTGCCAGGTTGGTGTGAAGAGAGTGGAGGATGCTTTCTTGGGACGTCTTTGGAGCATCAATGAAACCTGACCTCCGAGTGGGAGATATACAGGTAGATTCAAAGAGTGAGGGAGAGAGAGAGAGAGGGAGAGTGAGTGAGGGTTAACAATGGAGTGGCATTCTTTGCGTCACCTACAGAAGCAGGTGTTAGTCAGCGCCTCGTGATTCCCAAAAGGACTCGAAGAATGAGACAGATGAGAATGGCCGCGAAATACCCATATACTCTGTGTCTTCTATTATTTTGCATCTTTCTCTCTCTCTCTCTCTCTCCCTGTTTTCTCTCATTCTCATTCAAACGGAGAAACAGAAAGGATCGCCGTATACTGCCGCCACGGTTGGTGACACTGGTGTCCCGAATTGCGATTTGAAAAAAAAAGAGAAAAAAGGTAAATAGTGACAACGGGATTAGAAATATATATATATATACATCTACATACTTTCCCACGCAATTCTTACAAAATCCAACTACGAAACCAGTTACGCTTGCGTATCCGACTGTACTGAATTGCATTGTGCAGGATAAAAAGTAGTATTAATCTCATTGGAGTTTGATTATCTACTGTATACATATATTTATATACTATAGTACACTGGTTCGTATACTATAGTGTATACGGACTTAGCAGAGACCCTATGCTGCTATCGGATGCGCATGGCTCTTTGGTAAATCAATGGATAACAGAGATCCGTTCCGTAAGACATGGGAAGGGGTAGATTTCTATAAGGGGGGTCGAAGAGGGGACTGTGGGGGGGAGGGGGGGGGTTAGAGGGTGAAAAGCATAGGATATAAGGATACGTAAGAGAATCGTTGAAAACCGCGAAGGAGAAACGCGAGAATCGAAATGGAGTTGCGGGACGAGTGAGATGGAATGAAAAAAAGAGAGAGAGAGAAAGAGAATCAAGAAGAAAAAAAAGAATAGAACCAAAGAAAAGGAATCCCTCTTCTGCGTTTGAGTCGCCAAGCAATCTTCCTGATCTGAAAGATGGACGGATAACGTCAGTCAATTGGCGATCGACTCGAGTGACTCTCCCCTTCGGCAACGAACTTTTCTCCCGTTCTTTGTGGGAAAACGTAGGCAGCAGACAATGGGCATTGCTGCGAGGAGGTGATCGGGATGGGGGAACAGGGGGGAGGGGAGGGGAGGGATCCGCTAAGAATCGTACTCCGATAGGGTAAACGATGAAATATCCATTTTACTTATTTATCCCCAATTCCCATTAATATATCCAGATTGTTACGTGGGATCTAATGCCAATAGAAATGTATAACTGTATTGGATTGTCTGTCAATATTATTATTATTAATTGATACCATAAAAAGGGTTTAGATAATTAGCTTATCGTTGCCTTAGTACACGTACGTGCAATCCGATAGCGAATTATTGGAAATAACGAAGACGACAGGTTTTGCTATAGTGTAGTAAGCTATTACGTGTAATGCGTGTATAGCTATACCGTTGTGGTGTCCAAAAAGGGGTTGGTATTGTGTCAGAGGAATAACTGGCCTTAGTGGGATATGGTTTTGTGTATGTATATACTGTATGTATATATAGAATATATGTGTATAGTATAATGTGGAATAAAGTAGGGATAGGGCACGTATAGGAAGGAAACCGTATTCTGTATATGGGTATAGGGAAATGCCGTGAATGAGAAAAGGGAAATAAGAATGGGAATAAGCCTGAAATACGTCGAACCACTCGGTTTTTCCATTTGTGAGCGGACTTTTCTTTTTTTGGGGTGGTGGTGGGGGGAGGAAGGGGGTTGGTCGCGGGAGTGGAGAGCGTGCAAGAGAGAGAGAGAGAGAAGAATCGGCACGTTCAAAAGGAAGGAGCTCGCGAAGGGCCTAGAAGATTTTCCAGAACTCAGAGGGGTGACCAATGGAAAATCCGTAAACGGAGTAAAAAGAGGGAATTGTAAGTTCGAATTCGACAATGCCCATAAGAGGATCTTGTATGGGGGGAGAGTTGGGGGAGGATATATCTTTAAGCTTAATTTCACATTGGACACGACTTACGGTTAACACATGTAAGTACACAATGTATAGAGTAGATAAATCCACAGGGTGACCAGTATCTAAAAAGCATTGAGCATCCCCATTTTTATCCTTATATAATACATATATATAGATATATAGTAACTTGAAATGAAGATCATCCTCGGTCCAGTGTAACCCCTAGTAGAATATTCTCACCCCAATGGCTACTCCAGCGCGTCCTAGATACATCCTGGACGAGAGATACAGACTGGAAGAGAATGTTAAAAAAAAATATATACATATTTTACGACAAATCCAAAGTTTCTTCCTATGTAACGGAGTGGAGCTTGGATGGAATTGATGGACGAGAATGCGCCAAGGTTCTTGAATGCCTACGGCATATATCCATATGTGCAGGCTATGTACTTTTGGCTATGTGCGTGTATGTATTCGAGCCAGGCGAAAAACGGGCTCCCGAGCTTTTAGCATAGGCAAACAAATCGCACGCGTCTCGCGCAAAAGGTTCCTCTTATTCCTGCGGTTTTTCTTGGCAGTTGCTGTGCGTAGATATATGATATATGATAGATATATATATATATGAGCGCATAGGTACGAATATATATATGTTGACAGTGTACCTAGTACCATATTCAGATTCTGCTAGGACGCTTGGAGTCTAGAAGAATCGATATCGTTCAGCGAGTGTGATATACATGGTGTGTGTATATATATATTTAATTAAAAAATATTTGAGGGTAGGAAGTGAATAAAAAGAAATATAGGGGAAAAAGGGGAAAAAATAGAAAATAAGTGGCGGGAAAAGGTACCTTGTCCGGTAGAGGGGAAAGCGTCGCTTTGAAGGTGCAAATTCGCATGTAAGCGCCTACTGGTGGCAGCAACAGCAACGCCAAGGGGTGCAGATCTCGTCTTTGGTGGATGCTGAGGCATTGCTAAGCCAAAATAGAGAAAGGCTACCGGTGCTTAGTAGTACAATTGGAATTTAGCCGACGGTCGCATTTTAAAAGGCTTACCAGACCTGAGCCACGCTCTGTGCTGTATAGTCTATGTGGTTAAGTACTTTATATTATATATATATACAATATAGATATAGGTATAAGGTGTGTGTATATATATAGGTAACTCAAAAAGTATTAGCCATGACGGGTTTCGTTCACTTTTGCTTCGCTACTGCTAAATGTACAGGTGAGTTCTCTGAGGATTTTCATTGCACTATAATTGTCTGTTCGTTAGCGCAGATCCGAAGCTGGTTCAGTGGTGCGAGAAGCGGTTAGTGAACGAGGATGAATGAAAAAGAAGAGGGAGGGGGGGAAGGGGGAGAGAGTGGCAGGACAAGAGGAGAAGAAGAGGAAGAGACGGTAGGAGGCTGAGAGAATGATGATCGGAGCCAAAGAGAAGGGCATTATGATTATTGATGGCTATTCGAAAAATAGGATCCTCCGTAAGCCGAAGTACAACTGGAATGACCAGCCTTGTCGATTCCGTTCGTTTTCCTGGTTCGTGGACCGCCATTGTTGTCGTAGGTCTGCGACACCTGCTCGCTTTGCGAAACGACCCACCCTGTATTAGAATAATAGAGGCTGGATGGCATCGACTGTTTCTGAAAGGAATACGCCGGGGTCGAAGTATAGAGAGGAGGTGGTGGGTAGGTGGAGGAGGAAGAAAGAAGGAAAAGAAAAAGATAATAAAAGAGAAGGTGGGACGGGGGTAACGTGGGGTGGATGGTGGAGGGTTGAAGGACCCTGGGCATCCCTGAACCGTAAGGACGTTCTGCGACACTTTAACTTGGTCACAATGTACGGGGTAGGTTGGAGGTGGAGCCGACCTATAGATACCTTCAAAGGGAACCTCCAAACATCGTCATTACGCGGACGCCGAACGAGCAAGCTGGTGGCCGTGCATTGTTCCTGCTTTCATAAGAATCGAAGGGCAGGATCGGGCATTCGGCCGGACTTACAAACAGCTGCTGCCACCTTGGCGTATATACCTTTTATAATAATGGAGACAATGTCAAACTTGTCGGACGATTTTATTCTGGTTTTCACAAAGAATTTTAACAGTGAGGGAAAGGAAGTGGGTACGACGCACCCTGGACACCTCATTGTCTGGTATTAGCCTACTGACTATAGTTAAGGCTTAATCTCTTGGTTATGGTACTTAACAAGAAGCTGGTACCTGTTCCTGGGTTTGTGTGGACAGAGCCAATATGGAAGACGGCGGTGTAGTCTAAGGAAGGGTTGATTGTTAGACAGTGAAAATTTCGTTAAGTACAGATAGAAATTGTCCTGTGATCAATTGACAATGGGATCACTGGGATCTTACTTGTGGATGATCCCAAATGATCTATGGCTGAATCTGATCTTGGATTTTGACGCAGCACCGGCTGCCAATGTGGTCCTGATTGTATAAGGATGCAGTGAAAGAGGCAGTTGCACTTGGCACGTTATTCAATATGGCAAAGGACCAAAAGGGAGCACCGTGTCGATACACGCAGCAACCCTTCGTCACGGGGCTATTCATGCGACCGAGGGTGGCCCATGCGAAACAAAACATATTGTCTGAATTTAATTGTCAAGGGGAGCATTAGATATTCATAGGTTACAAGTTCCACGAAGCGTCTAACGATAATCGTGCACCCGTCCGTACGAAGGGACAGGATATAGGGTGTCCAAGGGGATGTACCTATGGATGAGCACCCTCTAAGGAATGTTTCAGAAGAGTTGGAGAAGGTCTAACGAATATAATTTTTTTTTTAAATATAACAAAAAAGTATTTAAGCTAGCATCCCTTAGCGAGACCTCAATAAGGATAGGGGATTGTTGGCATACGTGGACGTCCTCTTGGTAAGGACGACAAGGGGGTAGTAACAAGAATAGAGAGTAGAGGGTGCGACGGTAACGTCTTCGCGTAAGGACGAGTTACATGAGGGGGATTGTAAGTGAGACAGAATCCAAGAGGGCTGACAAGAGGGATTCAGATCGAAAGTGGGAGTGCTATCTAGGGTGAAAAGGACAAATTCAAAGTAGAGGGTGAATTTGGGGCGAGGAAAAATCTGACAGACAAGTCACTTTCTTATTTCCATTCTCAAGAGAGTATTCTCTATCCAATGCGACGTCCATCTTTTACCATCCTGAGAAACGTCATCCACGACAGGATTCATCCTTAGAATCCTGAATATCAGCATCCCCTACAGTTGCAATACTCTTCGTGCAGTACAGTCTGAGACCTAAGCTAGAGGCGTGTACGAATCTACAGAGAATAAAAACACGTGCGAAATATGTAAGTGCGCCTAGGTAGATACAGTGTTCACCACATGCGCTTATGTACGTAGGCACGCGCGTACCAAGAGACAGAAGCAATGTGCGTCACAGCTTGAACGTTGCCTTTTTGCTTGTAAGCGTCGTACGCGACGGCTCGTTATCGTCGGAAGTGGGCGTGGCCAAAAATAGTACACCAGCCAATAAGGGCAGGACCTGAAACAGCTCGTAGCGCTTAGCCACGCCCCAGATCGAATACCATTGGCCAACGGGCCATTCGGCAAAAGTGTTACATGGTGGGGGAAGGGCTCCTGCCCCGGCCTACGGGATCCGTACGAGGTGCTCCGTCACTTTAGGTGCATTTCCAAATCCATCGTCCCGAGAGAACTACATTGCATCCCGTATATTTTACGCGAACCTGCCAAACTTCACGCCATTGAGAGCCGACTGGACGTAAGGCTGTCTCTTTATTGTCGTTTGAACGCGATGCGTCGCGCGATCACGTCGTTGCGGGTCCGGTGTTAGGCTCGGATCGGATTTATTCCGAGCTCTACCAGTTGGTTGAACTTTTTTTATAAATATCTAATTAACCGCCGCGCTGTGTGTTCAGTGGTGACAGTGTATAATAAAGAATAAATAAAATAAGAGGAAAAAGAAGAAACGTCAGTCTTTATGCTTAAATATTCATAAAAAAAGATCCTAGTGGGTGTCTCAAAGTGCAGTGATCCACGTATAATCATCGATCTCCAAAAAAATTCGTACTAGCATTTGCATTGCGAATTAACTACTACCGATCGATCGATCGATCGATCGATTAGATCTGATCCATTATTTATTCGTGTTCATCGAGGCGAGACGCGAGTCTCAATCACGGCAGCAAAATTGAGCTGGACTTGCATCAACGGGCCGCCGGCCACTTTATGAGGTGAGCCCAAACTATACTTGAAAGTGCTAACTGGTTTCCATTACTAATTCCTGTTTTTCCACTATTTTTTTCTTCTCTCTCTCTCTCTCTCGCACACTCCTGTCAACAACCTGCCATTCCGATTGTTATTTCCTCTCCTACCGTATTGTCTCCTTCTCTCCTCGAGTTGACTGTACTCTCTCCTTATATCCACAAACACAGTCTATTGACCTGTAAAATCGAAACAAGAAATATAAATATTCACAATTTAAACAAGAACAATCGTTATCAGTCGTCGTTGAGATTTTCATTGGGCAAGTCGAAAATTTTGATAATTTAATCGTGAAATATAATTTTCGTATCGTCATAACAAAAGTGAATAAAAGTGGTGAAGAATATGACGGGTAGTTTGAACGACGGTGAATACACGATCTGGCAATTGCAAATGAACATTTACAGGTATGTAAATCACGTTAAAAGGGAATAAGAGAGAGAGAGAGAGGGAGAAAGAGAGAAAGAGGTAGACACTTAAGGCAGAGTACACAACTGTGCGGTAATAAATCGCGGTTCCCCATTTCGTAAACCCCATGATTCGTACCTAACCTAAACATTCAATTAGCACTTCCTAATCCCCCTCGTTGTCAACAACCATTACTTCCAGCATCTTCTACCAAAGCTTCATCCCTTCTCTCCTACCCCTCCCTTTTCTCTCTCACTCTCTCTCTCTCTCTTTCCCATAGAAAATGGCAAAACTCACCCTCGAAGCCTCCCCGTATTTCCCCATAACCCGCGTATCTATTAATCCTCGCTGAATGACACTCGAGGGTGGGTCCACAGGGTGATTCTCTAACCCCTACAAAATCGTAACTACCGCCCCAGGGGCCCTCCCCCAACCACTACAGGTTTTTATTTTTTTTTTTTAATGAATGCTCAAGGAGATCCCTAAGCTATCACTCTCTCTCTCTCTTCTCTCCTCTCTCGCCGGTAATTGTGTTAGTTCGAGAGGCTCGGGGTTTTGCGCCCTTCGCTCAGGGGTGACATTTAGGGTCGGCTGCAACCACGTCTAGATTGGTTAATGGCTTTGATACGAGAAAAGGATAAGATTAATTTGCTTATGAATCAAAGAGCAAACGAATAAGCAATTACTTTGCTTAGTTCTTCAAAGTACCTGCGGGTCCACGATCCGTAAGTTTTTCACAGCCACAAGATAAATAATCCTCTCTTTATCCCCTGTCTCCTTCCCTCTTATTATATCTTCTTATTCGCCCTCTCTCTCTCTCTCTCTTTTTCATTGGTGCTACTTCATCCTCGTCGTACTCCTTATCTCCCAGTGTATCTTCTTAAAAGTCACTTGTGACCTCCTGAAAGCCAAATGAAATTTTCTCACGTAATCTCAAGATGAATGAACGAGAAAAATGCTACATTGTAATAGCTACAGTGATACACAAACAAGCATAAACTACCTTAAGCCCTTGGCAAACTATCTACACTCCAATGACGATGGAACATAAACCAAAGTAAATGACTAATTAAGCTCCCATTCTCATTTCTGCCTAATAGAGCCGGCGGCAACATGTGCGACGGTGCGTTTACGGAAACGTTACGAGGGATGCAGGGCATCGGCGCTGGTCCAGGTGGATCACCACCAGGTGGTGGTGGCGTCGGTCCTATGGGCGTCGGTCTTGGCAGTCCCTTAGGCGCTGCCGCCGCTGCTAAGAAGATGCAGGTCGATCACATAAAACGTCCCATGAATGCCTTTATGGTCTGGTCACGTCTTCAACGGCGTAAAATCGCCCACGAGAATCCAAAAATGCATAACAGCGAGATCTCCAAGAGGCTGGGTAAGACGATGATCTTTTGAAACAATTTTTTTTATCATCATCATCATCAGACTCTATGAGCGATTCGTGGGAAATAGTTAAATTAAAATCCACATACGTCTACCGTACAGTGATATGGCGTATATACATTGAACTACCAATGCATGCTGCTACCATTGCTCTCATATTGTATGGCTGGCTACTTGATTCTAATAATCAAAAAAAAAAGTCCCTGACACGTGCAGCTACTCGAGTCAGCAAAGTGCAGCGACTCCTTCAGTGCATTATTAGGAGCAACCACGTTGTAAGGATCCTTTCAGGATGTTACGTATTCCTAATGGTTTACGTCGGTCTCGTTAAAGATACTTTTTTTTTATTAAACTCACGTCATCGCAGACGGATAATACGCTGCTTCCGTCGCTACTATGAAAATTCGCGTACAACCGACTTCGCGCATCTTCGTGACTTTCCGTCGGCATCGCGAAAACTCGAGCAGAATACAATTTCTTTTTAATTTAGTTCAGGATGCGTCAGTGTTGTTGAAATATATGCATACAGCATCCGGTTGGTGCACCCTGTGACAGATTACATAATAGACACAGTTATATAAGCCGTGGATGAAAAAAAAAAACAGTAATTTTTTTTACGATTCAAATATTTGTTTATCCCCTTTGTTGAATTATTCACAATGATTTTTCGTGTTGAGAGACAAAGATAAATCGCGGCCTTCTTTTTTGGTTTTTTAAATCAAATTTTGAATTTTTTTTATTCGTACCCTGTCAAAAGACTCCAAAGCAAAGTACCCAGCAGGCACCACTGCGTTTCCGAGTCCCAACGCCTATTGTCCACAACTGTACCAAGGGGTGAACGACAGGGGAGGGTAGTTGGACGCGAGGCGTCGCGACGCATATCCAAAGTACAAGGGATGGGGTATCGGGTGGAGCTTACAAGCGGATGCTTTCATCCTAATGAAGTACCTTTACTCGACGGAGTCATCTTGCAGCATCAGGCTCTTCAGGCTCTTCAGGCTCTTCGGTAGCGTATCTTGCGCTGCACTCGGTCTTCCCGGTAGAAATTACGAAAGGATTTGATCGTGCGTAAGGCGATGGTAGGGGGTGGGGTGTATCCGTCAACCCCTCTTCTCTTGGGCACGATACTCCTTAACCTTTGACCCTGTACGCAGTCAACCCCTAGGGGCGATCAATTTTACGCACGATAGCCAGGTCAAGCTGTGTGCCACATATGTACGTAACATTGGAAGTCATATGGGGGTGAACTATATACGATAGCTATACTTAGTCGGTGGTGGGTTTAACGTCTGTCCAAACAGGACCTCCGTGTCCTCTTACCACTAAGGGTTCGTTCATCCCCTCAAATAACCTAGAAATCCCTGTACAGTCTGGGGTCAACTGGTACCTACTACTGATCCCTGGAATTCGTAGGATTCCGGCACCGCGCGTTCCTAACGTGAACTTCATTAGTAAGTGATAAGTCCACTTTATAGGTCAGACTGTGTGTGTATATATATATTTATACATTGGATATGATACAGTTCCAGGAAATCTTTTAAGAGATACTCTCATTACTGATAACTGGGTATTTAAGAGATACATAATAGATTAGGTACAGGACACGTGTCTTCTATCCTGATGGTTTGATATAGATTTCTGTGATGTAAGTGCGCGTGTTATTTGGACGCCTCTTTCCCCTGCCCTTCCCACCACTTTCAATCTGTGTATGTATGTAAGTGGGTATATAGAGAGAAAGTGCGTCGCAGGAGATTCGCGAAATGAATCGGAGGAGCTCGACACTAGATTTCTATGGGAGTACCGAGAACAATGGTACAGCGTGACAAAGGACACGAGGACAAAAACCTTCCTCTGTACTCTCTAGTCTAAAGGTCGGTACACAGGTACGCGTTTTCTTCTTCTTCTCTACGCGGGATTAAAAATAATCGCACGCGCGGCGTAGTCGCGTTACGCGCGACTGACTTCGGCGGGCAGCGTCGCGACGCGGTTTTTTTTTGAGGATCGCGAGGGGGTTGTGTAGCAGGATTTTTTTTTGGAAGAAATAATAACTGTAGAGGGGGTATGTGAATTTGGAAAAATGGGGGAGGGGGTTGATTAATATTTTTTTTTATTGATCTTATGCATCGCTGGTTTTCACAGCCTCTTGGCTGTTCGATAAGCACAGAGACTTACGTTGAGGTCGGTTGGTATAATGTGGAATGGGGTGAGGTCAAAGTTGAAAAAAAGACGGAGGGTTCGTTGATGATACAGATGAAAAAATCTCAAGGGATTTCTTGGGCTTTTTCCGGTAACGGGAAAAATGTCCTAGCGACTTGTCGAAGCGAACAAATTCTTTTCCCACTAGAATTCCGTGAATTCCGACGACTCTCCTTTTTTCTCTCTTGTGAATCTCTTTTTTCTCTCTCTTTCTCTCTCTGTTACTACAACCCCTACCTTCAGCCCAGCAACGCCATTCCCGAGAACGTTACCCCCTTAACGCAGACGCTAACCCGACGGTGCTGCAAGCGCCAGAAAATGCTTTCAAATTTTCAACGTTATCGTCCCCCCCCGTCGAGGACAGACGAAAGAAAGAGGAATTATCGATTACTTCACGAACGACTGTATAGGTAAACAGAAAGTAGGGGTAACTTTATAATAGGAAAAAAAAATAGTAAGTAGAACGTCGTTAATTCGTAATTCGTATCTTCAAGAGAAATGCACCAAGCAACGTACTTCGGTCTAGGTCCCAGATCCCGGGTCCCTCCCCTCTAAAAATTCGTATCCGAGACTCGCGATATAATTGTCAAACAATTTAAAGCTCTCTTTGTTCCGATTGTATCCTTTGTCCTCCTCGTTTGTTATCTTGGCCAAGAGAATGGCGGAAGACGAAGAAACGACTGTCTTCGGCTAAATATAACGTCATTGTTCCCGAACGATAACAATGAGAGAAAGAAGGGAGAAAAATCCCTAGGCTTCTTACATTGGCAAACACCTCCCGTCGCCATTAGACCGTCTTGTCATCAACCTCGACGTCGACGTCGGGCATCGATATCGCCGTCGTTTTATTTTCTTGGACGCTTTTTCCCCCCAGCTTTTCCCAGAAGGCGACTTCAGTCAATGCGCAATGCCAAGCCCGAGTACCTTCTCCACCTCTATTGGGTACCTCCTCCTCCTCCTCCCCCCACCCACCTCCAACACTTGGTTTGGTTTTACCGTCGTCTCTCCCACCTCCGTCTCTTGCTTCTACCGTCGTCCATTAATTAACAGGCTTTGTACTTTTAAACGATGTTAAATAAACGGCATTGTCCGTCAGCGAAAGGACTGAAGAGCTGGCGCCATTGTGTTTTAAGCTCGGTTGGTCCCCGAAAGCACGAGTGAGAGAGAGACAGAAAGAGAGAGAGAGAGGGGGGGGGGAGAGAGAAGGAGAGAGCATACTGTCGAGAGAGAAAACCTACCCATCCTACAAACTACCTACCTACCTACTACCCACCTACTCATCTACCTTCCTACCAAGCTACTGCCTAGTACTAATACCGAAGGGAGCCGGCAGGGGATTCCTTTGTTCTAAACAAATACGACCCCCCCTCGCCCCCGTCCCCCCTCTTCCAGACGGGAAAGCGTGTATCGATTGGATAAGCTAAAATATAAATATAGAAGAGACTTTAATCGAGCACCCTCCCCCCATTCTCCAATACGTGACACCATATCCAAAGATCGATTAGACCAACCCCCCTTCCTCCCCCCCTCTTTTCATTTACCTTTACCATTATTCTTACTTCCTCCTAAGCTAATAGTCCTCTTTATTCTTGCTCTCGCCCTTCGATTTCTTATATCAAACCAAAGTGGATATCCCGTAGCCCCACAGTGTCCTGAATAAACCAAAACTGATATATTGTCTGTCAAAATTATAATTGCTTGTACGATTACTAAATTTTTTGAGTTTTCATAACGCGTGTACGGTCTGAAAAACAAATTTTTTTTTAATACAAAGTCAACCTAGTACCCTTTTCCAGTGGTTTGAAGTATTTGAGCATTTTTTATAAAGGTATTTGTATGATTTGAAAAAAAATATATATATACACAGTACGTCACGTTCTCCTCGGAAGCTCGAAATCTCCAGTGTTGAATTCTGTAGTCCCGTTTCTCTGTGTCCCACCACGTAGTCGCATTGTCTAGCGCTTTGTGCCAGTCCGGGGCAACTCTTCCATTGTACTCTGGGTAACGTAGCAAAGCCCGTTGAGCGATGTGTATCCATTCTGCGTATCTCTCTTCCAGCTCCTCTCTCTGTTCTCTCTCTCTCTCTCTCTCTCTCTCTCTCTCGCTTCTGCTATCGAAAACTTTTATCCCGCGGACAATGCCCGTTTGGATCCACGAATGGATGCCCCGCATTCTTTCTTTACCATCTCGTCCTGGTCCACTACGGCAGAGCCCAGCATCCAGACTTTCCACTGCTTCTTCCACGGCTGCCATCTTCCACGGCCACCTGCGCTTACAGCTCGATTCTTACGGCTACCGGGTATCCCATTATTACTTAAGCAAAGCCATAAGTGGCTTGCTCGTATATTCGATTAACTGTCCCTTGGTTCGTGTAACGGGTGTAATAAAAAAACATTATATACGAATCATTGATATAAAAAATTTTGTTTAAGAACAGTTTTTTATAGGGTGAAATTTTTGTTGTATTTTTTAGGCGCCGAATGGAAATTACTTACCGAGGACGAGAAACGACCCTTTATCGACGAGGCCAAGAGGTTAAGGGCGATGCACATGAAGGAACATCCCGACTACAAGTACAGACCAAGAAGAAAGCCGAAGACCTTGAGGAAGGAGGGTTATCCGTACAGCATCCCGTATCCCAGTGTGCCAATGGATGCGTTACGTGCGGGTGAGTTATTTTTTTTCTTTTTTCGTAATTTATAACGGTCGATGAAAATAGAAAAGGGTTTATGGATATAAAACAAAGGGTGCCCATAGGGTGCACGGGACACCTTGAGAAACTCGCCGATTACATTAAAAGCTCAGAGTCGCCATCGCATGTCGAGACAATTCGATAAATAATAACCAGCTGACAAATTTATGCTCGCGTGCCACCGTCTAATGAATCTCAACTGGGCCGAGCCTTCAGCGCCGAATGAAATTCAACGACTTGCCCAGGTCCTCGCGTAGCGTCGCGACGCTTCGCGTCAAACATATTTTAAGGTACACTTTCAACGGCGACTAGGTACGTCGCTCGAACAATCACAAGTCAAATTTGACAGCTGTCACTTGGCAATTATCATACTAGAGAGACGATACACTGTATACGATTTAAATTACATACACGGTGTAGAGAATTATTCTGATCAAACTTTCAAATCTCCATTTTAATACCGTCTCCATCTTCGTTTTGAAAAAAAAATAAGTTAAAAATAATCAAGACAAAATATACCAATCTCTAACCCTTCGAGATCGATACTACATAGGATAAAAATTTTTCCATGAAATCAAAACCAATAATCAACCGAAAGCGTCAGTAGGTAAAGGTCGTACGATACGATCTTAAAAAAAAAAAGAAAAAAAGATCTTTGACTGGTACGTCGGCCATAATCAAAAGGTACAGCCTACGTCCATCTTCTTGGAAAGGTGTTACGCTCGCTTAAAGCCCGTTCTGTCTGGTTTGGCAAGTACGACGCCGGTTCCCTAACGAGCTAACGAGATGATGATCTTTGCTGGTTCTGGACCCACTGCCTGAGGTTGGAGGGGGATGGGGAAGAGAGTACGTCGACTCATCGTCGCGTTGGTCGATCAATGATCGACGAAGAGAACGTTGATGATGGCGATACTAGTGGTTACAGTATTAGTATACAGTGGTAGTAGTCAGGCGTCGGGACGTCAGTTTCGATTATGGTGGACGAGAGGAGGCCTGGTGTAGAATCGTGGAAGGCACTCGACGCCCATAAATCTTGGAGACCTCAACGCCAATCGTCTCACCATTTGTGAGAGACTGTATCTCTCTCTCTCTCTCTCTCTCTCTCTCTCTCCCTCCCTCCCTCCCTTTTGCTCTCTCGACCTGACCATATCTCCCTCTCTCTCTTTCGCACTCCTTTCTCTCAATCCGTCTACGGCACTCTGATGGTCTACACGTACCTCAAATGAGCCGTGAGTGACGTCTACATCCGATGATGGACGTTGGCCGCGGCCCCATAGAATTGCTATAATGTTTATGCATACGTCTCTTTATATACCTAATACTATATACACTATAGTGTGTATATAACTATAATGCGTTATACCCTAGGTCCATAGCTCAGGCATCGAAGATTAACGAAGAAAAACGTGTTCTGTTTACAGGAATGGCCGGCGGCATGGGACAGGCCGGTATGGGCTCTTACTACGGCCCTGCCGCGGCATACGGCTCCCTATCAGCTGCGAGTATGGCTGCGGCCGCGGCCGCGGCCGCACAGCAGTCTGCGGCCGCGATGTCAGCGGGTCTCACCGCACCTGCACAGGTCAGTCTAATTTAGTCGTATCTCCTATTATCGATGTATTTTATATTTCTTTTTTGTTTCTCAATCATCCCCTCAGACTTTAACCCTTCAGCTAGCAGCCCTTAATACGATAATTATTGTTATTATCGTCGCGGTAAAATACCTAGTGGCGCTCTTAGACATTGTTTCAGGAGGGCTAGGGGTGGGTAGTAGTCCTTTGGCCCTTTTCTTACCTACGGCCTTCTATGTTCAGGGTCACGTTATTAATTACCCCAACTGGTAACCGCGTGTGAACATCGGCAGGCACCCTTCCCGTAGGGGGTGGGGGGGGGGGGGGGTTGAAAAAGGTGCCTCTAGCTTTAGTTCCTGACAAAAAGCCCAATCAAGGAATATGTCGATTCACCCCCGTGGATGATATCACCGTCGACCTCACTGGGTACCGGTCAATACGATTCACCCCCCTAACCGATTACGCCGGTCTTTCCCTCTGTATCGTCGAAGAAAATTACACAGACTTTTACTTAGTGGAGGGATACATACATTGCCTCTTTGGTACTTGAACTCCTGGTCTACCTTGCCTACCTGGCGAATTCCTGTGACATCAGCAACTTCTTGAGTTATTATTTAAACACTTTTTTCTTCTCCTTTCTTTTTCTTCTTGCGAATAACCAAACACCATACGTCAAAACGAAAAAGCACGTATCGACTTGAACTCGCGTGCCTCCTGGCTTCGGCATTCCTCGCTTTTTCGAAACAAAACTTCATTAACGTGCCTCTTTTTATCTCTCTTTCTCTTTCAGTTCTTTCCATTCTCACCCTCGACAGCCACGCTGTCAACTCACAATGGGATCGTACCGGTCTTCTGTTTCCAGTGACAAAGCGGCCATTCTGAACCGCGTGTCGTCCGACGAATACAGAGACCACCTCCTCCACCTCCACCTCCTCTTTCACCCTGCGCGTAACGCGTTATTTTCTCAATAGATTTTCCGCCATTGGCAACGCGCTCCCTTCCAATCCCCCTCCCTCCCACCTCCCTACCGTCGTCTCATCCTCCCGTTATCAGGTTTCTATTTTGTCATTCGATCGCTACGGAACACGCACAGTGCTCACTCGTACACTAGTGGAGGAGCGATTGAAAGATTTTGAAAATCCCCAAGCAAGATTGCTGAGTTTTTATTCTTTCTTTTTTTCTCCACCAAATCGCCGAAGATCAATACGAGCGTCACGTAGCTGAGTGTATCTTGTACGTGGTGGGCCGCGAAGGTGAGGAAAAGAATGAGAAAGAGAAAAAGTGAGGGATATACTATAAAAATGGCCACGGAGACCGAACGAGGAGCGAAGGAGACCGGGAGTGGCGTAAATCATCGGGACAAAGCCGGCTTAACGATCCGACAAAGGTACCCGGGGTCTCTTCGCCACGAATTATAGAATTAGGAGTATGCGTTTCGCGTCGCGTCCTCCTTGAATAATTTCTTTGACCCTTTACTCATTATTGTTATTATCATTATAAACTGGGATTCTTTTTTTTTCGACTCCTAGTTCCACACGACTTCGCGGCCCTCTTCGAATTTACGGGCATTGGCACCTTCGCGTGGCTCCCCCCCTGCCCCCTAACAAAGCAAGAACCGGTAGCGTGGTCTTTTTTCTTTATGCCGATTTTTTGCCACTGTATGCCAACTGTTATCAGTGCCCGAGTCAGTTGGTATAGGTACCAAGTTGAGGGAGATAAAAATAGTCGAGGGCGTTTTGAAGATTTTTTTTTGTGACGAGATAACCATCATCACCTCCATCCACGGTGATACGGAAGGTTTACAGGGATGGCTGGTCCAGTTTCGGAATGGAGGTTTCAGAAGCAGATCCGTTTCGGGCCGATCGAAATCGCTGGTCTGACAATGGTGTAAAAGGCGTCGGTAGCGGCCGTTTAACCTCCGATTATAATTAACAGCATGACTTAACGCACTCTCCGGTAGCGGGCTGGATCGCAGCATGGGGCGGTTTAATTATCGCGGAGAAAGGCGCGTTTCTCAGGAGGCCTACAAGCGAGTTGGCGCGCCGTGGTGTTCGCCGCGACGGCATATCGCGTATAGACGGGAGGCGTCGTGAGTTCGACGAATCTGTTACGGAATATCATTTGGTGTTTTTATTTCAGGCGATGCTACGAGGGGTTATATCCTCACGATGGAGGATATGTATATCGCGTGGTTATCGTATAGACTTGGGGGATCATTGAAACAGGAAATGACGCAATCCAGGAGGAATCTGAAATTTGTTTTCTCTTGTCGTAATTGCAGGTGGTCAGCTCGATGGACGCCATGAAGTATTCCATGGAGGCTGACAAGTATCGCGCTACTTACATGCCGCCGAGTACACTCGCGATGAGTATGTACTCGGATCCGAAGTACCTGGACTCGAGTCCCAAGCCATACCTGGACAGGAGTTACCTGGACTCGGCGAAGGCCTACTTCGAGCAGTCCAAGATGTACATGGATCAGAAGCCAGTGATAAGCGGTGATTACGCTAGGGCGGCGTACGAGCAGAATAAACTGTACGAGGAGTCAAGTCCTGGGAATGGTCCAGCTGGTGGTGGAAGTGGTTCCCTGATAGGTGTCACACCTTCGGCCAGATCACCGTCATCGGATTCACCTGACGGTAGCAAACATCATCATCAGCATCAGCAACAGCAGCAACACGGCGAACGTAGCGAGCATGGATCATCCAGTGCAAGTTCGACCTCGACCTCGTCAGCGGCAGCGAGTCCAGGTCTACCCGCTTACTACCCGGCAGCTGCGGCCGCGGCCGCGGCCGCAGCAGCGGCCGGACAGGCTGCCGCGGCAGGAGGACTACTTGGGCCGCAAATGGCTCAGTATCCGGGATACCAGACGGCGCCGACACCGGGAAACGAATTCCGTCGACCTCTGACCGTTATCTTCTGACCCGACAGACCCTAGCTCTGACCGATTCTCAACGATCGTCGATCAGCCTGAAGCTGTCCCAGTCTCGTGATCCTGATACCGATCCTCATGCCGATCGTCCTCTCTTCCGTTGCGACTCCTTGTTCGGGAGTGGTCGCTGAACTCATCCGGGATCGTAATTGAGTCGCAGCGTCGGATCAGGAAGGGGGGACGAGAGGGAACCGGAAGAGGAGGAGGACGAGGGCGTCCGAGATCGAGACAGACTGGTCGTCCTCATGAGGATAAATCCGAAGCAGAGGCCCCCCTCAGGGATCGACGTGCGCGTTACTATCACTTTTTTAACAGTGATTTTACGAGTGGCGCCCCCTACGCGGTGGAATCGAGAAGTGAACAGGACGCGTGTACATAATATTGTTCCCTGTGTAAATAGCGTAGGCGGGCCTTAAGGCGCCCGCGCAAATCCTATGACGAGGTTGACGGAGGCTTTTATCGCGGTGTACAAAGGACGTCGGTCGTGTTACGATCCTCGTCGTCATTATTTTTTTTATATTTAACGTTATTCGTTTATTCTTCTCTTTTTAACCTATTCGTCAGCGTCGTCGTCCTCGTCCTTGAACTTTCTTTTTCCTTTTGACTAAACGACGAAGTCACATCGGTGCGTCGCGTTAATGAGGATTGGGACACGTTCGCGACGATTCGACTGTAAATATAACGGAGAACCTCGTCTGGGAGAAGAACGGAAAATTTATTAAAATAAAAGAAAAGAGTGAATAATAAGTCGAGTGGAAAGTTTAGAGCAAGCTGAGAATGGTTCGTCCTATTAATTGATTCTCGAACGCCCTTACGTTTTCTCCATTGCGTCCCTAAGACTTGGGTGGTGTTTTTAGCTAATTAAAGAGGAAGGTTTACGGGAGACGAAAGAGGGGAGGGACGTTTAGAAGACAAAGAAAAACATTTTTTCAAAAAAAAGAAAGATAAAAGGACGCGCCTACTAATCTGTATACGTGTCTACGTGGCGCGAGCGGACTCTCGGTGTTCGTGGGCAGAGTGACCACGTTAAACAGTGCAATACGTGAAAAAAAAGAGAATGTGAGAGTAAAAGACAAAAAAAAGAAAATTGTGAAAACGCGAGAATATCAGTGAATTTGGGAGAGTGACAGAGTTAAAAAAAGATTTAAGCACGACAGTCGATGACAATGCGAGAGTCAGGAGAGCGCGATGAATTTTATTGAAGCAATAAAAAAAAAATTCGAAAAAAAAACAACAAAAAGTACGTCCAATCGTTTCGCGAGTGAATCGTCATTCCTTTTCGTCCTCTACGTCATCTATATTGTACCGACCGTCATAACGGTGATATCGTTAAAAAATCGCAATCGTCATACACGTCATCCATCACGTGTGTTGTGACAAAGAAAATAATTGCAGGGGATGACGTAGGACGGGGACGAGAGATCACGTGACCTTCTTCTTCTTCTTCTTCTTCTTCTTCTTGTACTTCTACTTCTTCTGTAATTATATCGTCATAACGAGCATTACGCATTACCGGTTATTCGAGTATTACAATAACGAGCGAAACAATTAATCTATAAATATTGTACCGTAAGCGGAGATGATAATAAAGATGAAGATCATTATCCTTCGAAGATGACGTTCAATGGTCTTACCCAACGCCCCATCCTTTGTGCCCGTATGAAACTGTCACGCGAGCCTAACGAGTGTCTCGCGATGATTTCACGACGTAACGATGAAAAAAAGAGAAGTACAAATAAAAAGATAAGCACTTATAAGCGCGGGCCCTTTATCCTTGCACGTAGCCACGGTATAATCGCTTTGAAGTAAGTATACAGTTCCCGTCGGACAGTCGTTTATTCGCTGCTCTTACGGCGGCCGATATAAAAAAAAAAAGAAAAAGGGGCACGCGGTGGCTGGCTGCCGCTACTAACGATAATAATGGACGCTTAAAGAACACGACGATTACCAACTTACGCACGCTTCCACGACACGACAAACTGACAATTTTCACCGTCATTATCCTCTCGAGAGGCGGCATTGTTTCTGAATCTCCGAGGGGCCATTATTCTCAAGCCGAGGCTGGGCTTCGCCTCACCTTCTCGGGACCTGAAGCCTAACCTAACCTAACCACAGCACCACCTCACCCCCAGTCCCAGCCTCTGCCCTAACACTTACTCAACCTATTACTCACGGCACGCTCTTGGTCCTTTGCCAGTTCTTCACTCCCTGCCACTTACCATCAGGACGCACTTTGACCCTAGCGAAAGCCGCATAAGTGCCACTTTCTTGGCAATAAGGTCGGGCCGTACGTCGTTCCGGCTCGGAACAAAATAGATAAACATTTTTATTAATCCAACGAACAAAAAATCTTAGAGACCTCAGGCATATTGTTCCAGGACGTTGGGTAAGTATCGTAAGCGCTCATCCGGCCCTTCGAAGTGGTGCCCAGACCAGGGTACCTCAAGTGCAGCAAACTGGGCGTCGCGGAAGAGGGCCCAGACTTACCATCCCATTAAATCCATTATACGCGGTGAGCAGCGACGAACACGGCAGGCAGGCCAACCTAGCAGCCGTCATCGCCTAGACAGATCGTTTAACTGGAATTTAAATCATTCCGTGGGTCCACGGGAGTCCGGCCGGTCCGACCATCCGTCCCGTCCCCGCCAGTGTCTATCAGCACTTCATTAGTTTAGCTTACAGCAGGGAATGCGTCTTCCAAACACTTAGACTGTCACCCACTTGCAAGGCTGCGCTTCATTATACATTAGACACTTCATTCTAACCTGTCCACCGCCTACTAACTATTCCGTCATCCAAATTACTACGACGATCCACAATCAATAAAAACCTCCCTTAATGGCTACCTTACACTCACCCCCCCTAACCCCTATATACTCACAACCCCAAATACTCGATTCATCATAATTCCCAAAACCCATAGCGAATCGCTATCCATATAAACGTCACGCATGCGATCTATCCACAATGACAATGACAATTGTACTTCCTAAAACGTATCGTTATCATTATACCCTCGTTAAAATATATAAATTATCTAATTCGTTATCACCGTAATAATCACCACCCCCCACCCCCCACCCACTATACCCCCCAAAATCAATTCCATTCCTTCTGGCCGCTTCGAACACTGGCAAAATCACCATTGAGACATTGTTGTACGATCTTTCGAGATATGACCCCCCCTCCGCCCCGGGGGGCTTATTTACCATGTAATTATTTTGAGTAGCAGGTGCCAGACGGCATGAGCTATCGGTGTTTCAATGTTTATTCGAGTCAATCCTTGCTTGAGCACACAACGTCCAGGACTTCGGCGTAGCGAAAGCAAACACGACGTTACGCGAGTGCACTGTTCTCCACCCACCCGTTATAATATATGCCAGTCATAATGTCTGCCCGGGATCGGCCGTATGTCTCACAGAGAGACTATACCCAAGTCCTGTCCCGTTCTACCTGTCCGTCAGTCACTCATTCAAGTCAGTCAGTCAGTTAGTATCTACGAATGGGCATATGTGCACGTATGTAGATAACGTGGCCACATATGCCTACCCCCTCCCCCTCCCCCACTTTACCCCCTGTTTATATTGCGGTACAGTCGTAACTATATTTCGAAAATCTATCACTACGCTCACACCGGTACTTAGTGTACAGTCGGTTCACGCATGTGCGAGATTCGTGACACGTGCGTGACAATTCGTATTAAGGAATACTTTGTGACCGGAAGTCCTACGTTCGTTCCGTACTTCCCATTTGGTTCTTAACGTGAAGTCGGTATAGAAAGAATTTCTTTTTCTCCTTATCTTACCTCACACTCGCTTCGTACGAATTCGCCGGAAAATTTGATCGGACGACATTGATAATGGATAATCATACGAATTGTCACGCGCGCGAGCGATAACGAGGTGTTTAATAATTAATAGGTATCGATGAGTGTCAATTTTTTGTTGGTCGATGGACACGAGTACCAGTTTTTTTTTTGAAAATCCTTTGACAATGCCACGAGGAGAGGTGGGGGGCCGAGGGGGGTAAAACCTCGTTTGATTGAATTTTTATCGCGAGGGGGTTCAATTATATCGAATGAGTCAGCCGATTAAAATATACGTACTGTCGAGTGCGTGTGTGTGTGTGTGTCTCCTATCGAATAAGAATCTCACCGTTTTATTCAGGATAAGAAATAAAGAGTGTCCTGAAACCGGTGACGTTCTGGTAGCTGGTTCCGTCCCGAAACCAGAACCAGTTGTAGGTGGTAGCCCCCCCCTTTCCCGCCACTGGTACAAAAGTATCCAATACTCAGAGTCTTCTATTGGTTGCGGGAGTTTCGGTATGTAAATTAGTCGCGGCCCCATTCACACCTGTGCACCTGGGATCAGGTTGTCTGTCGGATGGTTAGGTCAGGAGGACCGACTGGACACGTTGGATTCCATCCTGAGGGATCTTATTCAGGATGACTGTACCGAATAACCTAAGAAAACGTGACTGTTGTATACCGATAAGTGTTTTCTCCTTTTTTCCTATGACGTGAATAAGCCTTTAATTAATGACCGCCAATTTCAATTGATTTGTCATTGATCGGTATGTTTATCCGTACGTTCAATATATATATATATTCATAGATCGTTTAAAAAGAATTCCTAAAAGATTCTATAAAAAAAGAGGGGGAGGGGGGTCGGTCGGGGCTCGAATATCTCTGCCAGCCATATATGGCCACTTCCCATATACATTATATTAATATGCGGGATGGTGTTGGTCGAGGACCTGCTGCATTGTGCAGCTGCATTCCTAAGCCGAAGGACCCTGCGCCTCTCACCGTTCTCTCTTTCTCCTCGGCTCTCTCGCTCTCTCCCACGAAGTCCCTTTTTTTATTTTTCACCCCCTCGCGCCGTCCTCGCCCTCGGCAATAGCCGCGCATCTTATTTCTCACCTTTCACGGCATCTCCGCGCAGCATCCAGATGCTCTCTGGGATCTCTGTAAAGCGTGTATGACGTAAGAAAAAAAATTTTTTTAATTAAATAAACCAATAATAAAATTCCAAAATAGGGTAATTTTCTCACCCAGTATCAATTCGGTGTTCCAGTAGTTTATTCTTCACCTGTGGCATACCCGTACCTGTTTGAAAGTACGGAAAATGGAAGTCCGTCGCAAAAGAACCCAGTTAATTTAAACGGGTAGTTCTGTATCGCTGCGGGTGCAGCAGCAACTGATCGGATCGATTCGCGTCTCGTATTAAAAGGCGAGGCTTGATGACGCTGTCGGAAATACATCTCAGCAACAATGCTATCGTGCCTACGCAAGCGGATTAGCGGCTACGTTATACCGTGTATTGCGTTTGCAACGAGCGAGAGTGAGAGAGATATACATATATACATACATACCAAACCCCGTAGGTGAACATAATACCTATATCAGTTGGGTCTGTCCGACGCCCGGCGTCTCCACGTTTTGCCGCACGTGGCGCCACGCGAAAATCCTTCATTGTTCTTTCCCCGACGGCCGATTATGCGATACAGAGGGTGGCCGAGTGTTACCAGGGTGGAGTTCACGAGACGACAGGGGTTAGTCAAAGAAGGGCAAAAAAAATACCTCTGCAAGGGATGCTCGGAAGGATGAAATCTGTGGTATTCAGATAAGAAGCGTAATCAGAATAAGGGATGAAAAGTAGGATCATACATGTTTTCTTAAGTACTAATATTTTTTTTCTCTTAGAAAATGATTGTAACTGGTATGTACCCTTATGGCCACTGGTCCTTTGATACTGGAACAACCCCCTGTACCCTTCCCCCCGGTCTTCTGACACAAGTCCACGCGCAAGCTTCTTCAGAATTTTGCATTATCCCTATTACTGCTGATTCACACATCCTCCTTTTGTAGCCTTTGTGGAGGTCGACAATGCCGGCTGTTTCTTTCGTGTTTTTTTTTCGTACTTCCCCCCCTCTCTCTCTTTCTCTTTTTTATTCGAAATACGAACAGTCCTACGTGTGACACGGATGACAAACGACGTTGCCGTCCCATCGACCCGTAACCCGACTACTTTGCTCGTTCTACTATGTATATCCTATCGTACTACCTAACCTTCTGCACCCTAAACACCCACAAACGCCCCCGTCGCAACCCCCAGAAGCATCCACTGGGCACGTATTATCGTATTATCGCCGCCTCGGGCCACCCTACGGGTTAAGGGTTCCCTTTTCTCCCTAGACTATTCCTTTCCTTTCACCTTGTCTCTTTTACCTACCCTCTTTCCCACTGGTTCAACGACACACACGATATCTATCTACGACGACCCGTAGGACGAGAGGTTACAGGTCAATTACGCAATATAAATTAAATTCACGCAAATTAAAGAAATTACAACCCCCCCCTCATAGTTCTACGACCACTAAAAAGTAATTCCGGAGTATCGCAGTGTTGCTTTATAACGCGAGGAGGTTACGAGTCGAAGAAATTCAGAAAGGGAGGAGAAGGCATAGGGGGGGGAGGGGAGGGGGTGGTTACGAAAGTGCATTTCGTAATGGAAGCCGGTAGGCAGGTTGCGGCATTCAAGAGAAACGTCATAGAGAGCGTTAAGGAGAAGAGTATAAAAAAGGAAGAATTAAAAAGAGAGAAATAACAAGAAGAAAAAAGAAAACGAAGAAAAGCATAGAAGAAAGAAGAAAAGACGTGGATTCCAAAGTCAGGACGAAACACATGGAATCCTATGGTACAATGGCAATGGTGGTAAGAATGAAGAGGGATGCCGAAGACCGGTGGCCTGCCCCAGACACCCACTGAGAGTTATTAAACAATCGACAATGCTTGTTGCTTCGTCACCCATCTAGCGGCATCCGCGGGTCTTCCTCGGCATCCTCAGAAGCCATAATCAAATCCCGAGCCACGATAATCCAACGATACTACAGAGAGCGGACGAATATGATTATCATCTGCCAGTGGCTCTCGGGATCCCTTTGCCAGTATACGTCTATCTCGACCTAAACCGTATTCATTGTCCACCTTCATCCTAAGCATCATTAACGCCCCTTTCGCCCCCCTTCGATCTTCAGGAGGTCAGCAGTCCCCCTTTCCCTCAGCACGTTACAGTTAATCGCATTTAGCAGTACAACGCAACTTGCCAAATTACATTGGCACAATGCCTGAGAGCACTGACACAGAGGACTTCGGAGTCGTCGAAAATATCCTGAAGTACTGTCGCTCCGATTTCGTTTAATGGAAACAGACCTTTTGAGGCTGGTTCCCCCGTCCGGTAGCCGGTCGGTTAATTAACGAAAGAAGTGAGTTCCTCGGAAAGGAGCTCTCGACGGGTAATATCGTTTGTCGGCGGCCACCTGGGTGCGCAACAATCGCCGATCGAACAATCGTAAACGCAGAGTCACGATTGGCTCTGAAAGACTTCTGCCACTGTTACCGGTAATAGCGTAAACCTGGTGCGCCCCAGCAGTGCCCCCGATCGTGGCGTAGCGAGATCGAAGACAGTGTATCTAGGAGTTACGTGCAAGCCAGTATAGAGGAACAATTTGTGGCGAAGATCTAGTAGGGTTGAATTCGTTGGTTGTCATAGAAGATTATCTTACTTCCTGTTTTGTCCCTCCTCTTCCGCTATCGGTACGTCCTCCTTGGAGTACGTACACAAATAAGTACTAAGAGAAAATCCGCGCGACGACTCCGGGCTCTGTTGCCTCTGCTCTTAGGTATATCGAAGGTGGGAGGTCGTCGCGGAGAAGGTGGAAACGCGCGCGCCAGTAAATTACTCTCTGGGCCAGCTCGATCGATCGATCTTCTCGTAGGGGAAAAGGTAAACTCGAAGCTCGACGAGAGACGGGCGTAGGTAATTAGTAGTCGGGCGCGGCGGCGAATACTGAAAAAGGTAATCGGAGGTGATTGTCGGAGTGGAAGAAGAGAGAAGAGATAAAAAAAAAGCGGAAGGAATGAGAACCAAGAGCAGCGTGAAACAATGGCGACGACAAAACATTTTCTTCCTTTGTTTTTTCATTCCGCCTCTTTTTCTTCAGCGTCGAGACCTCGTTCGGTTCTGTCTCCTAGGGTACGGTTTGATCTGGACAATGAATAAAGATTGCTGAATTACTCTAGACACTAATGATCATGGCACTGATACTGATTTTTGGTTCCGTAAAGAAAGTCATGGGATGGGAAAAAAATGTCTGAATAAAAATTTTCAAAACTTACCCCCTTTTTTACAATGTCCTAGGAGCGTTTTGTATGCTTGATATTCAACTATGGCGGCCGTCGCCTAAAGTAGCCACTACCTACGTCTCTACTGTTGTATTATATTATACAAGGCGTGCTTGTGGAGATACAACCAGTAGGTAGCAGACAATCGATATCTCTATGGTAGCGGCAGATGGAATGGGTTTTACTGATTAATGAACACCTCAAACGGCGAGAACTTTCCACCCTTTTGAGAGTCTGGCAAATCTCTGTACGGAGAGAGCGTTAAAATTATTGGGCAAATATTGGCAATCGGTGTATACGTGTAATACACACGCGTGGAAGGTCAATGATTTATTTGCCTTGTAAAACCTTGAGCTTTTTTTCTTTCACAATGACTTTTCACGGATACTCTTTCTGCATAACTCGTCGATTCTTATCTACGCTCTTGTTATTTCGCTTCAGTAGGTACTCAGCTACCAGAAACTATTAAGCAGCGTGCTAATTGCTAGTCAATCTTTTCCACAGCTAGTCAACTATAAATCGCATAGTAACTGGATGAATAGTAAAATGGTACAGTTGAATGAGCGTTGTTAAAGAAATAACGGAAAAAAAGAATCTTCAACATGCATTTAATAAAAATACATACTAAATTCTCAAGCCAAACGTGGACCCTTTGAGAAAGTGTATATGAAATAATTTCATAACGACGTCATCCGACGCTGCAGCGTCGTCGCAGTGAATACAGGCAATAGTATGATCCAAAAAAAAGAATCGCATTGATCGCCATTGATGGAATATCTTTGTAGTGCGTTTTAGCCTCCGTCAGACCTTCGACCTTTGCCAGGGTTCCCGAATCGGGAATCATCCCTTACGTCTGCGTACACCCCCCAGGAAAGGTAAAAAAAAGAATTTTTTGCTAACAAAGGGGATAGCAGGTAGCGCCGCGACGCGGAATAATAACGCAAACCAGTCCAGGTATTGTAATTGCTACAGCCTGGGACTTTATTCCTTCTGTATTAAGGCTTCTCGTCTCTTTTTTTCTTCTCCATTGACAATTTTCACGTGGCCCAACCCTTTTGCGATCTGCTGCACAAAGGGTTCGACGCAAGGGTGGCTTCACTTAGGTATAAATAGAAGTATTGGAAAATTGTCGCACGCTAAATCCTCCGTCGCCATCGTACGTACCACAAGTATACCGCCAGGTGTAGTTTCACTTCTTTTTCCGTCCCTTACCAATTTTTCGTCTTATCTTATACGGCCCTAGGATCTCTTTATTAATAATCCAGAAGCCGGTCCCGGTCCCGCTATCCTAATCCGAAATATCTTATAAAACCGTGTGAGCTCGGAAGCACGCAATCACACGATTCGGCGCACTGTTCACGAACAATGTCCTTTAATTCCCGGTTTCTCGCTCTCCGCATACAGAAATCCCATAAATCGCCGAAAATTCCCACCGGGAGCCCAGGGCGGCGAAGGTGCCGGTGCGCGCGAGTCCTCCCGGTGTAAATTACCGGCTTATTCCCGTGGACAGTGTCCGGATAAATAAAAATATTTATACCGAAGCCGCGTGCACTCGGACAGTAAATTAAACTCGTTTTGCCTGGAGAGACTGTACATAGCCAGGCATATGTATATGCATACGTAGGACAAGTATATATGTATATATCGCACGGAGGGTTCCCTTCGAAAAGTTATGTATCTACATAATAACCACTGTACAATATATATATATACACACAGGTATATATAGCAATAGAAAGGATCTCTTAGATGTCCTTGCCACCTATTTATCCTTCTTAACTTTCCTATTCTTCCTAAACTCAATATCCTTACTATGCACCTTAATATCTTAGCTATAGAAGTCACAACTGGCCAATCCAGCCAAGAGTATCCTTATGGCTCCTTTGTGTTAATATATCTATATATATATGCAGTATATATGTATTCTATTTATCAAGTACATAGGCTCCTACGCTGACGTCCATTAATGGAGTCCAGCACGCGCACAGGCACGCACGCCCGATAAATTTGTATTATTTCAATAAATTAACCGTCCAACGATCCAATTTCCAAGTGGGAACCCTCGGGCAATGTAAATACGAGTAAGTTGCTGAGGTCCGGAGTGGGAGAGCCACGAAATTCCTTGAGGAACGATCAGGGTAGACCGATGCAGACTCCTGCGGGTCCATGTTCTTGCATGATAGGGTAACAAGTCATTTTTTAAATTCGTTAGGAGGATGTATGGGTTATGTAAAAAGTCCTGACCTGTTACACTGTACGGAGATGAGGATGTCCAGGTAGCAGGAGGTAGTCATACTTGTTTTCTTCTTATCGATAGGCGGAATAAGAGTACTTGGATATTTTCCATTTAATGCCAAAGTTTATTGGCTCGCGTTTCAGTCGGCATCGAATGAACGAGAGTACCAACGGATTCCCGTGGTATTTACTGGAATGGGGAATATCACTTGCACAGAGAGAGAGATAGAGAGGAATGGGAAAGGTAGAGAGAAAGAGAGAGAGAGTGAATGTGTGAACGAGGGAGAAAGAGAGAGAGGGTAAATAACAGGAGAGAACGTTAACCGAGAGACTGGCTTCGAAAAAAATGGCAATTCACCCCCGGCAGGTTTTATTAACTCCCGCCTGAATAACTTCTCTTCGCGCGATTCACAGCACTGAATACGTTCTGTATTTAATAAGACGTTTCGTTATTCGCACCAGAAGAGGATTCGTTCGGTCTGTAATTATTTATCAAGTACGCAATAATTACAAGGGATTCGCGTAACGTCGACGCGAACCTGTCAGAAGTTCCTTAACACTGTTTGGCTTAGATCACGTCGTATATAAAGTTAGTGGCACGAGGAGGGAAACGGAAAAGGAAGGGAGTGATGCAAAGTATATAGGGTGGTTCAAAATAGGGGAGCACTGTTGTTTCGCCCGTCAACGATCACCAGGAGATCCAGTATCGATTGCTGATAAGAGCCAGGGAGGTTAGGGCGCACCACAGGAAATGGTTTTGCCATGCAGATTCGATCGGTCTACGTCCACGCCGACTGCTAAACTATACTGCGCATAATCTGTATAGTGCATTACACTCCCGTTTACTTCCTCCAACGCCATTTCAAAAGCCCAGCTTCATCGTGCAAGGTGTTTTGTACTCCGATAGAAACTCGATCGCCCGGAAGTCCGCGTACGTTACTAGCGACGCTAGCGCCGCCACGGCTACTTGCGGTCTTCTTCGCTACTTACTTGTTAAGTCAAATGCAGCATCGTTATTGCCGGCATTATTACCACAGTGAATTGTTATTCGAACTTTATCCATTCTTTGAGAACTTCACTGCAAGGTACCATAGTAATATATTCTCTACTGTATATCGCACGAGTTATAAAAGACTCCAGTGCTTGTTTATTAGAGCAAAGATCTATCTACTAGTCTTGATAGCTCGATGGCATCCATTTTGAATAAAAATAGGAGCGAGCTTGATGTATGGCTTTATAAGCAGCGGATTTACATATTTTCTGGATTTAAATAGCGTTACACGAGTTCGGAAATGGGCACGTGGCTCCGTTCCCTTATGGGACATGGGTTGCATAGGGGAACGGGATACAGGGTGACGCGTAATTAACCATTACAGTAGTTCACGATAGTATCTTATCCCCGATGCTAGTATTATACAAGCTGCTGCTGCTGCTGATATTACCTTGTTGCATCAGTTATCTCTGTTCTCTTTTATTCTTCTCCGTATAAAGTTCTACCACCGGAAGCGAGATACGAGCGAGTCACTTTGAAACGCAACCAGAGATTTTACGGATCATTTCCAACGGGGTTGTAGCCTCTAGCTAACCGTGGACAAGTAAACCGATACGGTTTGATACTGCACCAAACGAACCGGAAGTCCCCCTTTTCTTAGAGCATTTTCATCCATCGACGATCAATCAAACGGAGCAAATCCTTTTATCGCTTACGACATGTGCAAGACGATCTTTGCCGCTGCTACAGCCTCGTTTACGCTGTTACGTCTGCGATGCACTTTGGTGCGATTTACATTGCTTAAAATGGACGACGTATTTACGTATTATACAGCTACGGCTTTATTATGTTTATTAAGAAAAATAATATAAGGGAGCAGTTTCTATGTAAATATATATATATAAAAGACTTGTGACAATTACGACCGAATGCTACTACCCTCTTGCGTAAGCAGCTGTGACAAAAGTCGTCTTATGCCAGTTGGCACCGCGACGCTTGAATTAGAATGCGGCTTTATGGAGGGGAGAATGCGAATTGATACAGTCCTTAAGACGCCTTTAATATCTTCTACCTGTCCCTTTTACAGTTTCTATAAGCATCCTGACGTCTCTAAGGGGATTGCTCGTACGTTCCTATTCAGTACCTGTTCGCTTTCTGCATGTATATATCGATGAAAATCCGCCTTGATAGTTCAGCCAGGGAATTACTGCTATTGATAGATGGACGACTCTATGTTCATTAGTACGTTTATGCCTTTCAGGAATGTCGTACACACAGCAGCCCTGTGTATATTAGATGCGATCTAACACAACTGTTTCTTATAGAAGTGCTGAGAATTTTTTATCGAAAAAGCTGCGCCATCAAGGAAAAAACTCATGAGATTATCCACGCGCATCCGGATATTGTCTGGCCGATTCTGTACGAGCTGTTTCGTCACGCGGTGAGCGCAATGGTTCTTCCCGGAAAATTTCGATGCTCCCTTTTGGCCGCCATTATTCAGCTTCTCTATATCACAATTGGGTTCTCGTACGCTTGGAGATTATTAATACTTCAAACGAGCAGCCATAGGAATACAAGGAGTTACGTTCTTGGTCTTGGAAGTCAAATGGCGACGATCGTCGATCTTGCGTATCGATCTTAAATACTAAAAAAAAATTCAAAATGAAGCCCAGACAGGATAAATCTGTAAGTTTGTTCTTAATTTCTCTTTCTCTTTTTTTATAACGCACTAGTTCGCTCACTTAGTTTTTCTGAAAATCCCAGCTTTCTGTTCATTCACTGTTTTCTTCTTTTTTTGTCTTTTTAGGTAAAAAGTCTCTCTCTCCCTACATCCAGGACAAAAACCAAGCTATCCGTCTTTTGTCCGGGAAAACAAGCAGAGACGATAGACAGACAGAACCTTCAGGATAAGAAGAAAATGACGTGGAAAGAGCGGTGATTAATTATCCCACGGGAAGAGATCCTTTAAGTACAGGATCCCATCGATTTTCCAGAATTAATAGAGAATTATGGGTAAAGTGAAATAGGGAGGGGAAAAAAAAAACAAATTACTAAGAGGAAGGGTAAGTGGGTATCATTTCCTGGATGACGTCGAGGATTTCCAGATGAACACAAATTATCTATCATTCACTGACATTGGCACCAGATAAGACTATTGTCGCTGAAAAGGTCATAGGTCGGTACGACTGTACAAATCCTCCCTTAGACATCCGCGTCGTTTTGAGTATCGTATAAAGTCCAATACAAGAGAAGGAGAGGGTGGATCGGGGTGGAGGGGAAGGGTTGCTAGGTAGACTGGAAGACGTTACGATGCTGTAATCCGTCTAGAAGGGGGTAGGTATGTACCTACGTTCTCAGAAACGTTTCCAGCCCCTGCGCAACCTGCGCAACCCCTATCTTCATCCCTTAAAGGTAGTAACCATATCTCCACGGAGGAGTTAGAGAGACGCTGCTGCCTCACGAGCTTGTTTGCAAGGTTCAGTTGATACAAGATTAACAACAAGTCGTTAGACGGATGAGATGGGTTGGATGGTATTGCTAAGGGTGGTTGACAGGATGTTGCCGTTGCTGCTGTTGCTGCTACCACTAGTGCTGGTTGTTCGTGGAGATGTTCTAGGCGAAGGTGGATAGTAGGTTGTAGGTGGTACACTGGGTAAGGGACTCTGGGGTACGAGAGAGTGGTACCACAATGGTCGGCATGGCAACACCACGCGGCGTACAGTACTACGTCAGAGGGAGAGAGTGAGTCAGTGAGTAAAGAGAGAGAGAGAGAGAGAGAGAGAGAGAGCGTATGTTTGTAGGAGAGAGCAAGGGAGAGAGAGAGAGAGTGAAAGAGAGTGAGCTTCGGCTCGAACTCAGGGACTCTATTTCCATAATCTGCCGCTTTGTCGATTCTGAATTATGCGACTACGCCCCACCCCCGTACACATCGTGCGCCCTAGTCCGCCGCCCCTGAGCTCTCCGAGTATCCGATTATTTGCTTGAAATCGATTTCATGTGTTTGGCCGTTCCGTATTTGTACGTTCTCTATACCGCATTGTGTTCCTTGTTCATCTTCGTTTCGTTACATTGTAGTGGAGACCAGAATCCGCGGTACCATTCAGGATCCAAATCATCCGAGTGAGAGGATGGACTATGGTACAGACAGAATACACCAGGACCAAGAGAACGGTCACGAGGAAGTCGGACTGAATTTTCATAGACGCATGCCTTATCTTTTCTTTTTTTTCATGTTCAATGTTAATGACACTCGCCGGGGAACACGGGGGACGTCTTCCTCGTCGGCCACGCGTGACGAGGAGTTTTCGAGGCCGAACACGAACGAGTCGAACAATTACGTGCAAAGCAATGTCTGCCTGTAAGGGTTTTGTCCGCGAGCCGACGGACGGTGTTATTGTTCTCTAAATATCCGCCATTGTGCCGGAGCCGTATCGTCGCGCACGAGTGCCCTGAGACTTACAGATTGTTTCAGCGGGCTGTCACGAATTACGATTCACTGCCGGGAATTCATGGTATACTATTTTTTCTTTTTTTTTCTTTTTCGCAATGTCAAAGCCACTGCCAATATCATTGACGATCGTCCATTGCAAGGATGGTAGCAGCGACAATAACCATTATCACTTGATTTCAGTAACAGCCTGAAGTTTGGATACGTTTCAGGACGTCTTGATCCTGACAAGGGTATATATAAAATAGATCACAGTCAAAAGAACGAAATGATTGTTCGGCTGAGAATTTATGCAAATCAACCCCTCTTCGTTGGTGCTGCAGTTATCTGTTTACTCACCGAGTAACAGAAAGTCGGGCCAGTTTCCGATCGTGGGTTAAATTTTGCAGTAGCTATCCATTGTTCGGCCACCATTGTTTCAGTATCTCGGGGGCGGCGCTTCCCATTGTCTCCACCAATTGTACCTCTCCGCGGCCGGATCTCTCGCCTTGGCTAGAAAGAACGGAGGGTGTTTCATTCGGTGATGGAAGGAGGGTAGGGAGGCACAGAGGGGGGGGGGGGGAGGACTGTACGCTGCCAGGGAATAAAGGGAGGAAACACAGGAATTGAAATAATCGAGAAAGGCGCCAGTGGGAGGAAAGTATTACCCTACCCTTCGGGTTGGCCTTTCTGCTCCTCTCAATTTCACCCTTTGATCCGACTTATCATGGATTTCATAAAAACGAACAAAAGCCTCGCGTTTTTATACGTGAGTATACAAATTTCGAATCGTTCGACGACACCATAAAATTACGAGGAACCCGTAAATGGCCGTCGTCCATTAGAATATCGAGGAATGGAAAAATTTCTAAGGGACACCAAGGATGCGAGCGTGCAGTGCGCATAAATAGCCAAGGACATAAAGATGGCCACGAAGGATCATTGTAAACGGGGGAGAGGATCGATGCGTTCGCGTTTCTTTTTCGTATCCGAGGAAACGTGACGTAACGCGGCCGTAAGTCTTGGATAGAACAAAGTGCGTCGATCCACTTTCGGGCCGAATGCGAATTCGATGCAAATCTTCGACCGGAAGCCGACAATGGGGAAACCTAGCGATATGGTAATGCGTTCTCCAGCGAGCCACGCAGGACCTGTGCTCACAAGGACATTCGTATATTGTATAGTATGTGTGTGTGTATATATATATACATCTACATACACCAGCATCACTAGGATCCACTCTAACCACCACCATTCTGTTATTCTCTGCTAGTCCGCTACTCTCTATCTCGCGTAGAGAGCAACTGCGGCGAGATGGGGGAGAGAGAGGGACACGAGGACAAGGAGAGTACGAGATAGTAAGAGAAAGAGAGAAGGAGAGTGAGGCACGAGGAAAGGCCGATACAATGCTAGCCTCTCCCGCGAGTCGACTTTCCTTGATACATCGCCATTGAGCCATTGTCCGCCTCCCAATGCCCGAACGAAAGACTCCGAGGAGGAAAAAAAAATTCAATTCAGCTTTTAAATTATTTCCCCCTCCCCCCGCCGCTACCCACCCACCCACCCCCTCCTTCTCTCCGTCAACCTCCATCTCGCCCCTTCCCCCCGCCCCGACGAGAAAAAAAGGTCGTCGTGTCGTTCCTCGCCCATTCTCCGGCGCGCAACGTCGTCCTCAAAGTCGACGTCGACGCCGTTCCCTCTTCCTCCTCCACCTCCAACTTCGGGTCTTCGTCTTCGACTTCGTCACCTCATTCTACTTTGCTACTCCGACTTGAAGCCAGCGGCGGCATAGCTTGCGAGAAGAAGCGTCGCGACGCTTCGTACTTGGGGCGTAATCGTAACGAGATCACCCAGGACGTAGACTCGTGCTTGGCGTCTAACCTTCTTCCAAGAGGATGGTCGAACTTGGAGTGATAGGTGCTTGTGGGAATGAAAGGGTGAAAGAAAAAGATAGAGGGGGAGGGGTTAAAATGGCGTAAGGAATGCGATAAGTTTGATAAAATAATTCTGATCCTCGTTAATATTTAATCCAGTCCTTCCTGCCGTGATTCCCAATAAGTCGAGGGGTGGTAGGGACGCCAAGGGCTACGACGACGCTTCCTCCCCGATAATAGTATATAGGTAGCTGATGAGGACCGAGGGCTGGTGAAGGGGATAACCGGGGCGGGGAAGGGGGTTGTAGTCGTGCGGTTCTTCAACTCGCAAAATTCCCCGAGCGAAGCCTGTACCCAACCAAGGAAGGTGGTGATGGTGGTGGTAGTGGTACTCATGATGATGATGGTGGTGGTGGTGGTGATGGTGATGGTGATGGTGGTAGTAGGTTGGATCAGCGAAAGGGTGGCTTGGCGTCAATTGATGTCGTGCTCGCCGGTACGAGGTATAGGGGGCGTCGGGGCGCCACATTGTTTCAGCACAATATCATCCCGACTACCGGGGATCTCTACCGGGGACCCTCGCAGCCTCGTTATTTTAATCATCCCCCATTTTATACCCGCAACACTCAGGCTGGCAGCCCTTCGGCATCGGATCTTCTCCTCGTATAACCGGACCCGGCATCGAGACGCCCGGCACTTGGAGGATGACGTCTTTCACGAATATCGATATCATCCCTGTAACACTTATCGTGAAAAGATTATTGAAAATGTTTGAATTTCTTTTTTTTTCCTTCTATTCTTAAGCTTTTCACGTAACCATGGTTACACTCATGGTTCCTTGACGATAACTTCTAATTTTATACTTCATCACTATTACACAGGGATTGCGCCGAGCTCATCGAGGTGGAACCCAGGGGGACGAAGCATCTTTAATCATGGATGCGTTAATATAAAAGTCCTCTTTGTTCGTCTCCTTGTGTCCTCGACGGGTTCCTGGATGTTTGCAGGGATTCGGGAACGGTTTGTTGGATGACTGACTGCTGCCTCGCGACGCCGAGGCACCCTTGCTCCATTATGACATTATGGTGCCGGCATTGTCCCGTAGCTGAATGCCGCCCGATGTTGGCTACATCCGCGACGCCGACGCCGGTCGTCGATCCACATCGATATCAAAACGTGCCGTAACTCTATTCGTTGTACAATAAACATCCCACGCCTTACGGTTATGCATAAACAATAACCACTACAATAGACAGAGACGCCACAATGAATAACAATAGGCATAATTATGTTCACGGACATTGTCGTTACTTCGTGTTATGCGCATGCGCGGTGTAATTTAATTTTTACGTATTCCTCCCGTGTTAAATTGAAGAGCTGTAAAAGATGGGCGAACGAGGTAAGGTTATAAGGTGGTCGGGATGGAGGTGGAAGGTCGGGGAGGCACCTTGTTACGACATGGCAGGACCTTTGCGGAAGTATTGTCTTGGCGCTTTATCGTGGCACAATGTTGGCGACAATGAGAACAAAGCCGGCATTACTACGACTGCCGTGGCAGAGAATGGGCCTTCTGTCTCGAAGAAGGCAGGAAGGACGTCGCGTAAAAAAATACATAATACAATAGATTTATAATTAGAAGTCTTCTGTTCCCACTGTTCGTCCTAGCATTCGGTTTTCTTATACGTAAACGCCTCCGTGACATTTTCTCGGTATCATCCTGTCGATGGCAGCAGCGACAATGCCTGGTAATGATAATAACAACAGTCAATGGTCTCAAATGTCTCTATGCATAAACTAGTTAGGATATAGTTGGTACATACGCATACCAATATGGCCGCCATCGCCGCCACTTCGACTGGCCACGATAACCTATTACAACGTGAGTTGGCTGTCTCTGAAAACATCTTTATTTAATCAATTAAACAAACCTGATCAATTATTCAGGGAACCTTGTTTGGGTTCTAGTACCTAGGCTGACGGGTGTCCACGTCCAATACGCAATCACCCTACGTTTGCAAGAGTAGTACGTCTATGGACGGCAGTACCAACGGCGTCGCCACTGTCGCCCCCTTGAGCGACAACAATTGACAAAAACTGACAGCGGAGCGGCCACCTATTGTCGCGTTTCGAATGGAGACAGTAAACAGCCATTGTTGTTGCGAACACATTGTTACTACGCCGTTCGGTTCCTTTTACGTTCGCTTGCGCGGTAGCAACGCTCTCCCGCCATCTTCCGTCTTCTATAATTTTCCTCTTCGCTCTTCGCTCTTCATCTTCGTCCCACCTTTCGTTTTACGCATTAGTCCACGCTTATTCTCCGTGCATTCCATTACTCTGGACCTCTGGATTTTCTACTAATCGCCCGGAAGATGACTGGCCGACTCAGGTTGGATGGAAGATTTTTGCCTGTTTGAAAATTCAAAAGAAATCCACGATCTTAGAATACACTTTCATGCGTGATTACGTATAGATACTAGATATATTGAATTTTTGAAAAATTTTCAGAATCGAAGAGACCCGACGCATAATCGATTAACCAATCAATATTCTGAATGTGGATTTAAAGTGGTTGGACTGATCTGCAAAATTTCTCAGAATCTTTAGCATAAGCGTACGATACGTGACAATGGGAAATTGGTCCAGGCAGAGCCCGGTGGCTCCATTCATCTAGTCACCCTTGAATTCTCTCATGCTAGTGTACATAGCTATGACATAGGGGGTGACGGTAATGGCGATGCCAGTGTCAAGGGAGGAGGGAAAAAAAACCATAAAAATCAGGGAATCAAAACATTTTACAGAATCACGCTGCATCCCGAATACAGCGAATAACCATTCGTTATGTGACACAATGGTTCACAACAATGGCACTGGTTCCTGCGCGCTTATGATGTATTATGGGAAAAGCGGAAACGTATGTTTTACCCCAGTTTCCCCCGTTTAGTGGCGTTTAGTGCGCTCCACTGATTCGCGTGGTATTTATTTTTTCCAATGGCACTTTTACCAGTCGCTACTCTCTCTCTCTCTCTCTCTCTCCATGCTTTCCCTCCCCCACAGTCTCTCTCTCTCTTAGATTTTCTGCCATTTTTTTTACCCACTCTCATACTCGACGATCTCTCTCATTTATTCATTCTCTACTACATATCTTTCCACGACTCTCTCTCTCTCTCTTCCCTCTCTCTCTCTCTGTCTCTTCCTCTCTCTCTCTCTCTCTCTTTTCCTGCAACTTTCATACTCCCCGGAAATCTCACCCTCGCTCTCTCGTTCTCCCTCGAGTTACGCTTCAACGACGACATTTATCATTTGTCGCTGCCACTTTCTCTCTCTCTCTTTCTCTCCAACCCTGTTGTATAATATCGCTACCACCACTCGATATGGATGTTAACGGGAACGTAATGGCATTATCTGACTATTGTCCAATACACGATACACCCCATACACGAATAATGGGAGGGTAGCAACTGCTAATTCGCGATATCCATTTTTCTAAAGGCAAAATAAAGTCAAAACCGACAATCTGCCTGTCAATTTCAATTGACCTGAATTGTCATACCCGTAATAACATTTTTCAAAGACTTTAGCCATTTCTCAGCTTGGCAATGAAAATAATAAAAAAAAAACCACGCCAATCAGGCTAATACGAAGTTGTAAAAATTTGACTGTGACGTATATACACAGCAGCGACACTTTACGCGCGGAACGATACGACATTCTGATTCGTATAGCGGCTTAATTGGCACTCGGTTCGCGCAGACAAATTAACGGAAAGTGAAGCAAGTCCTTGCGCACCCTCGGTCTCAAAGTGAGCCTTCGTATATACCTAACCTACCTAGAAACTACCCTCCTTGCCACGGTTGGCGAATCGAGTCTAACGCGAAGATCGACGCAGCCTTCCGGAGGACCTCCCTTCGAGGGGTAGTTCTACAGCATCGTGTTTTATACGGATTCCTCTGTACCAGTTGGTTTCATTGCTGAATTGCTAAACTGCTTTTTTGGTGTACTGCCATTGTTCACCTGAAAAATCATAGATATCAGGATTGTGAATTTCGTTGAGTAATTTTGAAAAAAATTTACCTCCTTCTTAGTTAAAAATACATTTTTAGTTATCACCTCCTTTCCTCAATTTTTTTCCTACATCTACCCACTGTATATCGTGAACGCTGAAGAGTTCCAAACGTCCTTTTATATTTAAAAAAAAACCGTTTAGGCACTCATCGATGAGGCAACAATAATTTCCTGTTCAGCGACCAGCCAAAGATCCATCCAAAGAAGTAACAGTAATACCAACTACAAAGACACAGCCAAAGAGAAAATTCGAAAATGGCTCCACGCGTCCGTAAGCGCACGCAACGCATTCCGATTGGCCCAACGATCAGTAGACGTCCAATAAATTACGATTAGTCAGAAAGAAGTCCACGAAGAGTTCCAAAGGAAGCGTGCCAAAGTGCTTTACTCCATATATCTATACGTGTCAAAGGGAAAGAAAAAAGAAAAAGAAAAAAGAAAGTAAACCTAGGCAAACACGTAGGTAAAAGCCATCCAGATCGTTTAATCTATATGTTGGATATATCCATATCCATTATGGAATAATCGTAGCCAATGCCAGGGTGTAATCTAGTTTGTATAGGGACATAGTATTTTAATGGTTATACAGGGTGAGATGGGCACAATGGGGCCCCATTGGCCAACGACACGCACTCACCTATATACATATGTACAGCCAGGATCCTGCTGCTGCCTACTGCTTTTGCCTGGCTGCTATCTATTCCGGTTAAAGTGCGTGTCGTGTCGCGTTCTATCCTGTCGTGTCTCGTCGTGTCGTGTCTTGTCGCGCTATGGGTGTGGGATTTGTCGTTGCGTGAATCCTGGGACCCATCTCTCATACTATCGGTTAAGATCTACAATGGCGCGTCATCGGATTTCTGTGTGGGCGAGTCGGGGCTTTATGGTACACGTGAAAGTTGGTATATATATATATATAGAGAGGGGGAGGGGGTGAGCGATTGTACAAATAGATGGAATAACAGTGAGAGAGAATTCCCCCCGTAGAAAAGAAAATAATAAATTGAGAGCAAAAATAAGCGGCAAAGCGACACGATGACTTTTGACGGTTTTTCGCTCGAAATCATTTTCAAAATACCGCGACACGTGCCTCCCCGTATTACCCCCTTCGACAAACTCGAGTGACTTTCCAGTCCTCCCATTAGTGGAATCGATGCAACGTATGTGAGTATGTTATAACGTCACTGGGAATATTACCCTGTCAGCCATGAAATCCTAGCCCGGAGTCGAGGGTGAGCCAAGTACTTGGTAATGGCACAGGTACTTTAAGGCGTGCATAGGTGACGTAATAAATTTACCAAAATTTACAGATGACCCTTCAATGCATCTATACGAAATTTTTCATATAAATTTCTAAACCAGGGATTTCGATGTTCGAGATAAAAAAATTTTTTAATTTCTAATATCGGTACCGAATACGAGAATACGATTAACCGTTACGTTCGTCCTTGTCTCGCGCACGTAAGCGCCCATAGGTCCGTCTCTCTCGCACTCGCAGCAGGTATAGGAAATACGATAAATCCAAGGGTATCACCCCCTTCTACGATTCCGCGATCGAACCGGAGACTCGCCAATGGATATCGTAAATAAAAAAATCTAAAATGGCTGACCAAAACTGTCATCTGACAGCTGTCAAACCTGACCAATACGCTTCAAACAAACGTTCCTGTTAACTCTACGTCTCCCAGGTCATCCGATTCTCCTATATTCCTGCATCACCCTGCAGCCAACGAATACACCTCTTGCAGCTTGTGACGCAACCCGGAATTAATACGATAGATAATAAATGTTTGCGCTCTGCATGTCACACGAGGTATACCGGATGCGTGGCATGTGCGTGGCAGGGCCAGTATTTGTTCAGGCCCGAATAGCAAATAGGACCTCTTCAGGGGGGCCTGACATGTTTCTCTCGTGTCTTTCGACGATACCATATACCCTCCCTTCCCCTCCACCTCCTCCTCTTTAGTTTTCATCATTCCAAAGCGACACCCTGCAAACGTGCATTTAGTATTCATACCCCCCCACTACCTCTGGCCATACCTCCCATCATAATTGTTGAATAAAAAATATTTAAACAAAAGGTACCATCCCTCTACATTGAATTCCTTACACATGGCTACACACTGCGTAACTAAACCGACGCTGTTCTCTATTTCAGTCAGCTAGAAACTGTAGAAGGTGGTACAGGAGGAGATTCAGGTAAACTTCGTACTCCAATGTAGTCGGTACTCAACTCGACTCAACTCTACTCGACTCTAGTTTAGTCTACTCTCTGTCTCTCTCTCTCTCTCTCACACACTAGCTCTCTCGGAGCTCTGTACTCGTTCATTTCCATAGATGCCAGCGGCACGCCCGGCCACCCCAGAGTCTATTGAAGTACGTCAAGCGTTCCCATTCGGCAACGTTCTGCTCTCTTCTTGCCTTCCATTGCTTTCTTCATCCTTTCCAGGGACACTCTGCCTTCGTAGACCATATATACCTTATTCGTCTTTACTCCGATGCACTTCCTATGGGTTGACAAGTCTGTGTATATATATATATATGGTATACGCGTCGAGATACAATGTATCGTTATTGACGATTTTCAACCCGACGACACATACTTTAAGATGAATTAGATTTGACGGACGGGTTGTCGCTGGTATTAGACAGTCGTTTGGTTGGATGTTGATATATATGGTTTGTCGTTGTATTGTGCCTGGAGTGTATTGACCTGATTAAAGACAAAACATAGTCGACGAGTATATAGATATAGTGTGGTACGACAGGCACTTTTAGAAAATGAATGATACTGGAAGTTTTTTTTTCTCTTTCTTTTTCTTTCTTGGAATAAACAGGAATATGCATCGCAGCGACACTTGTGTCAATTGATATGTTGGTTTAATGCTCATTGTGCGTGATGGAAAAGGAAAGAGAAGGAGAGACAAGAGATAAAAGGCGATATATGCATAAGATGGGAAACGTGCGTCGAGCACTTTTTTTTGTTATTTATAAGGAAAGATGGTGGCATTTATAATTCTTAATAATGCCCCCCCCCCCCCCCCCCAATCCTCCTCTACTTTTCAGACTTCACTCCAACGCTACTCGGAGCAATGTACTGTAGCTCAAACTCGACTACACAAACTATCTCGAACCGACCATATGTTCCGTACGTATGTGGCACGTGTGTCAGTATCATCCAGTCCCCGTGTGTACCTTGAGCAAATACAATTACTCTACATTCACGTAGTCATTGACAGGCCCATTCTGAATATTGGTATTGAATCAGAGTCCAAAATATTCGATCTCCCATTCCACATTCCAGGGGATACTCAAACTGGCAGTTTCGTCATTCCGACGTTAGTGTATTATCAATTATCACGTTTTCCTGCAACTGTTCCATTTTCTTCGCGTGCTATGTAACGTTTCTTTTTACATTTTTTTATTCTTTGACAACGTGTCAACCAGTCCCTCATTCCGTACCCTGAGTCCCCGAACGCATTCTATTCCCGCATTACATACCCTATGTGGACTAGACGTGTATCCACGTATGTACATTTCTATATCCCTATATCTCTCATCAGGCTCGTCACTCCCTCTTTCAGGAGAAATTCCCGCCTCCTCGTTCCCTCTCTCGGCCGCCTTCGACCCCCTCTCCCGTGAATGTTTCCTCCTCCATAACCTCCTACACCTCCTCATCCTCCTCCTCCTGGACTACCAAACGCAGCCGCCGGCACCACCATCATAGCCGGCCTCCAAAGTCTACCTTATAACTCCACCTCGGCGCTAGGCCTGAGACCTGCTTTGCTTACCGCCATCCTACCATCATCCATGGGCTCATCCATACGAGTGTCATCCGAGCAACCTGATGTCTGTGATCGACGCTCAACGGTGACAGTGACAATGACAATCATTATAGACGACTACGTGTTCTTCGAATTACTTGGAAGTAGCTGGGAACGGTCACGTGATCGCTCCAAATTCCAATCCTCTTTTGGATGGATTGCCGGTGGCTGATTTATCCAGAAATTTTATTTCGAGTCGATCTTTCCTTTCGCTCCAAACCGATCCGTGGCTTCGCTTAAGGGTTGATACACGTGGAGACTGAACACTGAAAACAAAGGTCTGAATCGTTTGATGAACTTTGATATCCAAAGTGCTGGAACAAATTTTGGAATTGTTCGACGGACAAACCTCTTTCCAGCTGCTCGTAATTTCTTTGCTGCTTTTTGACAGACGGATGGATCAAGAGCGTCGCTATTTGATAGGAGGACGCTTTACGGATCTCCCCCTTGGGTTCTCAGGCGACTGGCAGACCGCCACACAATACAATACCTATATGCCTCTGCTGGGGGATGACACTTTAAATTTAATTTAAACGTCGTATTGTGCAACCCACCCCTCGTACCCTCCTCCCCAGCAGCACCGTCACCGTCGTCTCATCCACCCCCTACTGCCCTCACTATCCATCCAGTTCCATACTCTGACAGCCTTGATTCTCCTACCCAACCTGCTTATAGCGACCCCCTCCTACCCCTTCGTCTCCCCCCACCCAATGAACAGGACTGCACTACTTTCAATAGTCTCTTACACTTTTTCTCGCCAAACCACCCTTAGTCTGCTGCCTCAATACCAGCTTTGTCACTTGCATAATACATTTTTCACTATTCTCTGGAATTTTTCTTCTGTTTATACCTTACCCCCTGGGAAGTGACAGGGGATAAGGGAACAAGCTTGCGTAGGGGGTGTGAGGAAGAGGTTAAAAGATAACGTTTTGTTTTTTTTTTTCAACTCGTCAGGGAAAACTGTTTTTGTTGCGTAAACAGTATTCATCCCCTATTCGGTGTACCATTACGTCCAATATGGGTCTCATCCCTATCGCACCGGGAGCAAGCACCAGCAGTCTGCCAGGATCAGAATGCTGAAGTTAAGGGTAGGAGAGGGAAGCTGTCCAAGTTTAAGGATTTATAACAGATACGGGGATGAAGATCTCATAAGGGTGGCATAAGGGTATAGGTATATTGCTGAGTTGGGCGTGCCATGGTTTAAATCGTTATTCCAAAAGTTACCTTTAAAATATTACTTAACCCCAATCTGATGAGGATCGAATTCGAAAGGATCACTGGAGTCCTTCTTGATCTTATTCAATTCGTCCTGGTGTATCGTACTATATATATCTATGTAACTACCCCGTGTTCGGGGGTTCTTTTTGCAAGAGGTTACAACACGGCATGTATACCTAGACACTCGAGCTAGGTGTAAAAGACACTATAAATTTTCTCCCTACAATCCTGGAATCCACGGGAGGGTGTGATCCTGGGCTATATGGGGTGCGAATACAGTGACTCCTGGTGAACGGGGTGCGCACGGCACATTTTCACCCCGTTTTCTACAAGACTACGGACATCTTTACGAGGCTAATTTATAACCGATAGGTAGTCATAGCGCGCTCCATTTAATCGGAGAACCCTTAACCGTGCTATTGCACTATTTATGGGAGCAACCATAATGATGAACGTTAAGGGATGACGGCTGGGATCTCCGTACGGATAAGGGTGCAGCCAATGGGAGAGGAATGGGGTCATGCAATGCCGGAAGTCCCATATATCATAGTAAACGAGATGAGAATTACTATCGTAAATACGCATAAGGCACAAAGAGGGTTAAATAATAGAAATAAAAGAAGAATAAATTAAACAATTAAGAAATTTACAAATTTGTCCAAAAAAATAATACTAAGATTAAAAAAAAACAGTCAAGGGCAAAAAAAGCATAGCTAGCCATATAGCCGAAGTCCTGGTATTCGAGATCGAGGGTTGTACTATTCAGAAGTAGGAAGTTAAGGGTGAGTCAAGATTAGGGGTGGATGAGGTTAAGCGTATAAGTGTGTACGGCTACGCGGACTATACTTGGTATAGGTATTCCACAAAAAGGAAGAAAGAAGTTGGGAGGTAGCTTGGCGAATGCTCTGAAAAAGTAAGGAAAGTAAAAAAAAAATAAAAGGGGTGACTCTCGTCGGGGCAAACTACCCTCTCGACAACGTAATCAACTCTATTAACAGGAAGCTGTACCTACGTAGGCGGTGACGCGTACCTCGACTTATCGCAGCGATTGCCAAGTAGTTTATTGAATTGGCCGCCAGTGGCAGCACCGACATCCCTTAAACCCCCAACAAGATTCCTATTAAGCATAGAGCGAATAAAGGAAGAAATCAAACCGGTACAAACTACCCTCCGAAGTCCAGGGTAAGTAACAGTTCCCGTAAGGGTTGTACTGGGATATCTATGGCATTTATGAAAGTAGTCCTAGAAGATTGCCGATCGAGATGCCACAGTGGTCCATAAGGAATTCGGCAAAGAGAAGAGGATCGCGAGGGTAAGAGGGGGAAGGGGGTGAGAGAGAGTTCAGAGGGTAGTTGGCGAAGCAGAGGGAAGCTCCGAGTCAGGGAAGCGTGTCTAAAAGCCACCCCGAACGTCGTGAAGCTCGTCGTGGTCGTATGGCATGTCTCTTTGGTCGCGTGTGCCTATTTCCACTACCCTTACTAGCGGTGCCGCGCCACCCCTAGTTATACTCCTCCTCGAGACGTAATGTGTATATTATGTTAACAAATAAGTGCTCGCGGTAATAAAAGCCGTGGATAATGTATGCGCGATGTCTCGAACAATATTCCTCTGGCTCCGTGATATAATGGCGGGTATAAATAATACTCCCTACCTACTGCCACCCTACCGTCAGCCTCCCTCCACCACCACCACCTCCTCCTCCTCCTCCACCAGCCGCCAGGAACCTCAACCCCCGTCAGTACGAACGGCGGAGTCGACTGCCTTTGGCAAACGGGGGCGGGTTCTACGAGTAGGAGAAAGTACTGGAGAAATGGGGAGAATCAGGGAGAGAGAGAGAGAGAGAGAGAGAGAAAGAAGAGAAGCACGAAGTCGCAGAAGGAAGAGGAGAGAGTCGATGGGCATCCTGGAGATGGCAGTGAAGGTAGAAGTAGGTACTCCCGTAGGAGGTTCAAGGTGGCGGCGATGGTGGAGTCCCGAAGAAAGAGTAGGTGGGGCTGAAATATGTACAAACTTGCGGGCTCCTTGTTACGAGCGGTGATAAATTACAGGAGAAGATCCATTATGAGTACAGTTGCCATCCAGCTTGATACTTGGTTGCCTACTAGTATACCGATGCAACTATTATCTATAGTATCCGAGATACTACTTGATGATACGAAGAATTAAATCCAATGACTGATCAGCATTGGGATCTGTTGAAAAGTCAATTTTATCTTTTTCTTTACAATATCACTATAGATTCGTTAAGGTCCGCCATATTGTATTTTCACATAATTCACACGTAACGAACCACCGAATATAACTCGGATCATCTAATGATCATTTTTCATGAAATTCCCCTGATCATCCACCGATCGTAAGACGTGATCGAGAACAAATGTCTTTTAAAAAATCACCTAAGAATTAGCCAGTCCGGTTGTCACTGAAATACGGCCAGCTTCCGGTTTCAAAGAGACGCGCCCAGCTGAGCACAAATATTGAGCATTGAATGAAAAGTCATTCGGTACACGTAGCACAATGGCTGATAGCTAATGACTCCCGTAGACAAGGGGTGACACCGATACCCCATCTGTTCGTGCGAGTAAATCTTCCCATGGATAAACAGCAATAGTCATACCAGCAGCCATAGTCCAAGGCTCAATAGAACCATAGACTATACGTATACATAGACGATAATAAAAATGAATCGACGTTCGATGGATCGATCCTTCGACTGTTCGTAGATCCACAACCGAAATGATTTAGCCAATGGAGAAAAGATGGCGAGCTAAAGTAAAAAGGTAAACTCGAGTCGGGAATTCAGTGAGGACTAACAAGAATGGATAGTTCTCTTCCTCTCGTAGTGAATGAGGACTATTAGTGGGGATGGTTGAGGTTAACAATGAAATTGGAGAAAATAATAAATTACAAAGTAGTACCCAGAGTCACCGCCAGGTAATAGAATTAATCACGCCAGACCGAACGTGTCTATGTAATTCATAGTTAATGCCAGAAGCATCGATAGTTTCTTCTATCTCGTCCGGGACGAGTCGTGGATGTCAGAAGGTCTTTTTAACGTCCGTGCAATGTCCACGGGAGGACCTAAGCGTTTTACCGATATTATTCGCGCCGATTTCGACTTTGAAATTGCAAAAAGATCATTGTCCGTCGCGTTAATGACATTGCCAGCTACGACAATGACTGTGGACAGACGCTAACCAAGCGTACGAGACAGTTAGTCGGTCTGGCCAATATAACAACATGACTTAACAGGTTTTGAGACTTGGGTGAACTCGCGTGTTTTCTATTAGCAAGGGGTGGCCTAATATGGAGACAGTCTCGGACCATTACCACGACAGCTGTTTTTTATTGTCAAAACTTGCTAGCTCTTAGTGTCGGTATACTCAAATTTTTCAAGTATTCAACGTGGCATTTTGATCGGTTTTAAACCCGAAACCTTATGAACCGTCCAAGTCCCGTAGGTTTTATACGAGACTGGGGAATCCATTTGATCCCCTTTGTCACGAGAACCGTCACCAAAGTCATCAAGAAGAATGGAGGCTGGAAGGAAGTGGAGAAAAAAAAGAGGGAAGATGAAGAAGAAGAATGACAAAAAGAAAGAATATAATGAATGAGGAAAATGGTAGTTGATCGGTAGTCATCCTATCTTTCTCTCTCTCTCGCTCTCTCTCATTTCTTTTTTTCTTTCAGGCCACCTTGACTTGGGATATCGCGCATCGATGGAGATCGAAAAACAATTTATTAGCCATTGTGGGAACAATGTCGATTTGTCGGGGTCCCTACCACTCGAGAGGATCCCACCGTCAGGATTGGTGACTTCTATGGGGTGGCTTGTATGTATACCTACGTTCATAGAGTATACTATATACACCGTTGGAAAGATCATGGTTCATTTCTCTCTTTCTCTCTCTCTCTCTCTCTCTCTCTCTCTCTCTCTCTTTCAGTACGCTACCAAACATTATGCCTCTCCTGAGTTTCGTGCGTCTCATCGGGTATCGATCACTTTCGAGTCGATTTTATGCGATTGGCCACGGGTACGGGATCGATCCTCGCAGCCATCCGAAGTTGGCATTCATGATTCTCTTTTTCTCGTGGGGAAGCTGGGAGGGGAGCACGGTGCCAACAGGGAGACCTCCCGAAGCAGAAGGGAAGAAATCGACGACACGTTTTTACACGGTTCAGGTATTGGAACCACCGTAGGCAGCCACCATCTTTCTCCCGATGCCCACGCGGTGTTACCGACGACGCCGTTTCGACTCCTTATTTTTCAGGTTGATCCTGTCTTCACGGATCCGTAGAAAAAGTGCGACGATTTCGTAGACCAGTAAGAATCGAAGGCCAATGGCACGCTTGGAAAGTGTATACGTGGTACACCTGAAGGAGGAAGCTGAAGATTGGGAGAATGAGTGAAGTTGTCTCAAGAGGAGTCATGGCGTCGGTATATATATATACATACATTTCTGTGATACTCAACGCAGTAGCACTTCTACTGGCAGTGCTGGTGCCAGCGCCTAGGTACTATTACTTGGCATAATAAGCCAGTGACTTTATATTATGGATATCGTTGTTTGCTCAGCCGCCGGCAGGAGTTGACAGCAACAAAGGAGGCCATCGATGCATTTATGCATGACGCGGATCGAGCAATAATATTTTCATTTTCACAGGCTGGCAAAAGGAACAAGCCGGGGGACCTGGACTCCTTATGAACTTAAGGCGCTACTTCGCGGTCCTGAAAAAGGCTGGAGGAGAACGAGCGGAAGATGAGACGTAAGAAGACGAAGAGGACGATGAAGCAGAAGAGGAGGGGTGCTTGGCAGTCGAAGAAAAAGAAGAAGGTGCTGGCCGACGTAGCTGGTAGGAGGAAGACAAAACGAGAAAATTAAAAGTATCGTAGACAAAGCCACGAGACAAGACGCGGGAGCTCATTTGGTGTCTCCCGTTGAATGGGCGTTCATTATGATGCCTCCCGGACTAACAATCGGGTTCATTTTGTCTCTCTGCTCGTGGCAACAATAGGCACAGTCAGTCGCTGCCTCGGATCCGCCATCTTGACTCCGCCGCGATGTTCTTTTGTCGTCTTCTAAAGGCACTAGCTAGCGGCACCACCACCATCGCCATTACCACTACCAAGTAGTAACTGGTGTGCTGGTGTACCAAACCAGTACCAGCGGAGTGAGTACCAGTCCTGGTGATGCTGCTGCTGTTGCTGCTCCTCCTGTAGCTACTGCCGGTGCTGTCGGTGGTGGTGGTGGTGGTGGAAGTAAGAAAAAGATAGAGAAGACCAAGGGGACCAAGGCAAAGAGAGTGAAAGGGCAAAAGAGACACGAGACTCCACTGGCAGTCTGGATGAAGAAGGAGGTGGCACAAAACCGACAAGGTGGAAGGAGTCGGAATGAGAACCATGAGAATCAGTTGGAATCTGGAGACACGGAAGGCACGAGAAGGACTTGGAGGAAGGTTCGAAACGGTTCCGAAGGGCAGAGGAAGGGCAGGACGAGTCGTGAGCTTCGGGCTCAGCCATCCAAACCGAACTGGCAGCTTGTAGTGGTAGCACTGAGTCGAGGCCAAGGCAAAGAGAGCTACCGTGTCAGCCGTGTGAGAGAGGATTCCGGCGGTGAAGGAGAATCTGAGGAGAAGGAGGAGAGACAGAGATTTGGTGGGGAGGAGATGGCGGAGGGAGAGGAGAGACGAAAGAGAGAGAGAGAATAAAGGAGCATCCCTCATCCCTGATTCAAGATCTTCTCAAAAGCTGAAAAGCCTCCTGTGACTTTTAACTCGGTTGCTCGCTCGCGGATCGCGTTATATGCTCAGGGACGTTCGAGGGGGACGCCTGGCGTCCATCTTCCAGAAGCGTCCTTCTCATCCGAATCCGGTGAAAAGCCTTTTCGATGGGACGGGGATAGGGATGAACAAAAAAAATCAGCCTCGGAACGGATGTACGCACGAGCTCGAAGAAAATGATGCGTGATTCTGGATGTACGAACAAAGCTTTAAGAAATGGCGCGACAGGGTTACCGCCCTCGACGTCCTCACCGCGAGAATCGTTCACCAGGATAGGAAAGGATGCTCTCACCGCGAGCTGGGCGGTCCTGTGCATCTTTATCTTTTTTTACCTTTTTTTTTTCTCCCTTCTCCCCGTTCCGCCACTCCGAGGGCCCAGCATCGCTCGACCTCGGCCCCCGATACTGGGACCGGCCAATCAGCTTCGCCAACGAAGGAACTGGCCCCGATCGAACTGGTACCGATCTCTGGGTCCAGGAGAGAGGCAAGAAAGAAATGGAGAAAAAGTAAAGATAAATGAAAAAAAAAAATTGAAAATATAACATTGTACAACGTTAAATGTACCGTCCTACGTGTCTTCCTTTCGATAATCAAAATTCACTTGGTACTATAGGACGAAAACACCCTGACCCTCTTAGGGGTGCTGAACTTTGGTGTAATTTGAAAAGTTTTCTTAAACAGTTTTTTTTTCTCAACAGCGAATCTTGTTATCACAGTTAATGGAGGATGGCGACGGGGCAGGGGTATCAGTTTGCAGTGTAGGTGCTGCCGTCGCGACGCCCAAAGCACGTGGCTCTCCAAACGGGTATATTCGTGTCTTGCCTTGGTACGTGACAGGGGCTGCTGCCCATAACGTTATAACGGCGAAGGTAAATGGGAATGTTGCACTGCCATGGGGACATTCCAAAAGGGACTGAAATTTATAGGCGACTTCGCATCTGCCGGTTTATGAACGGTACACGCTTTTTCATTTTCGAACGACACTCACCGTAGTCCTACCTATACTAATGGGTCGAATGGTCAATTTGTTCGAGGACGAGGAACGCTTGTAACTTTTCTCTACCTCGACAATTCCAGATGTACGGGGATACAATAATTTCGAAAATGAATATAAATCAATTTTTCTTCGAGAACGTCAATGAGGTAATGTAGTTTGACGTTTTCTTTCGTAGAAACAAAATAACGGAAACGTAGTTAAAATTGTGTAAAGGTGAAAATTCAAAATTATGTATACTTACGGTATTTTGGATTTGGTCGGACGCGTCGTGAAGTTGCATAAATTCACGCGGCAAATGTCTGTGAAATATTTTTTTACCGACAAAGCGCGCGCGCGACACCTGACCGATTGTTCACTTAATTAGCACAATTAGCACCGTTGTTCCACCGATGGATAATGAATTTCAATCGGTATAACGAGCCAATTAGGTGGGAACGCCGTATAATGACAAATAGCTGCGTGCCATACTGTCGCTCTACTCTGCATAACCTTCGCGACCACCCCTTGTATACGTAGGAGCTAGCTCCTTAGTTTCCTCTGATTTCCTTCCTTCTTTTGCGACCGCGGCGTTCTTCTTGCGTGTGCGTTTTCAAGGGGCGCAATTAGATTTTGAGTAGCGACTAAAAGAGATACGTCAAGCGGAAATTTCCAGGAGGCCTAATTGTCTCTCGTGAAACTATCAGGCCATTTTCCGAGACTACACTGTAAGGTTTTTAAGGAATATCACTCCTTCGTTTACGCCTCATTGCCACGGAAGCAAAGAAAAACAAAGTTACTTGCTACTGTCATAGCTAGGATCGATCAACGGAATCCGTATGATTGATTCACTGTCGCCCTCTCTTATTTTACGCCTTAAAAAAATATTCGAACCAGCCTCAGCATTGGTAAGTCGGTAAGAAAGCATAAGGACAGAAAATTAGCCGAGACTCAAACCATTACCTATTGAATAACAGTTTTCCAGCCTTACCGACTGATGGCAACCCAAAAACTTTTATGCTCGTTCAGTAACGAAACTTTGAATTGTCGATAAAAAAGTTGTTCTCCTGCTCAATACATGATTGTAGGCAATAACCTGAAAGTAGCAGGTGACTGTATTCCTGAACTAAAATTCTAGAACACCTACAGGAGGCACAGGAAAGGCTTAGGTCATCATGAACCCGTGACAATGCTCTGACGGCGATGATAACGATGACGTTATCAGTATAAGGAAAGGAACTTGTTACGCTTCTCAAAAATCCATAAGCAACAGCAAAGCAGTCACGAAAACCAATCGCCTATTTCGCACAATGGACACAAACAGGATTTGGGGCTTTATGATAGGTCGACTCCGACAGACCCCTGTATAGTAACCGGCTGGAGAAAAGCGAATTGGACAGTATTAACCACAAAGGCAGAAAGGGGAGGATTTAAGCTCTTCCTGTCCACACGAACGTTGAGTGGCTCCAAGCCACTACTGCATCATCCCTCAATAGGATTTTTACTGTTTCTTTTTTCATCCCCCTATTCACGCTTATACGCTCTCCGACCGTTTTTTTCTTTCTTATTCTGTAGTATTAACTACCCTTTTCCACGGGCAATACCATCCCTTAACGCGACCTTCACAAGATACGAAATTTCACGTTTGATTATCAATGCCTATATTATCCACTGCTTAATCAAGAACACCTTAGCTACTGCCTACCACCCTTCCCCCATCTTAGGGATGTTTTGGTACAGCTAGGGGATGAGTTTCATAGTGGAGCAAATGTACCTCCGTAATTCCTAAATGTAAACTCTATGCCAGATAGTGGCTCTAATGTTCCTGACATGCCTATCTGCCAGATTCGCTTCATTTCCGCGACGTAGACGACTGACACGACGATCTTTACCGACAGCAGCCGAACGGTTCCGACAATCTTGAACTCGCAGCATGGCAACCCCTTCGACTTGACATTATCATGAAATAAATGATCTTATCAAATCGTATGAGATCCTATCTTCCTCTTATAGATTTTCTCTCAATATAAATTGATTAATTACTTTAAAATACTTTTATCGATCAACACCAATTGTTTTATTCAACAAAACCTTCGTCCCTGAGATAAAATTTTTCTCCACTCTACATAGTATAAGCACTAGCTCACCGCCATAATCATAACTTGTAATTCAAAAATAAATAAAAAAAAAACAAAAAAATTGCACAATACCACTGTGCAATAAATGCACCGAAAAATTCATTGCTCGCGACATAGTCCAGACTATCCAAATATTTAGAATGACTATTCCGTAGGGTGTACGAGAAGGGTGAGTTCCCCGAGGACGCCAGGAGTAGGTATAAGCTCTGTCCAAGGATTTAACGCACCTCGACCCTACTTAGGGGATGAAAAAGTTTTGTCTTTCCAACCAAGAACATACGAGTGCTATACAAACGACTATCAAATGATTTTCTCAACAGGTCAAGATGCAAATATAAATTCAATTAAAATCGGCCCCCCAAAAAAATTGATGACTATTAGAAAAATACAATCGATATCATCAAATCAAACGATGACTACATCCTCGACGCTGTAGGTAGAAATCTTCAGCACTTACCATACAGCCAAAGAGCATCTTCAAACCGACCACAAACGTCTGATCCTTCACAATGGCGGCGTCCGTTCGATTACTACGCTGGTTTTAACGGTTTCAAGATTACACTCGGTGGCTCCCCACATAGATATACGTCCCTATGAGATCCCTCTAACGTTGTTAGTCCAATTGTTTACCGTTGAGTCGCACTAATTGTTATTAAAGATCTTCCTCGTTTGCGTCCAATTCAAAGCGGGTTCGTTCCGTTTGTTACGCGTCTCGATAACGAACGAGAGAAAGAGATATAATGGAAGTGAATAAAGACGAGTGGGATGAGGAAGATCATTTCATTCCTAAGAACCGATCGGTATCATTTTCTCACGTATACATATAACAGGAGTCATACGTAGAAAAAAAAAGTCATATATACCTATATACAGTAGTACAGGGAACTTTCAATCTGACAGACGCCATACCACAACCTAGCGGGACGTCTACAGGACCAGATAGAAATCCAATGAGGTCGTTTTGCTTGGCCTGAAAACAAAACCCCGAACTACGTGAAGCCGAAAGTGACGATTCCAAAGAAAACCTTGGTGAGGTTATGGTGGGGATTGCATCAACCTCGATATTGGCTCTTGTATACCCGAGGCCACGCGACTCATATCGTCCGCACGACAATGTCCCCCATAATGCCGACAGTCCGCCATTGTGCTCTATTGGGATACGTTATCCCTTTGCAGGCGACGCACGGCGTCGTCTCTTCTGGTAATACCTAATCTTGGCCACTTCGTTTTATTCTCCTTCGAGGACACGGTTCCCTGGCTACTGTGTTTATTCGTCGTGCGAAATCTATCGGACGATTACGGAACATTGAAAAACGAAGTATTTAAAATACTCGTGACAAATAGGGTTAAGAATGTTTTTTTCTGTTTTTTTAAGGTTAGAAAAAATAGAGTATTCATCGCGGCACGCGACTTTGTACTTACCCGTAGGTGATTTATGACGGCTCTTGTATATCAGATGTATCGTCTGTCGAATCAGCAGTGGATAGAAAGACCTGCAGGCCTATAGGTTCCTTCGTAGATTTGTTGGTACAGCTAGATGATACAACGTGCCACGCAATGCGCGAGCCATTCCTCACAATCAGAGTCGATTCAGCGAACGGATCGGCTCGTGGGTTTGTTAGGATCGGAAACGTTCGGGAATCCTCGTGCACGCAACACGATCTTGAATCTCGATGTAGCCTTTGTGTCCTTTTATATAAAAACATACCGACGAGTCCTCTTTCACAGCTGTGTATACAGGCTTGGGATATTTCTTCAGTGGACCTTTCTAGAAGCTGCTAATTATTTTTCGATTGTGATTAATACGTATCGATAGATCGATCCTCGATATCGAATCGAAAGTATCGCAGAGGAATCGTGCGAGAATTCTAACCTGGAAGACGTTAGAGCGATCGAATTGTCATTGTTAATTTTGTTGAAAGGTTATGTTGATTTTATTGACTGTTTGGACCCCTCGTCGTTGCATTCATACTCTGCACTGATGACGATGATCATGATGATGATGGCTGCCTTCGTGGTGCCGTTTCAGACGATTTAGTCAAGTCACATAATCCTGCTCTCGTCGACGTATTCAACGTGTGTAACCCAACGGTGACTACTCTATAAAATACTACCACCCCATTTTGTTCGCTCGAATAACTTATTGTGGCACGTTCTATTTTGATATGGCAATGGCGCCACGTAGCGCACTGAATACGCAATATCGTGACGGACCGGCAGCAAACATAGTGAAATTCCATTTCCTCCCGCCATTCTCCTCGTCCACGTTTCATCATTTTTTTCTCCCCCTTTTTTCCTCCATTGTCCTCATTGTTGCTACCTTCTGGATAACGTTCCGAAGTCCACGTTCCTGACCAATCGCCGATCCTCGTGGACGAGAACCTCGCAGTGACTGTATCTAGAAAACGATCTGTTGTGACAGGGTGAGTTCATGATTAACCGAAACAACCCTCACCAGTCCTAAATTTTCTAGCTAGTACCAGCACTGACTACCCTTACTACCCTAAACGCACACCATCCTTACCCCCACCTTGACAATGGTGTAATCAGCGAGGTTTCGAGCGGTCCGGGACGGTACGACAGGGTGGCAGCATCCCTTGTATATACCAGTACTACCCTGCAAGTACTGTTGTCACCTCAGCAGTCGCGACAATGCGCGACAAACGTTACAGGCCGTATTGTCTCTACCATTATGGCAAAAAAAAGCCGTCGCTTGAAAACGATTCCGCGTACATCTACTTCCGTGAGAACTCGCCATCCCCTAACTGCGTACTGGTACACCCCGTAGCAGGCACGGTCCGGAATGTACGATCGATTACATGAAAACGAATGTAAAACTTGGAGAAGTGGTATCCACTGGACCACAGAGTAGATCTGATTGTCAGTAGAAATGCGAATGACGAGTAGTCGGCGGGGGTAGTTTGCGTCAAGGGTAGAGTAGTTAGTAGACAGAGTTATAACGCGTCGGTGAGTATTCGGACCAAAAAGCAGGATTGTTTCATTGATGAGGGAGCATTCACGAAACGGGGGTTGGTTGCGAGGGCGTTTATGACTCGCACCCTCTTTCGCAGCTTCCGCACCGATGAATGGTATAATCAGCGGTCGCGTGCCACCCCGTGCCGCCCTTATGCCAAAACGCCACCACGCCTGGGTCCTATCAGTGCGGAATCGGCCAGGGGGGTAGTAGTTCACCCCCCCAACCCCATTCTAGAAAAGTCACTTGGCATCCACCGTCCAACCCTGCTCGCCCGTCTCATCTGACTCGTCTACGTAGACGTCTACCTCAAGCGTCATGATCCGTCGGGACCATCCCCTATCGTCGAGGGTGGCCATATCGTAGCTTGCATCTGAGATACACCTACCCCTACAGACCACTGTGCCCAGCTAATTGAACACTATTGCAGAAACCAACCCCTAAACACTTCGTACTCCCAGGACACTTACCAATGAAAACCAGACAGATAGCGCAACCCCCTCTGACCACCCGCTGACTAATATCAAGGATGCGTATAATAAGCGGTTATACGGGGGTGAATCGAAGTTCCCGACTGCACACGACCGATAGGACTTTACGAGTCCTGGCTACCGATATAAAAGGGACATTATGCCAGGATGAGATTCCCCTGGTCCTTTTCAATATAAATATCTACCACCCTTATATACCCCAGTTACACGTTCGGATTCCATTTTGTACAAATACGTCACTATTTAAAAATAATACCAACAGTGCATTAAAATCACATTAAAAATTACAAAAATAATATTCTGTATATATACATATATCACAACTATCATCCCTTGTTCACAGTATATACACTATATACAAATAACCATACAAAACTCATCCAAGGGTCTATACAAAGATTACCAAATAAAAGAAAGGGTTTAATCCCAGTACAGTACCAAGCGATAATCCTACCCTTCAATGTTTCCGCGATCCGACGGGGGTTAGTCCACCAGAGTATAGTCACCCTGTGGTAGACGCACCCACAAGGCATACACGTGCTCCCCAGTTCATCTCACGGAGAAGGTACAGCCACATATGTATCGGAGCGCCACGTACGCAGAGTGGGGGTAGCCAAGGGAGTCGGTATGGGTATAACGGTAGAGAGAAAGAGAGAGAAAGAGAGAGAGAGAGAGAAACGGAGAATGGTGACTGTGAGAAGTGTATGGAGGCTGACGTGGAGGAGGAGGAAGAAGTCCACCTGTTGCGTGAGCTCTTTCTGGAGGCCGCCATGTCGCGGAAAGGGCCAATCGTGGGTGGACATTAACGGTAGACCATGGTGGGAATGGCAGCTCAGTGCTGGTTGGTTAGGGTGCGCGCGCGCTACGGAGACAGGAGAGACTTTCCCTGGGACTCTCTGTCTCTCTCTGTGTCTCTATACCTTAATCGCGCTGTCTCCTCCTCTCTCTCTCTCTCTCTTTCTCTCTTTCTCTCCCTCTCTCTCGCGCGCGCTAGCATCTAGTACGGCAAGGTGAGAGGAGAGCGCGAGCGCGAGAGAGGCTACTTTACCCTGAGGTCCTCGACGACATCATAGCGCCAGGAGTCCTTGCTCCAGCATCGACGAGTCGCGCGCGCTCATCGTTGAGTTCCCGTCGCGAGCTAAGGACGCCCTGACACTACGCGTCGCGACGTCGTATGCAGGTGGATATTTTTTGTTTTTTTTTTTTGGTGGGAAAATTTTTATTTTTTTGTCTTTGTTATCTGGGTGGATGAAGAAGACGTCGCGGACGGGACCACGTGTAAAATGAATGAACGGATCGTTTATTGTTTATTGACATTGTAGTTGGGTTACTGTACGTAGGGGTAGTTTTTTTTAATTTCATTGTTGATCATTGTTGTTGAATGAGGGGAGTGTTTTGGGACTTGTCGGTGGAGCGAGACCAGATATAGGAAGAAGTTGATGAAGTGATCGAAGAAGATTGTAACTTATGTCTGTTGGCTGAAGAAGTTTTTGTGTACAGAGTCAAGGGATGATGGGGTTGAGCAGGTGGCCAGGGACGTGTGTGACACGCGTGCAATAGCCAATCAGGCGGCAGCGACCGCGTGTGGCGAGAGAATTTTTTTTGGAAAAAGTAATCGAGGGTAATAGAGATTTTTTTGATCTCCAAAAAAGTAAGAAAAACGAAGAAGAAACGCAAGAAAAATGTCGTCTTCGAAGACTCTTCACAACGAGCACATCAAGCGTCCTATGAATGCTTTCATGGTCTGGTCCCGTGGACAGCGTCGCAAGATGGCTCAGGAAAATCCAAAAATGCATAATTCCGAAATTTCGAAAAGACTCGGCGCCGAGTGGAAATTGCTGAGCGAGAGCGAGAAGAGGCCGTTCATCGACGAGGCCAAGAGACTCAGGTGAGGCAAATATAATTTTACCCTGTTACGCAGTGATCGTAAAAAATAATAAAAAGTCGATAATAAAAATTTTTGAATTAAAGTGGGGGGAAGTAAAATAAAAATTCGAAAGAACCGTGGTCCGTCGCTAATTGCACTACGGCTGCTTCGAGGATGCTTCAGCTGGCTGATGTGGAAAGTAAGGCGCGAGCAGGGGTTGAAATTATTGAGAAGATGAGAGGAGGTGGGTCTGGCTCGTCGAGGGGTTGTGATGCCTGTTAAATCGTAAGGGATGAAAAACGGGCCCCACTTCGTTTAGTTTCGTTTCGTGTACCGCCGCTTCGTAATACATTGTTACCGTAGCTGTAAGGGTGTTTTTTGATTTTCTCTCTCTCTCTCTCTACGTATCCATAAGCTATAGTTACCGGGCACGGGCCGAGTCCCGTCTATAATATCCATCTCCTCTATTTACTTCCCCAAAGCGCCAAGGGTGAATAGAGTGGCGAAAACGAGGGGGTGGGATGAGCTCTTTATTATCGGGGCTGAATATTTAATCACCTTTATGAGTTTATTTAGCTCGACAAGAACGCAAACGTTACCCCATAAGGGATGCAGGAGGATATTTTTTTTATAAGCGCATCCCTTACCGTGAAGTACCACGGCCAATACAATTAATCCGTCATCCCTTGCGTGCAATACCAAATATTTAAATCGTTGACGTTACATAATTCTTTTTTTATGTTTCACACGTAAAGCATCAAAAAGATAAAAATATTTCTCGTCAAACATTACGAAGAGCCGGAAAAAGAAAATTCTATTGGCCGCGATTAGATAAAGTCGTAAGGTTAGACGGTTTGTACAGGGTGGTCGGAAAAGAAAGTGATAAAGGTAGAGATACAGTTAATATAAAGAAAAAGAAGAAGAAAAAAAAGTTTCATCTAGACTTCAGCGAGCGTGGAAACAAAGACGAGCAAACGGATACCTGGAGGACGTCGCGACGGGAGGCGTCGGGGAAATCCATTTTTACGAGGATGGTTCCTCGTAAAATAAAGAGAGAGAAAGAGAGATAGAGAAATAGAGAGAGAGAGAGAGAGCAATGAAAACGTTTGAAATATTTCCGTTGAAACCAAGTCACGGAGTGGACGCATTCCGTTGAATCCAACGCGTCACTGGCCCGACGTAATCTGTCCGTTCGTTCACGGCGAGTCACAATGTGGCCCTCGAGATAACAAATAAAGCCCCATTGTCGCAATTGTGTGGATTTAAAAGGATTTGCGCCTCTCTTGCTCTTCGCAGCCACCGTCACAGCCCCTCGTCACTACCCACCCCCTCAGGAGTGGCAACTAGCACCACCCAATAGCAGCAACCAGCATCATCACCGTTACCAGCATCGCCAGTCTAAACCCACCCCCATAGTCAGACCTTGCTACCCCTTTTTTTTTTGCTACCACAAATAGATACTCCACTTCTGTTAACTGCAGTTCCACTATTTCTCTTTTTTCTTTTATTCTTCTTATTCCTTGCAAAATATCTCGAAAGCACAGGCCATACGAATGGCATTATTCGTCGGAGTAGGCCGATAATATACTTCTTGGCATATCGTAGGAGCATCCCTCGAAGATGCCATCCCCCTCTATTTTCATACCTAGCTACCCCCGTGCCCCCGCCCCTTGGACGTATTGCCAACGAGACCTCTCGCGCCGGAAAGAAGATAGGACGGGGAGGGGGCGGCACGCCGTTTATCGCGAACCCACTGTGCGAATTGTAAAGATTACGCCCCCACCCCCTCCCCCACGATGTTTATGCATTTATGCTGAATTATTGTCCAGAGCTTTGCCGATGTTTATGCTGATTTACGCATTGTGCTATCTGCCGGGACACATTGTACTGGAATTATTATTCTACTCGGTTACGCCATTGCCAATGGCTTTTTCAACCCTTTCCTTTTTCTCACCCCCCCTATACCAATCGACCAAATCCCCCTTAATTCGATTTCTATTCGCCACTACATTCAATCAGGTAGACGTATATTAATTTTCAATAATTTACCATAACCCCCCAAAAAAATAACGACCATCGTAACCTCAAAAAGAAACATTTCTTAGCGCATGGTGCGAAAATTCCAAAAAAACCGTGTATCTTCGTTTCTTTTATCAGCTCCAAGGTGAAGCATAAATAAGGGCTATGCTTGTGCGCCGTTGGGTACATAATGGAGTATTATGCGAGGGAGATACGGTGTTGCTCCGTGTTCCCTCTTTAGGCCCTCACTTGGAACGGCTCTACGTCCCTCTCCAGTCCTCGCAGAGGACTCGGGCTGTGTGTACAAGATATTTACTACAAATACCCATGGTGGCTGGTATCGTGTCGGAACCTCCATGATAATACGTCCCTTTGTACTCGCATGTACGTCGCTAGGATAACCCGCGAGCGGACTTATACCCTCCTCCCCTCCCTCCTCCCCTGGCTCCTTCCCCAACGCGCTAGAAATTACCATCCTCCAGAAACCTCTAGCTCCCCCCCACCTCCCCCCACCTACCCTTTCCGTAGCTCGGTCAGATGTCTCCCCTCTTCCTTTCGCACGAATTACCAGCAGCCGCCATGATTCGATCCTGCCTATCTGAGCTCCTCTCAAGGAAGGTAGGTATAGGTGGATTGGTAGCACCGAGGATCGTAAGCCACCGAAACCAGACGCTACGAGACTGTGATCTTTGATCTATATGAGCCATGAGCCTTTGGCTGGGTATCTATATGGATTTCGAGAGAGCGAGCGAGACACAAAGAGAGACTGATCTATGGTACCGGACAATCGCGTGTAAACATTATGGGAAGTGCGATCGGATGTTGGTATCGCCATCACGCTATTGACATGATCTTGCATGGTAAACAGATAGTCGTAAAGAGGCTCCAATGTGATAGGGCATGTTTGCCGCGGTGCTGCTTGTGAAGGTAGCTTTACGTTTTATGCGGTAAGACTGGTACGGTTGTTGTTCGTTGAATAGGAAGCGTGTGACTACTTGGCAATTTTTGTGCTTGAGGTCGTTGTGAATGACGTCATTATTTGGGGATCGATGACGAGTGAACTGTCTTCTTTACTAGCTTTGGCAGAGAGAGAGAGAGAGGACGCTTCGGGAACTGACGGACGTGTGGAGGCTTATCGTAGTTCATTTTTTTCTGAAGGTGTCGTCGCGCCTTGTTTGCCCCGGACACGTCTCCGGGGATGATAACGATTTCGAAGGGGCGCTGATAACGTCTGGATCCTCCATGCGTGTCTTTCTTTCGTTCTTCACTGTTTTGTTCTGTAACGATGGGTCAATTAGGATTTTTAGTGGATTGCGTTTAGTTGAATAATTATTGTGTCTATTTGTAATTTCAGGGCGCTTCACATGAAGGAACATCCTGACTACAAGTACCGTCCACGTCGAAAGCCAAAAACGTTAGTGAAGAAGGAAAACAAATTTGGATTTTCACTGTCACCCCTGGTCTCGCCGGGCGAGACACTCAGTAACATATCCAGAGGGTTGCTACCACCCTTAGCACCGCCGAGTCATTCACTGGTGGGTCACGACGACCTGAAGATACCAAGATTCTTTCCGCCCTTCCCGTACCACCTGTATCCGCTGCAGCACAAGCTGAGCGAAGACTTCGCCATGGGCGTAGGCGTCGGTGGGGGCGTCGGTACCGGAGGCGGAAAGCTGGCAGCCGACCTGGCCTTCCAAGCCATCTACGGGAGCACCTTTTACTCCCAGGCAGCAGCAGCAGCTGCCTGGCCTGCATTGCCAGCGCCACCCTGTCTTCCTAATTGTGGATGTCCAAGTCCCAACAAGGACCCAAAGAGGCCCTCACCGTCGTATCTCCAGGTCAAGCCCGAGGAGCGCTTCCCGATAACTGCTACGACGACGACAATAGCCGTCGGGACGGAAACCCGTGACTCCAGGACCCAAGAGGAACATCCCTGCTACCGTAAAGCTGACGTGGAAGCTTTGTTCTCACTGGAGAAAAACGAAAGTCGTTTCGAAAGTACAAACAAGTCCGAGGACAAGTCCGAGGAGAGATATTCATCGTCCTCGGAACGTTATTCCGAAAAGTACACAGGATTACCGAGCAAGAGCGCCACCGTCGGCGGTGGTTTCACCGTGCAGAATCTAGCCGGAAGTCCACTCGGCGCTGCTCAACACGTCATATGAAGGCCGCTACCGGTTCTTCCGGATCTTAACTTTCGGGGGAACCTCATATCCAGCTGGCCGGCACCCGATTGGTGGAGGATGCCGCCGATGTTATCACCGATCTCTCAGGTTGGCATCTCCAACCTCGGTAGCACCGTCACTGCGATAACCAGCACCACAACAGCCACCACGACCAGCAGCGCGACGATAGTCGAAGAAGAGGATGATGAGGATGACAGAGAAAGAAGTAGCAGTTCACGTTCGTCAAGAACAGCGACGTCCCTCTCGGTCGGTAGTGTTCAATGAAAGGAAAAAAAATATCAGTGCCCTTTAATAATTCAGAAAAAAAAGAAAACAGACCTAACCAGTGCGCAAAGAACCAGTGAAAATTTGATTAAATAATTAACGACGTACCTACGCCAACGAAGGATGCTTTTATCATTAAAGTCAAATCGAGATCGACAAACTGAATGGTCCAGGAGAGATAAACGAGTGAGAGCAGTGTGGTTTAAGGTAAATCCTACAAAGAGATCTCTTTTTACCAATAACACGTGGAGAGAGACCACTAGACTCTAGAGTGGAGCGAACGAGTATGGGAATAAGGGAGAGTCCAATTTTGATGAGATAACCAACCCTCTCCCCGCCACATACATATTATGCCATGCGAACGACCGAGAGCCAAATCATTCAGGCATCCTAGGCTATCCCGTAAAAAAAGCCTTACCGACGGAAGCAAATCTCTTCTTTGGCGGGCAGCCATGCGAAATAAGCCAAACATTCTGAATACTGACGCAAGGCACATGGGGATCCGCCCTGTAGCCGTAGTAAAACGCATACGTATACGTACGTAGACGTGCATACGAGGAAAAATTTAATGCAGCGTCGCGACGCCTCTCGACGCTCCGCCTACGTATCCGCAACTTTATTCTCCTTATTTTGTTCTCGTGCGATCGCGACGTGAAAACGGGCCCCAAGTACTCACGCATGGCCCAACGTAATGCCGCATACGCACGGCTGGCTGGCCTGAAGAAATCGCAGGAATTGAGAGAAATTGAATTTTACGCGAAAGACTTTTCTCAATGACTATTAACGGATTTTTGAACAGTATGAACTTACGCGAAAGTGTCTAATGGCGAACGGAGGACGCTTGACTGAAAATTGACTCTCGTATGTAGACAGCATTACGGTCGTTAGGCCTCGAGGGACTTAATTGCCCTTCTGTAAGATAAAAGTGCCGTTTGTAAATACATTCTGAATAAATACGATCTATCAAAAATATCAATTAAGTTTATAACATTTGCATCGATTCGTTATTGATATTCCTATCCTTAATATTTTTAACGATCCCTTATCAATTTTGATCTAAGATAACGAAGCTTGAATTAATTATTGATTATATTATCTACAGTAGCTTGTTGAATGAATATTAGAAAACAGGGGGTGGATACTTGAGCGATTATAGTGGGGATGGCTCGTTGCTAAATAGCTATAAGCTAAGGGTTGGTAAGGGCGTTAAGAAAGTAGTCAGGGGGGTGAGAAAGGGGAAAGTGGGTTGGATCGCGGATTCTGCGTGTGTTTTTACGAGCTGCTCCGAACGACTCCAAAGGGGAAGAAAGAGACGTAGCAGTGGCGGCTGGCGTCGCTAGTGATGATGATAGCGTCGTGCATGGGTGTTGGTAAGAATGGTGGCGTCGAGACGAAAGTCCCGAAAGTAAGAAAAGGAGAAGAGGCAAAGTAGGAGAGAGCAGCAGCAGCAGAAGAAGAAGAAGAAGATTGGGAGCGAGTTCCTGCCTCTCCTCCTTATTCCCCACAACCACCGTAGCCGTCGTGTTTTATTTCTGATAGCGTCGCGACGCTGCCACGCTCTCGGGACATTATCGCTACCGCAAAAGACCCTTTCTTCCCCCATAAAGGCAATCACGCTTTCTCCATGGCGAGATAACGCGAGAGCACGGAGAATGGCGAGAGGCAGTTTCATTCTCTGGTGCTTGCCAGCGCCGACGACCACGACGAGATCGTAGCTACAGGACGTCCAGTAGATGCAGGTCGATTCAAAAGACACCCGGATCAGTTAACAAGACCGGAACAACTTGAACAGGTAGGTCCTCCTAGTGTATAAGAAAAAAAAAAAGAAATCCATTAACTATGAATTGTCATAGAACACTAGCACGGCTAGGGTAAGAACAAGTACATACCAAATAGCATGGGGCGAAGTGATGCCAGAAGGCTCTCCATTAGTATGCGCGAAAGTGCTTCCCTCGATTGTAGGAGCCATTGTCGAGGAAGAATGTCCTCGTTGCCGGCGTAGCACAGCAGACTCGTCGGTAAGGAGACGCGCCGTCGAAAATCCACGTCAAATAGAATCAGTGGGAATCAACTCTCAGTCGGCCATCTTTCATCGACTCTCTCTCTCTCTGTCTCTTTCTCTCTCTCTCTCTCCCTCCCTGTCGCCAGTAACACGTGTGTTTCCTAGTCCCTCCCTGGTCATTGTTCAAAATCATATTTATTTTTCACAATAAAATATGCCTCTGCTACACCACGCGATCCGTGAGAATCCGAAAGGTACAGGATGGTTTTAAATTCCGAACTAGACGTCATAACCTAAAACGTCTCGGACCGAAGGACAGCCATCGAATGATAAGAGATAGAGAATAAGGATACACAGCTTCAAATAGAGGTTAGGTCTGCTGAAGGGTGAGAAACGGCGATCGCACCCCAGGATATCGCTTCGATTAGGAGAGGCACGGGGCCGCCGAGTGCGGATGGAAGTTTTGAGTGAGCGGCAGGCACACTCGTGCAGACAATGAAGCATTCATCCGCGCCATTGTGGCCGAAAACTGCGTTAACGTAGACAAACCCGAAATCACCGGCGCCTAGTGCGCCCTCCGACTATCCGATTATGCGAATGATAAAAAAAAAGAAGTGAAAGGCGAACGATAACGTCGACGCTCTGTGTACCTAGAGAGGCGGGTGACGGGGGGTGAAAGGGGAACGAGATAAAAAAAGATGGAAGACTGAATCTGACGCGTCCGTCATCTTTACGTAGACGTCGGGAAAAACGAAGCGACAACGAGCACTGGTTCCATTGTTACTCGAAGAGCTCGAAAAGAAAGAGAAACGCTAAAGACGTAATTCGAAAGTTTGAAGTACAAATCAAATAATACTTTTTCAAAATTACTCTGAATGTTTATCATTGGATCGACTGATGTATTAAATCATTTAAAAAATCATTCAAAATTGCATCCGTAGCTGAAAGAATTTCGTAAAGGGTATTAGTCAGGATTGGACTGATCGATAGGTGAGTCCTTGTCTAACGCATGTAAGTGCCAATCTGTCCGTCTCTCTCGCACTCATGGCAGGTATAGGGAAACGCGAAAAATCTTCTCGAATCGGTCGAACAATTTTACGATTCAAAAATGAACGTCGGGAATCTTTTGATTTGTTTTTTTACCGTATAACTATTCAAAATGGCGATCGGTCGAGATCGCTGTATGACAGCTGTAAAAGCTGAACTGCCGCGTTTCGTGTGAATGGCATTCGTGAAAAATGTAATGAAGGCAAGCGAGTGACGCAAAGGAAGAGGAAGATAAAAGTAAGACAATGGACACGATAATAAAGCAAAGCTCGTTCCGGATCCGAAATCGCGTACAGAAGAGCTTTCAGTGTCGTACCTAAAGGTTGTCACGCCGAATGGGGGAGTCGAATGGGGCTGTTCTCTTCCAAAGGTCTCTAGTTAGGTCGCCAAGTCTATGCTAAGTTGACGAACTTGGTTAATTAGTAGCGGTAGTCAGATGCTGCCGGTATTGTCCGGCAGTGTTGACTTCCGGTCCCGGTGTGCCGGCAGTCGGCTGATTGTTTCATTGTTTCCGACCCCACTGTCAAATGCCTCGACGCTCAATGCCGTTATTGTTATTTCAGGCCGAGGCTAGAGACAATTCGCGTATTTTCGTTATAAACGTGTATTCGAGCTGCATCCCTCATCCTGATCCCCCTCCCCCCTCCTCCCCCCTCGCCGACCAACACAACTCCCACCCATCCATCTACAAGCACGTCTTCGTTCGTCTCGCTCGCTCTCACTGCTGCCATCTGGCAAAGCTATCGGCCAACTATCGCCCTGGGAACACGACTTCCGGTTTACCTCATTTCAAAAAATTGTATACCTATACACTCGACTAGCAGAATCAGATACAAAATACACGAACGAGTTGGTGTATATCAATGGATAAATTATTCCGGGTGATATTCCGAAATTGATCACGACCATTGTTACGCGAAAATCGTCAGGGGGTGTGACTATCGCGATTTTAAGAACTGTATAAATTTTTGAAAATTTTCAAAAATTATTTGTGATCTGGTTATGAATTCTTGTCCCGCGCTCGGAACTTCCTGACGTGTACGCGCTATATGGTAAATGGATAAAAATACTAGGCGGCTACATATCAACGTAAGGATTGGCGAACGGCGCCGATAGGATCGTCACATTTCCGGTGGACGCTCATATATAAGGTAAACTTATGCCGGGCGTAAATTCCCTCGCTTTGGCCCGAAGTTATCTTATCGTGGGGACAGTTTGCAAGATGCCCGCTAGACCATACTGGACATTATGCGAAATTGAAAAACCGAAAAGTGGGGGTCCTCCCCCTTGGTCCACCGGTTTCGCGTCTATGCCGCACTTCCGGTCTCTATCTAAGACGAAGTCTTCGGCTGTTTAGAGAAATTCCATCCCGTCGATTTGGGTGCGACCCTTCTTCCGTTCAAGAGGAATCTACGTGAACTTTGACCTCGTGCACGTAAGGACTCCCTTCTTTCGGCTTGATTCTTTAAAATCTAACGGTAGACGTTCCACCAGGAGTCAACCTGCAAGTATTCAAGGTACAGCGCACTCTGTCACTGGACTTAAAGCAATAAAAGTCAAACGATAGTGGGATATAATGCTGGCACTTCCGGGAGCGCGATTCTTGGCTCTAGGAAGATTGGAAACAAAATGTCGTAAAATATTGAATTCTCGGGCTACTTACTTACCTTCGGCACTCTTCGTGTCCCTCCGCCGTCTACCGACTGATATAAAACCGAACGAGGCGATATAGGATATAAACAGTTTCGGCGGTTCTCTACGTTGCTTGGCGCAATATAAATAAAAATGGAAAGCCGGCCATTATGGCTCGCGAAAAGCATGACGCATACCCATGGCTGTTTCAAATTGATATTTTCGAAAATACTACGCTACTTCGTGAGAATTGCCGTCATCCTTCTTTCTCTCTCTCTCTTTCTCTCCCTCCAAGCGCATCGGGCATTCTCCTGTATACTGTTCCTGCTGTTGCTATTGCTCTCGTTCTCTCTCACTCTCTGTAGCTTTCTGTCTCTCTCTCTGACACTCTCTTAGACCGTATCTCCTTCTCTCTTTTTCTCACGGTATGCGACGATCGATTTTATTTCCTACGGCAATCCACATTCCGGCTTATCGCGATATTTCAAAACGTATCGTTCCTTCGAAACTCTTCTTTCGTTCCGCATATACTTACCTTATTTCCCATTTGCGGTCCCTTTCGTTTATCTGCTTTGGGTACGAGTCTTTTTTTTGGATTTCAATTCTTTTTTCTCGTTTTCATTCCTCCATTGACTTCCTGACAAAGTAGAAGAGCCGTATGCGTAACCGTGAAAATCCTTATTTTTAATGGGCAAAAAAAGAAAAATCATACGGATTCGCGACGTACGAAATGATGCAGTTTCTTGAAGTTTTCATAGAAACAGATGAGTGAGATGCTGTCTCGAAAATCATGCACCGATGGATGCATTCGAAGCATACGCATGCATAACTATAATGCAATATCGCCCAGCGACACAATGGAAGGATTTGTCGCGCGCGCGCCCCCCTATAGCTTGCTGGGTTTTCGCTGACAAAAACCCTCATGAGGATTCTCCCTAGGGTATTTTCCTCTGTAATATAGTATAGTATAGTGTATATATATATATACTCCGATCAGAACGAAAGATATCACCGCATTGGTTAATACACTCGACAAGATCCTTATGTCCCTCAAACGTTTACCCCGCTCCGAATGTCTCTCTGTAAAGTCAGTTGAGTAAAAAGGAATTTTTAAAGAGGGCAAGTAAGAAACGTCAAAGAAAAAAGAAAGGGGAATCCCCGAGAAGCTTCGGTCGCAGCATCCCGTTTCTCGGGCGACGGCAACTTTTAAATCGAGCGTACTGCGTCTGCGGTAATTGAATCGTCGCGAAGATTGCTCGAGAAGTCGCGGTCGCCGAGGAGGCCGCGCCTCCGGCTTATTTAAGATAAATTATTCAGCGAGCCAAAGGGGATGAGTAAGGTGAAGAAGCTGGCTGGGAAGAAGTAAGAAAAAAACAAAAAAATGTTAAAAAAGATCAAACTAAACTATAACAAAAAAATAAAAAAGCTCGAGGCACGTATTCGTGTCTCATCCCTATGCCAAGTACACACGTACATAAGATGTAACGTTGAATCGATTATTTTCCATTGGTATCAAGTTCCGGTTGCACATCCAAGTCCCTTCCCCTCGTGCACGTTAACGGAGGAAGAGGATAACCCTCTCGAATACAAATGGGACTATAGGTGGACCAAGTCAAAGGGACTTGGACTCAGTGGCGGTCCTTTGAGGAGCTTAGTCGCGCACGTATACCCTTCAAAAGCCTCGCGACTTTGTACTCGAAATCGTATTTCCAAGCTGGCATTCGTGTTTGGGGTTTTGTAGTACCACGCGAGGATCCAGGACCTAGAGAAGCAGGATCCGTTACTTGATACGTATGACCCATAAGTCCAAGTTGGTCCAGAAAGAATAGTCAAGGTTGTTTAAAATCACGTGGTATCCCTGACTCTTGCGTTTCCGGTTTTGATATACGAATCCTGGTGGTTCGCGTTCACTCAGATTATGGCCAAAGGGCACCAAAGGGCTAGCAAAGTGGGATGAGGCCAGGACGCTAAAGGTTATTGTGGTCGGTGACGCGCGTCATTTCATCTCCTGTACTGAGGACATGGTTGTCACGCCATTCGCCAGGGCAACGTTGGCGAAGTTGCGCAACGCTCTGGGGACGGAATCTACCCTGGAGGCTGGGCCGACCTAATGGAAACAAGAAATTGCGGCAAACAGTGTTAACCACGCCTCGACGCCTCGTAAATATCGCGTCGAGATCGAGAGACGCTTCACGGCCTGTCTGGCGGGAGATACGGGAGGACAGAGACTGCGGGGAATTAAATAGAAGCAAAAAAAATGATGAACCATAATAGATAAAGAAATTGGAAAATTCTTAGAGTACCATAGAACCCGAGTGAGATTTAACAAGGAAACTGGAACGGGATCTGAAACTATTGTAATTGAACCTAGATGGAATTGTTCCTGGAGTTGACCCTTGAACCGTCATCACGACCTATGACTTCCAGTTTACATAACAATATCGTCACAGAGAGTTAGGCTGCTGCCCCGGAGAAACCACTCCATTCTATCAGTCAAGTCTTATCCCCATAGAATGAAAAGAAAGCACTGGTCAGAGATGGCTAACTCGATTGTCGTTAACTTAGATAAATAAAAGAAATGCTATTTCTTCGATTAACCTTCAGCACGTGGATACTCTTGAAACGCAATTTAACCACTCTGACATAATCCCCCTGAAATTCTTGGTAAAGGGTACTGCTCGTCGAATCGTGAAACGCGTATGTGGTATATGTAAACGCCTGTACATTCTGTTGCAAAGAATTGCCGTGGTGGCGCTGGATACGCTATGATCTCTTAACTGTGGAGTTTTCAATCTACCATTCTATCATTGACAATTTCGTGCAAATGGGATCTCGCCGCGGATCGTCCAAGCGTGTGCTAGGCGCACATTGGCGTTAAATAAGAGAGTAACCCTCGTCGCGCCCCCTGACCCTCGACAGCCCCACCGAGCTCACGCGACGCCCCAAACTACAGCGTCGTCCTCGTCGAGGCCTGAGCATAATTGCCTGTGAAATCGACAGATGGATCTTACCCTTATTGTTTCTCGCTAGAGTTTTTCTACGTGCAGTAACGGTAACCAATAGAAAATCTTCATAGAAGCGTGTCCTGCGAATTATATAATACGTGTCTTTATTTTTTTGTCATTTCAATTCCACGCGTATACGTGTATCCCCTAGTGGGGAATTGTTTGTTCGTGGAAGAAAAAAAAAACACCTAGACTACGAGAAGGGGATGATTTTAGGTACCTCTTGAGGGTTGAAGAGAATGAAGAGAGGGTTGGGTAGCGTTTCAGTTAGCGCGAAATACATTTCCGACATTTAATAATCGTCTTACCCCCTTGGCGTAGCGTAAATGTGGCGTTATCTTGTAGTGGCCAGGATGGTAGTGCGCACGTGTAGACGGCTGGGAGACAAGGAGACGCCGACGCCGACGTCTGTGACGTTCCTTCGTTCGTGCTCGCGCGAACGTCCTTAGCATAAAAATGGCCAATTATACGACTAACAAACTGCCGCGCGAAAACCCACGGCTAACTCGGTTAGCGGGTTGAAGGACATTAGTTAGCGTAAATACCGCTAGTCGGCGCATTTTTATCCCTGATTACCGTTTCTTGCCAAGTTAATCGGATTACAGTAAAGTTGACTCGCGATTCACTTCACACTCCTCGAGAGCAATGCCGAATTCTATACTTTGCCTCTTCTTCCTTTCTTGTGCTGTCCTCCATTTTTCCGGGCTATACAACATCCTCGTCTCGTTTCTTCCTCCTCCTCCCCTTCTCTTCCCTGCATTCCTCGAGGACGAGGAGTGCGACAATGTCGTCATGATTTCTCAAGGCCTGAATGTCGCCTAATTCTTCCAGAATAATCGAGCGTCTTTGAAAGTCTCCACGAGGGCAAATAGGATTATACACATTTTAAAAAGATTTCCTTTGCCTCCCTCGATGAAAGTTCGTGTCACCTTTGAACTCTGGGTAGAGGAAGACAGTGGAATCTCTTCCTGGTCTCGCTGAAGGTATCCGTAGAATCCTTCTGCCTTGGTACCAGTGTGCCATGGGTCTTGTCGTTGCATATTTATTATTACTTATAGGTTATGTATTACACAGTTTCTATTAGATAAGTGACTTAGGTTAGGATTAGGCCAGGAGTTTGCCGAAAGGGAACCGGATGTCGCTCCAGGCAAAGTTAAATTAAATCACAGCGAAATCAGCTAATATTGTAGTTTATCTGGCGAGACATTAGCGCCGCTGAAATATGCCCTCCTTCTGGTAGAACTTAAAATCAAGATCAGCGAAGTTGCCTCTCTCGCGCGAGCGCCGGCATCCTTCCTGCTAAGTCGCGCGTGAAAATACTAATTATTATACCGATTATTAATACGAAAAGTTTATGCCGCTCTGGAGGACGCCGTTCTGCCATACCCGTTAACGCTCCAAGTTTCCACGAGAAACCGAGTGTAAACTGTTGGCGCGCGGATTATGCTTAGTTATAATGACGCTTAGCTCCTATTCGATACTAGCTTCCCAATTAGGAACACCATGTACGTGCATCCAGTATTCCACGTTGTTATCCCTCTAGTCATCCTCCTACTCCTCGGCGTGCCCCTACGCCAGGGTGGCTCTCTGGTTTTTGGTCAAGTCCTCGGCAAAGCTGTCCCCTTTTGCGAACCTCGCATATCTAACAACAAAAACAGCACATTATTTAATCACTCAACAACTTTCAAAAACTTAAACACTCACATCCTGGTATACTTGTCCTTCTCAGAGGGAGACAACGAAGGGTGGGTCGCCCTGAGTGATTCCACCAGGTCCTTCTGAGTAAGATTAACACCGTCCAGGTCGGTCTGCCCATTCTGCCATCAGATACACAGGGATTTAACAGAACAACTGATACCCAAAGCAGATCGTACAAGTTACACGGTCGTTAGGTGATAATAAAATGTGCTCCAAAGCTTTAAAATCATACCCCCAGGTGTCTACTTCTTTTTAATTCTCGAAAGCGCTTATTCGCCAGGTCCTAATAGCCATCCTATAGCTCTGATTCGTTCACTATAAAAAAGAGTAAGAGAGAGGGTGCAACCCAAAGCCGCGCAGCCGTTAGAACGCATAAGATAATAACCCCCCGTGAAAGCTCAGTGATCCGTGGACCGAGATCAAGTGGAACGAGATGGGATGAGATGTGCTTAGCGTGTGCTAATAAACCTTGCTACGTTTCCCCAGTTACATTACACACCTAGCTACACCATCTACGTTCGTCTACAGTGTAGCACCTATATCTTATACTCATCCTTGCTACCCTACCTAGCCGCTACAAGATATACCCGCCATTGCGCCACCCTCAAACTCCACTCAACCTGACAGTGCTTCCCCGCAGCTACTCCTACTAACGTGAGCACCAGCGCTCTATGAGCTAGCTAATGATATTGTCATCGTTACGCACTATCTTGCTTCGGGAAACTCTGTATAAACGATTCTCGAGGATTCTACGAAATGCCTTTCATTAAAGATGAAACAGCAGGCTGACTAATGCGGCTGGTTAACAAGTTTCTTCGTCGGCTTAACGAACTTTGTACTTTCTTACCGCCAGGGCTTCCTCGATTGCTGATAATCTTGCCTGATTAATGGCGGCGTTTAAATCTGCACCTGTGTAACCCTCGGACAATTCTGCAAGTTCCTTTGTCTGAAGATCGTGAACTTGCACTCCTTGCGCCTTGCACAAGGCAATGAGTATTTCTTCGCGTTCGGACTAGAAAGATTATGGGTTGTTTTAAAAGTGGGCATGATGAATTGAGTATGTGTCAATTGTATGAATTACTTCAGTGGGCAAGGAGCACAGAAGAGACTTGTCTAGACGACCTGGTCTCAGAAGTGCAGGATCCAGGAGATCTGGTCTTGAGGTAGCTGCTACCACTGCGACTCCCTCTCGACCTTCCACACCATCTAGTTGGGTTAGTAATTGATTTACTACACGGTCTGTCACACCTGTGCTGTCGTGACCTCGTCTAAACCAGACGGTTATCGAATTATTCACTGATAGGAAGCCTTGTTATCATTGTCGGTATTTACCTTGGAGCTAGACTGTCGAATTCGTCGAAGAAGAGAACGCATGGCTTGGCGCGTTCTGCTCTAAAATATTAAATTATTTATAGTAATGACATATTCGCATCTGTTGTTAGATTTAAATACAAGTACTCACTTCTCAAAAATATTTCTTACAGACTCCTCACTGGCGCCTATGTACTTAGACAACAATTCTGGACCCTGAGAGCAAATAAAAAAGATTATTATTATCCATATTCAATATTGCATTTTACCCAGGATCATTTCGCAAGACCTTGACACTGATCAGGTTCAAGCCGCACTCCTTGGCAATGGCACTTGCAAGCATAGTCTTCCCAGTTCCTGGCATGCCATAAAGAAGAACACCACTCTGCTGCTTGATCGGTGCGTTCTTGAAGATCTCAGGATACTTCAAGGGCCACTGAAGTAGTTCAATCAAAGAGCGTTTAGTATCCGACAAACCACCTATATCAGACCAGGAATGTCCTTCGCCCTTGTACAGGTTCACTCCGTGCAAGGCCATTGGCTTGGAGTTCGTCAAACTCGTCGTAAGATCTTCTTCAAGAAGCGTCACTGGTGGAGGTCCCAGCTTACCCTTCACTATAGATCATTAAGATCCTTGACTGTCCTAATGAAAATAATCAGAGAACATCCTACCGTGACGTTTCCATGCGGCGAATGCGGCCTTCTCGGCCACGTCCACCAGGTCCTGGACCACCCAGCCTTCTGTCTTAGCACCACAAGCATCCCAGTCAATCTCTGCAGACACTTTTAACTTCTTTTCCAATACACTCTTCATCAGGTTGATTCTGTCTTCCTGAATGAGCAAGACAAAACTACTCAATGAACTTCCTGGACCGATCTAGAGTAACTTAAGGATCGAAATAAGGATCAACCAACCTTTTCCAATGGTGGTATCCTTAAAATCGTACGAAACAAATGGACACCCCGCGGTGCACGCAATCTATGATTGATCTTGTTAAGATCAGTACAAGTCGCTACAACGGATATGTAGTAGGACCTCTGATACTCGCTCATGATGTTAATCAGCATATCAGTAATTCTGAATTGATAGTAAAAACATTAGTCACTCGTATTAGACCAAACAATGTAATAATAATCAGGTACACAATCAACTATGAATTACCTAGCAGCATTGATCGCATCCGGTGTGTTCTCCTCCTCATTGGAGGAGGTGCTGGTTATGCTATCCAGGTCGTCGAGAAAGAGAATCGAAGGCTGATGATAAGCACACTCGATAATAGCCGGTAATATAATCTTATGTAACATTTCCGCCTTTTTACCTATGAATACATAATTATCGTACACAAAACTATCAATCAGGTACTTTAAGTTTGAAGTGAACGACTCGATGATATACCTTTTAATGATTTACAATCAATATAATGAGTATGCACAAAATTTGGTGCACCACGTAGACCATCTCCGAGAACCTGACACAGGGTAGTCTTTCCTACACCAGATGGACCACATATCAGAACATTCTCACGATCATAGGAAAAATCCAAAGATGTTGGAGTCAGTCCTAGACTCAGATCTAAACTAATACGACACTCCCTGAGAATGACTTCCAGGCCCCTGAAAATGATGAGATCAGTATATCATCTTAACTGAATTACGATGATATATTATTACTACATACTTTAAGGAGACGTCGTTACGACCAAGATTCTCAATCTGACAGGATTCGTTAATGAGTTCATTAGCTGGTTTTACTGTTTCGTCCTTAACCTGCACGCTTAAATGTTTCAGGGAAATATCATCGAGTAAAACATAACGACAATCCTGAGGTAAAAGTCGAATGATGCAACGATGATCTTTCTGATCGTCCTGATCCTCAAGGATTATTGTCGAGCAGGTATTCAGCAGGACTCCTTCGCATCCAGAACGTGCTCGTACATAGGATTCAAAGGATTCCAAAGTCACCAGATTATTCTCATAAGGAAATATTTCAATTCCTGTAGGAAGGACATTTGTTCCAGGTAAATCCAAAGGCTCCAGGATGACTTTGGCGCCTAGTTTCAGACCCAGGTTCAGTCTGAGGTTTCTGGACATGTATATACTGGGATGCACTAAGCTATTGGCAAAGTGCAACTTCTGGGTCTCTTTTGAACAGATCTCGAGAAGATCTTCAAGGATCTTCAGCTTCACTACTAGCTCGGAAGATTCTCTAGGTATTGCCGATGTACCGCCCCTCAGAAAATTCGTATTCGTGACCTTTACAAACTGCCGATCCTCCTTGACCTTTCGTATTTTGCAAATGGCATCCTTTGCCAATTCTTTGGATAGATACCGTCTTCGTACGAATACACAAAATGGCTGCAGTAATGCCAGATCGAATGGATTCGTTACAAATTCTTCTCTGCTCCTTGGCAATTCGAGAACACGCATTATCTCTGGTGAGGATTTACCACGGTAATTGTTCAGCTCGTTTTGAGTGTCTTGCACAATATCTGTAACTGACTTTTCAGCAACAGGAGGAAGCCAATTTCTTAGAATATTCCAGAAAGCAAATCTGCTTGATCCAGCAGGATTATCCTGGGTCTTGGACGAAGATGGCGTGGTCTCGCTCTTTGGCGCGGATACAATAATCTCTGTGAATTGCTCTAGCTTTCCATATTGGAAATTTGGTTCCAATGATTCTAAAAAAAATTAATTCTATTACCATATAATTACCTATAAGATCGTGGCGTTTAATTGCACGGATTCAGTACTTACCTACTAGTAAAGTTACATAAAATGACTTCGATACCCAAACTATTAGTGGCTGATTCCTAGCAACTATACTGATCTGATCTAACAGTGTTGATTGTATCCTATTACTTTGTAGATCCTAGAAAGTTTTCAATAGTAGTGACTTTAAAAAAAGAATACAACTCAACTTCACGCGCTACTAATATTTCGATTAGAGTGAACGAAGCTGATAGCTGGGATTGTTACCTACCACAATTTCCCAGTCATCCGAATTTTTCGGAGTGACCACTAGACTTCTCAAAGATCCAGGTTGAGGAATACAAGAAACCAAAACCTCGTCATCCTCCTTGATACCAAGAGTTCGCGCAAAAGTTGCACTAAGATTTAACGTATTGTCCGGGCTAGGCTTCCAATGCCAGGACAGATAATAATCGATACCTTCGTGACATATCTTGATTACATTTGCCTACAAATTTTATGTACATTCGGAAAATTGCTTATTCATCATTTTCAAAATGCGTTTAAAATAACTTATCAAAAGACCTAAATCAAAAAAACGACTCGTATACAGACTTAACACGCAATGCTGTTTTCTGTCCATTACCGACGCCCTTAAAATTCATAAAAATAATTTGCATTTTCGAAATAGAAAAAATTACAAAAATATTGTCCAAAAACCTGCGATATCTCAATTGATGCCAGGTTATTGTTATCAGTTATACAACAATGCTTAAAATGTTACGTTTTGTATTAATCTACTTTACCGACGTTTCCCAGTACAGGCTCATAGATGGCATTCAGGTTCCTCGCGGCACGGAACACATGGGAATGCCTGATCTTATTTATCTTCAGTCAACAATAAAGAGCATGGTAATATCTCTTGGAAAAATCAAGAAAATACTATCTGTCGGTGGCAATGCACAGGATACGTAGGTAATATATCTTTACGTAACATTACAGACGCCGTGACCGAGTAAACGAATCAGTAGAGGAACATACCTTTGTCGCCAAGCTGCGTAGCCACGCGTCCGGCAGATAAGCGAAACAAGTCTGTACCGTGGTGTACCTCACAGTAAAACGCTCGTCCTGCATCCTTTGGAGATTCCGTACGCGTCGCGAATATTACGGTGCAAGGGATAATTCTTCGGCCAAAATGAACGATAAACTTTCGACCTAGCCGCGCACGAGACGCAGATATCTTCTCGATAAAGGTAAAAAAGCGTAAAACGCCGTTAACTCGTTCAGACTACGGAATTGAATGAGAGTGAAAGACTGTATGATTCCCATGTCAAACGGTGACTGCCATTACGGTACCCTGTTCCTTGTAAGAAAGGGTCATAGGTCCTTGGAAATTTGATTTTTTATGTATCAGAAAAAATCTATAAAGCTACGACCTTGCCAACCTGCGAAATCGCTACGAATGCAAAATATCCTTTGGACGAAACGTCGTAGATTCATGTTGATCGTTTTGTTAGTCTTTTCATGATCCCTGAGGCGGAATACATACGTTATATTTGGAAGAAGAAATTCTAGACAGCCACAAGATCGTCCATTGTAAACGGTCGACGCGGCCAATGGTAAAGATTACAGAAACTGACGTTGTGTAATTCGTGGCGCATACGTTAGAGGGCCGGAATTATGATATCTGTACGATGATTGGTCGTTGCCGAGGATTTGACAGCCAATCGGATCGCGTCTTAGGTGTAACTGTGATATTTTGAACCAGCGTCAACTTCAGTTGTTCTCGTAAAGCGAATGGAAAGGGAACTAACGTACCGGTGGTAAATGAGTTATAAATGAAAGAAATCGCCTTCTTGGAACAGAAAAGACCACTTACTGGATCCGCAGGTAACTCCAAGAATACGTGTTCTTCTTGGATTTAATAAGTTTATTAATGATAATGTGCCTTTTTCTCTTTCGGTGAGAAACAGTGATTGTTTTTGGGGTCACGAAAATGGTGGCTTCTCACGTCGGCTTGTGGAATTTAGACTTGTTTATATTTAACATCCTTCAAAGGGATGAATATTTTTGAAAATTTCTCCCGACAGATCAGGCTTACGTTGCGCCCCGTTGTTACTCCAAAAATTTTACAAAATTCTTTGTACCTGTGTTCCCGCGTTTTTCTTCTATACAGTTACGGACCCCACAAGACGCCTTGTTATACCCCCATTACGAAACTTTGAAAATTCTTATGATTCTTGAGTGAAACTTACGCGACTGTAACGCTTAACTTCTTCGGCTTGTATAGCTAGATATCGTTGAGAGATTTTTTGGAAGATATTTTGTCGAATTTGTAAACAGCTTCCACGTGAGTATCGTGAGGCATACACTGCTGAATTTCGATACGACGAGCAGCAGGATCTTGTGAACGTACTAATCCAATTGCGTGGCGAATAGGACTTTCGCGTGATAGTGTTACGCAACGATATATTGATATATGTGTATACAAGACGTGTAAATAATTGGAGAATTTTCTATGGTTTTCAGAGAGCAATAAAGAGGGCAAGGGATACGTTTTCTTAAGTATTTCATAAGGATGGCACCTACGAAAGTATTGAATAATCAGAACAAACAAAATGGTAATGGGATTGTTCCACAAAAGAGGATCACTACTAGAAGTCACAATGCTTTGCTTAATCAAGCAACGAAGCAAGCAGTCCTTACCAAAGATCCAAGGATCAAGAGGAAGGCTGATGCTTCCCCACCCAAGGAAAAAACCACCAAGAGATCAGCACTGGGAAATATTACCAATGTAAGTTATCCTGTTCTGATAGATAGACGTCCGGAGCAGAAGTTTCGGAGTAATCAGTTTTATCCTATGTTTTACAGGCTATTGGAAAAACACTTGGTGGTCAATTACACGATCATAAGAAAGCTGTGAAGAAGGCCAGTCAAGTAACGCATGTAAAACCGGTACCTCAAACAAATACGCTGCGGACTTTAGATAAACTTGTAATTAAACCCGAGGCTGTGTTACCTGCGAAATTGAGAGCGGCGCCTCGCGTAAAGCCGGCGAAAAAGGACGAAGAAAAACCTGAGGTTCCTAGTAGAATCGTGAACTTACGACGCAGTTTGGACTTGGAAAAGTCAGAGGACAATTCTTTGTACGTAAGTGCCTTAGAGGAAGTGCCCGAAGACAGTGCCAAGAAGTCTACGAAGCTTAGTGACAAGGTCACGGAGAAGGTAAGTGACACTTTATTCAAACAAATTGTTCCCCTCGTTCGTCACTTGTATCGTGCTTGTGTATTTTTGTTTGAAAATAAAAAAAAAGACCAATTACAAAAAAATACATGATTTAAATCATGCCAGCCCTGCTGGACACACAAAGGATGTGAGAAAAGAACGGTACGTGTTTGCAGTCGGAGGTGAGCACGGAGAAGAATGAAAAAGATACCGAGGAGACGTTTAAATTGGCGGAGACTTCCCTGGAGCCGACCTCGTCGATTGCCGCCAGGCTGGATGCAGTTCCTACCAGAGAACTACCCCCAGGAGTTCAGTGGGACTTTGACGCAGAGAACTGGTCCGATCCGTATCAGGTCTCGCAGTACGCCATGGAAATTTTCAATTATCTCAAAAGTCGAGAATCCCTCTTCCCAATTGGTGATTACATGGAGAGACAAGTGTGTCTGTCGCGATGGATGAGGTCGCTACTGGTCGACTGGATGGTCGAAGTGCAGGAGTCTTTTGAGTTGAATCACGAGACCTTGTACCTGGCGGTCAAGCTGGTCGACCTCTACCTCACTAAAGTCACCGTTGGCAAGGAAACGTTACAGCTTTTGGGAGCGGCCAGTTTATTTATCGCCAGTAAATTCGACGTGGGTACTTCACCGTCACTCGTACATGAAATTCTCACGAGACACTTTTAATTCTGTAAACTTGTCTCTTCTACAGGAGAGAATTCCGCCCATGGTCGAAGATTTTCTGTACATATGCGATGGCGCTTACACGCGACGAGAGCTCATCAGAATGGAAATGAATGTTTTGAAAATAGTTGACTTCGATCTTGGAATTCCGCTCTCGTATAGGTTCCTAAGAAGATACGCCAGGGTTCGTGGATGCTAACAAACATCATCGACAGGAATTACGTCTTTGGTACTTATTCTCTAATTCTTTACAGTGCGCCAAGGTCTCGATGCCAACTCTCACGTTGGCACGTTACATCCTGGAATACTCGCTGATGGATTATTCGACGATCATGTTCAGCGACAGCAAAATGGCCGCTGCCGCGCTTTTGCTCGCGTTACAAATGAAGGACCTGGGCGGCTGGACTTCTACCTTGGAGTATTACACTGGCTTCACGGTCGATGACATAAGAGATATTGTTAACGTATTAAATCAGGGATTGCACCGAAAGCACAAGGATGCTTTGGCGACGGTTCGAAATAAATACAGCCATAAGTGAGTAAAAATGACCGTTAGATATTTGATTTGAAAAATGAACACGTACAAGGACAAACGTCTTATCTATGTTTCAGAATCTTTTTCGAGGTGGCCAAGGTCCCGCTCAAAGAAGTATTAGATATATAGTTAGGCTACAATATAAAATGAGTAAGTAACGTTATCATAATAGATAGACGCATGGCTGATGATTTCTGTCCGGGCGGGCTGTGCCAAATACGCTACGTGCGATAGTCCGTGGATGTTCATTTACATTTAATTGCGACCTTAAGTGGGAACGGATCCGATCGGAGTGCTAATTCAAGATTGCGCTTCGATTCTCATTTCGGGAAAGTGCACGATCGTCGACCTCGATAAAGCGATCCGCAGCTGAGAAATGATCAAAAGACATTTTTAAATGAAAAATTCCTTTAGCCATAAATCATGACTTCGATGCTCGAGATCGCGGCTCTATTATTAACAATGCATATTATTACTTCTTTTTTTAACGGTAACCGATCGGTGAAATTGGCCGATACAATTTTTTTTAATCTATTTATATGTCTACAAATATTACCAATGCCATTCTCTACAATCTCAGTATTTGTAAGTTATTTTTATATTTTTTTTCTCCCTTTTATCTTTCTCATTCTTTCTCTCTCTTATTTTTTTTTTCTTTTTGTTGAGAAATTTATTTTAGCGCCACGCTTTTTCTATTCCACAACGAACGGACCAATGGCTATATCGTTATTGTAACGAACAAAATTTTTTTTTAATGATTCTATTGCCGTATCGATGGACCAGCAGTTGGTCCGTTGTTACGGGTTTTTGTTTCCTTTTTGTTTTCTTTTTTTTCTTCACTGCCGTTACAACGTAATAACGTACGTAAAGTGATAAGAATCGAGAGTCATAGGCGGGAATCGGCTCGTCTCTATCTGATCCTCGTATGTATGTCGTGTTAAGAGTGTGGCGCATTGTTATGCATTATTGTTGCACTTTATACAGACTGATGAATGATAATGATGGTAAGCATTATGGCACTGGCACGGAAACTCTTTTAAACGAACACGAGCATAATGGCATAAAATGAACGTGCTAGTGGAGGCCTTTTAACAAAGAAAATAAACGTTCTATCCGCTTTCCTTGGCACCATCGATTAAATCAAAGTACATATGTGTACGTACATACGTTAAAGCGTCGGCAGAACAAAGGAACAAGGACTGTATGGTGCCTGTTACTGGGAGTTAGAACTTAAAAATGTACTGAGATGAAATTTTGCTCAAAAATCTTACGAAAGACATTTACACTTTGAAGAAAGATCTCGTAATTAAACGATAAGAACGAAGATTTACATTTTCTAGCTCAATTTTCAGATCCTTTGTCTGTCAGCGTTGTACTCGCCTACTGCCATTGGCATAGAATTAGTTAACTCTTGTACAATTAAATACAATCCAACAATAACAGCCAACAGCAACGAAGATACTGTCTGTGATATAATTTTTTGTCCGTACACAAATGGCGTACCGCAACGGTACCACAGGAAGATATGACGTAAGCCCAATCCATGAGATTCACTATGCGCCGTTAAGAGTTTCCATGCAATTCCAGGAGCAATAAATATCCGAAAACGCAAAGAATTTTTAGAATAAATAACGGACTATTAGGATTGAGTATAGTCGCATACGTGTATTCACGATGCAATTACATGAAATTAACTGGTGTAAATAGTGTTATAGTAATAATGTATTTTTTTTTACCATTAGTGAATGTACTGTCCACTATTTTATATGACGTGTGTATGTGAACCATTATAAGCGAGATTCTAATTTAAATAATAAAATCATGATGTGCAATCGTCTTTGTCTTGATCTTCGTATGCGTCTACGTAATCGCTAAAGGCGAACAGTCGTCTGTGTTAATTGTTTATTAGAAACTTTTGTATGGGGAACAAATTTCAATAGATTAACAATAGATAACTCTTTCTATTTAATTACAAATTCGTCGAAGGCAGGTACTCTGGTAATTAAACACCAGTTATTAATATTATACCAAAAACTAACGTTATTGAATTTCTATATCTTGGGACGCGTCGCGACGCCTTTCCCTAATGATCTTTATAGATTTATCATATACAAAGTGTCTATCAGAAGCGTAATGGATTCTCTAAACGGCAACCAAACCGTTATTCTCTTGAACGTCCTGATGTCACGACGCTGGCGTCTCTTCTTTGGACAGGCGTCTTGCTCGCAGACGCAGGCACCTTCGACATTCGACGCTCGTTGGTCCAGCGTCTTTGCAGCGTGCATGAAAACAGGCGCCGCAGTCGTCGCATCTGGTGACTTTTGTTAATTGCCATGGGAATATGACTTCCTTGGAGCAGCACAGTTCGCAAACGAAACCTCTCGCTTGACAGAGCTAAGATTGATCAAGGAAGATTTTTAATAAGGATCTAAATTTAATTGTAATTTAATGGTGCATCTCTTACACTTACTTCGCACTGAAGAACATGAGAACAGCAAGCCTGTACCAGGTCACGTAATTTTTCTGGCAAAGAACCCATCTTCACTTGGAGAAAATCTTGTATGGAATAAACGTGAGGATCGTTCAGTATATACTGTGCTTCCTTTCTCAAGTCTTCCTGAAGTCTGGTGAGAAAGAATAAACAGTGGTTTTGAACCAGGTCGAGGATGAACGTATACATTAATGAATAAGCAGTGAAGAGTACCTTGTGGCGAATCTACAAGTCAACAGGAAATCCTTGAGGAAATACAACTGTGTGCGAAATATACGCATGCGTTCAAGTTGCTTCACTCTCCTATAGAGAGATGGATTGAGATCATTCACTTGAAACAATGGATCCGATGTCATTTGATCGAGTAATCTGTATGAAAAGTTCGAGACGGGATATCTGAAAATAATATTATCATTTCAGATCTTTGTCATCCACGTTTTGTCAAGTACTAAACATTTTTTTTCTTCTTATACCTGTTGAAGTCCCACTTGGACAGAACCTTTCCGGGTATCAGCGCCACTTGATTTGTATGACATCCAGTGCAAAAGTATCTTCCTAGATATTCGCAATAGCGAAACCTATTGGAATATTCCACGGCGACTTTCATCCCACAACCGGCACATCTGTAGTTTTGCTTAGCTATGAGAATTCGCCTCCTGCATTGTAAACACTTTTAATAATGACATTTTTTAGATTATCCCTTTATTAATTAATTAACGTACACTGGCGCCGGATGTGGTGTGAATATAATTTGTGCTCTTGGCGGTGCCCATTCCATGGTACCACGTAATGGAATCGGTTGTGCTGTGTCCTCGACTTCCGCTTCGTCAGGACTGATGGGCCAACTACTTGGTAGAGGCAGCAACTAGAGTTTTATGATCGGAAAAAAGAAACAAAGAAATTTTATGGCGTTATGGTACTTTTTGTGATCTTAAAACAAGAACACAAATTTGATACCTGTTGTGGCGCGTCTTGCTCTGAAACGAGCCATTCCAGTTCGCTCGCCCTGGGCAACTGTTTCTCACTGAATCTACTGATGAGCGACAGCGCCACACCCTCGGCAGATATTATACTTTCCGTAAAGGTCGAGTCCGTTCCGTGCCTCGGAGAAGATCGACAGAGATCAGCTTCGGAATAGAGCGACGCCATCGACACCGACATCCCTGTAGAGTACACGGCTTTCCATCCAAGTAGGACCAGGAAGGATAAATCGTGAGATTTTCTACCTACCAGAATTACGCATCTGCGCGATGTTCCTGACGTCGTCCATCTCGAGGTCCTCGACGCCGTCCGTCGAGATGCTGTCCGACGGTGTACCTGGGGACGTCGACAGTGGACTGACGCTTTGATCCGTGGTAGTTGCTGTAACAATGTTCAATAGATAAAATACTCCATGTTTTTTCTTTCATAATTATTTAGTTCAAACAAAATGTGTCTCACTGTCTGTCTTGCCATCACTCAAAAGGTTACGTGACCAGGTTCCTCCAATTCTTGTACGCTCTTCCTGTCTTTGACGACGTCTCATTCTTATTCTTTGTTTTAGATTGTTGATCTCCTCGTCACTCTCCTCAACACCCTCATCGATGAGTCTTAGTTGTCTGTTGCATTTGACTTGCTCGATGGCAGCTATCATGGCCTCAGAAATACTGAAATGTGCGTTCTCCCTGTCCAGCTCAGCATTCGCCCTGGCGAATCGTGCTGAACACAAGAAGCTGGTAAGGCTCTGGCCTTCTAGAGGACGTGGAAAGTATCCAGTAGCCATTGGTTGTACACTGCTACCGCCATCCTCCATGAAACTCTTCTTCGGGGTTCTCACATCCTTTTGACCTTCCACTTCGAGACCCCAGGGTCCTGTGATTTCTGGGGCGGATCCTGTCAAGAAGGAGGTGGTTTTACTCTTGGACTTCCTTTGCGTTTTCATCTGGATGGAATCACTTGGTAAATTATCTATCTCCAATTCGACAGACTGTGATGACATTCTAAGACATTCTTTGGATGTTGTCCTCATCGTGTCTTCGTAGTTGAGAGTGTCAGAACTTCCACTGTTTGAATGCTTGTCTGGATTATTACACTGAACAACTTTTATTTTTGTTCTTGATTTTCGCAATGAACTTTTACACTTCGAGGACTTTCCGTCCACCACGGATTTTGATCTTTCACAATTTTTTACTTCGGAATAGTCTATTTTTATTACATTCGACAACTCGTAGTTTGTCGAGTCGCGACTCCTGTCATTTCTGGTTAATGTATTTGACAGTTTAACAGGCGTTGAAGGCAAAGTGGCACTTTCTTCGGAATACTCATTGGTTTTATTAAGGGTAGGTAAACTGGCCCACGATTTTAGAGGTAAATCACAATCAGTTAACTTTTCAATAGTTTCGTTACAGGTATTATCACTGAATCTCTTCGAAGGATGTTCTTGAGTCTCTACGAACACCTTAGATTTGCATGGCTGAGATTGCTGTGGATCGGAAACTTGAGTCTCTTCTGTGGTTTCGATCTCTGTGTTATTGAATCTCCATTTCGTGCCAGAGAAATTTATTGGATAGGAAGACGACCGACGGTGTCTCTTTGGACTATTTTTGGTAAAACCCCAATTGTGTACAAACTGGAATAATGTAATTATTTATTAAATAAAGTATAAAACTCAATGCTCCGAAGAAGACGTGATATTTCACCTTACCAAACAAGGGTCAATCTCCATAAGAAGAGCAGGTTCATTTCTTTCCACTGCCCTGAGACACACTAAAGTTGCCTCGGCCAAACTTTCTTGGCACAGAAAAGCCCATGGTTCTAAACACGAAAGAAGATGTTCCTTGTCGGATAGCAGCCAGGATAACTTATTAGACAGGGTATGATTTTCTAAACTAAAAGAAATTATAATAATTAGTATCGCATCTTATGAAACTTTGTCGCAGGTATAATTATGACAATTACCTTTTGTATAGCCAGAGCATATCCTTGCGCGAAGCTATTCTAGGAGGTAAATTTGCAAGGTAATCATCACAATCTTGAGTCGTGGGTGAAGTACCTAACGATGGTTGAAGCCAATTCAGTCCCTGAATGAAGATCCAGCAGTCTGGCTCACCCTTGTTAGAAATATCAAGCATCAATATACACTATTCAAAACGATCGATCTCATAATATCTTACAAGAGGATTAAAAACTCGACATCCATGCTTGAATATCTGCTCCAAAACACCATGTAGTCTATTAAGACCACCGTAGACATTCCAAACATTGGATAATCCACTGACTAATAGTCCTTCGACAGTTGATCTGAGTGCCTGCAGCAGTTGCCACTGTTCTTTAGCCTGAGAATCCTCGTACATTTTGGCTATAAAAAATAAATACATCTGTAATAGAACTGTAGTATTTCATCAGAGTATTGGGCCTCACATTCCTATTATCAAGAAGAGTGAATCATAGGAGCATAGTGCAGTGCCTCATAGAAAAATATATACAACTGCACAGTGATAAAACTAAGAGGGGCTTTATGTATGCATCTTGATAAGCCTTAAATTTCTGATCTGTCTATATACCTTCTTCATTTACGTATATCGTAACGAAATGGACACTGTGAAATAACTAGTAACGTTATGTCCTCCTCCCTTTGAATAATTGCTTTACTCCTGTCACTATTCGTGACGACTACAGAAGCGGTCGAACCAATACTTTTTCGTTTACCAAGTGTAGTGTAACTAGTATGTATAGAAAATGAGTATAACGGGTTGCCTATTATAGCGGACGCTTTAACCTATATTGTGAGCTTTTATGTATCATAGGGTAAAGTGAAATACTAGTGCCTGGTGATAGGCAACCCATCATACAGCAATACAAATATTTTATTTCCGATCGTCCTGCCATCTGTCTTCTTCATTGATAAACGTTCTACGTTTGAAAAAAATATCACGAACGTTTAGCCATCTATTCGTATTTATAATTCGGGATTTCCCCTGGCCCTGTCGGTAAAACAGATTTGACGTGTTCATGGTGTGTCCAACCAATATTTAATCAAAATTCTTATAATGCATCGAGATTTCTAAGCGATACAGAGTCTTAATTGTAATCAAGTAAAAGTCGGCGAAGTGAACCTTTATAATAAATCGAAAAATTGTAAACGCTACCCCTGATTCAGTTGTAGGGGGTGGCGTTTTTTCGAAAATAAAATATCGCGTTTGCGTCTGGTAGCTGTCATATCAGATCCAGTAGGAACTTGTATACCTTGTTTTCAGGACTGTTTGTGTCGGTAGATTTTCTTCGGTATTCCGACACTGTTGAGTAAGTTTTCCTTTTCTTGGGATTCATATATGATTCTTGACCCAGGTAGAAGGAGTTATTATAATCGGCTCTGTGAATATCGTTTCTGAAGAAGAAAATATTATTTTGAGGTTATGTTGTGCTGGGCTTTTGACCTAGGTTCCACGAGTTATTTAGGGTAAATATTATTTTGAGCAATGCCCATTCACACAGTGGCCTTGCTGGGTTATACCAGATGCATTCAACGTCACAAATTTATTCTTTTTTTGGATGGTCCATTGAATCGTATTTCACAATGTTTTGATATCCTACTTTGTTTATTCATTTGTACGCATTCTTTGATGTACAAGTGGTTTTATTGTACTGTTCTTCACTTCATCGTCTTGAGTTTGTTTTCTATGTAACTGTATTAAGTAATTATCGTACCATCCTTTTTGAAAATACTGTAGCATTTATATAAAATTAGTTTTGTATTTGACACGGTGCTTGTGACTTGCCGATTAAACAGACAAGAAAATGATTTTAATCAAGCATATTTATTGCATATTTATTTTCACTTTTATTAATCCTGTGTATACGGTAAAAGATGAACAAACTCTTGCGAACTTTGTATGACTTTTAATTTAAATAAGAGATTGTGATATCGCGATTATTTGGCATTGCATCTCTCACTATTATTTTTCTTGTAAATCACGTAAATAATATATTGTAAGCTTGCCAATAGAGATTTCCGCAAGTCGATACGCAAAAAGTTATTAATAGCCATTCTTGATTTCCGTGAAGAGCATTTTCAACGCGTACGATTACACCTATGTACGTTAAACCACGTATTCATACTTTTAAAGCATTATAATTTTAATCCCCCTTTGTTAATTCCAAAAATGGTGAACAAAGAGAACGAAGTTAAAAAAAATACGTAAAAAATAATAATGAACCAGTAATGGCTATATGGCTACTTTTGGGATTTGGCCAAAGTCAAAGAGAGAATGCGCACTGTGTCGAAATTAGACTAGGAGAGCTTCCTAAACGGCGTTTTTCTCGCAGTTTTCACGCAAGCGTTTATCCATTCGCATGGAGAAAGCTGACGTTTCCTCGCGAGTAAAAAAAAGGTCCAAACAATGTTCGGCAACAAAGTTGAATCCGTTTGGATCGAACGATCCGAGATACCAGATTATTATCAACACCTCATTTGTCACATGTACACAATAAGTTATTTTCCTTTGTCCTTGGTATAAAAGATCTATTCTAATATTACATCGTTTGATCTATTCCAATTAGATGCAAACGGAGAATGATGGTGAAACGCAGCAAATCCTTATCGCCGGAGCCGTCAAGCAGCAGCGAGTCAAAGCGTCCAAAAATTGTTGAAGATGGCCAAACAAATGGAAGGATGGCCCATCCAAATATGTTGGACCTGTCCGACGACGTTTTATTAAATATAATGAAGTATTTAAATCCTCAAGATCTGATGTCGTTGAGCTCGTAAGTCCAGAAGAATTTCATTTACGTCGGGGATTCCCCGCTGACGGTTGAACGTTGATCTTCGATATAAACTTCGCAGATGCTGCCAACGATTGGATCAGGTCACTCGGGACAGAACTTTATGGGCAAATGTGGATTTTCGATCCAGGAGCATGTTACTCCACGAACTCGAAAAATACGTAAAGTTCCTGCAACCATTGACAACCAGTCTTGCCATACGTGGTAATCAGGATCCAGAAAAATCCACTGGACTCAGTCAAAGTTTCTTTAATGCCATCAGAGTTGTTTGTAATCAGCTGAAGGAACTGATTATTGAAGATTATTGCATCGATGGTAACAAAGTAAGTAAAAACTTTCCTGTTGCGTTACTGTCATACACTGTTATAGCGATGCACTCACTTTTTGTAGATTCAAATAACGGATTTTCCAACAATGATCGAGAAGCTGTCCTTAAAAGGAAGTATGATGTGTCACTTACAGAGTAACAAATCTTATTTCTTCAAGATAGACGTTCATATGCCGAATTTAACGGTAATCCATATGTCTTATGGGATCTTTGAGTGGTGGGCATTTAAAATATAACATATTTTCACCTGTCTTTACAGTGTTTAATACTTAGCAATTGTCAATGGTTCACACCACACTCGTTGCTGGTAATCAGCAAGATACCGAAACTCAAAGAATTACGATTAGATTCGTGTCATCGACTTGGCGAGTGCGTAGCTTACGCCAGTCTTGCGACAAGATTTGGTTTTAAGACATTAGAGGTAATTCAGTGATCTATCGAATTAAGAAACAAAAAAACTTTGTACCTCTAATCACGTATTTTTCATCAGATTTTAGACTTGCGGGACACGGCTCTGGGTGACAGCGAAATTTGCTGCTTCAGCAGCACCAGGACTTTGACGCATCTTTATCTGGAATGTCCGCCTATATTGAGAAATGCTGAGTCGGTAGAGCAACAGCAGCAACAACAGCAACAGCAGCAAGAACGGCTTCAGAGGCAAGCTGCGCAAAGACCAGTTTTCGAGGATCGAAATCTTGTACAGGTACAACTGAATAGAGAAGAGAAAATAAGGCGAAGAATCCAAATGATTATCTTGCAGTTCCTCGTGGAGGACGAATTTCTCTGGGAGAATTTCGAGCGTTGTCTCATATCCGACAGAGCCATATGTGCATTAGGTAGTTACGTGTGCGATCGAAGAGTTCACAATTCCATAGAAGGTGTCATAGTCGTCGAAGAGGACATGCGGATCTTCAATAATCCACATTTACGAACACTCGTTGTCAGGTACAGAAAGATTTAATTAAATTAAATAATTCAAAGGCTACTTCTTTCTGCGTTCACCCACAATGATGAACTCTGCTTCTTGTTGAACTTTGAATTATCATTTTCAGACATTATCCTCGAGTGACAAATCACAGTTTAGTCCACTTGGCACTAAATGCATCCAGTTTGGAATATCTTGACGTGACTGGCACAGCAGTGACGAAGGACGGTGTTCAAATGTTCAAGTCGCAAAAGGCCAACGTGAAGATCGTTTCGTCCTTCGATGAGACATAAATCCCGTGAAGCATTAACGGGCTCCACGAAAAGATCTCAGACGAAGAGGATAACAGGTAGAAGGGTTCAGGAAATTGAAAATTCTAAGGCGACGTTAAGTCGGGGAATCCTCGACGGTTCGCAGAGATCCGAATTATTTTCTGCGTTGAAAGCGCCGTCTGACGTTGGCTGCTTCGTGAATTCTCGGAATTATTTGGGAAGTTAATTAGATTCTTCCAATATAATAAGAATAATAATCGATAACGTTATTCAGAAGGATTCAGTTCTGTGCTTCCTGCCGCGTCGAGCGCACCGCGAATCACGAAACATCCTGTATGCTATGCAATGGTTAATTAAACGAAAATTAAGTAGCCACGAACATTCGATATTACTTGGCTTGCTCGAGTATTCGATAAAATAAATAAGAAAGAGAAAGAGAGAGAGTGAGGAAGTTAAGGATAAAATTAATGAAGAGAAAGGCAGACGAAGAAAATATTATGTGCCCGATGGATGCTGCGATAAGGACCAAGTCAGGTTCATTGTAAATACAAGATCTTACGCTTTATACAATTCTGTAGTATAATTGTAAGTTCTTGCAGGGCGAAAATATCCAGTCGGACCTTGAAAAAAATTTCGTTAGACTTTGTTGTTATTCTCCAAGCAATGTTAATATATTCTCTTTGCTAGATACAAATGGGATGAAGAGAGAGAGTGAAAGGAAGGAGAGGGGAGGTGCAAGAATTTTTCTTTTTTTTTCTTTTAATAAAAGAAACGTTAAAGTAACTCGGCAAACGCGACATAATACAGGGTTATTCAGGCCAAATGCAGTCTGAAGTTAGCCTGTCCATTTGATTTATATGGTAGAACCATCTTCGAATGGTGCATTTGTACTGAATGGGTCTGTATAGTATATACTTGATTATATACATGCTATAGAAAACATCACGGTATTGTAATATGTATACAATACTAGGATTGTGCATAATTATTAAATTACCGTCAGGCAGTCTGTTTGCTGAGGAATGATTAAGGGTATTGGCTGTCCAAGGATCACTTCAGGACACATTTTATTTTTATGTCAATAGAAATAGAAAAAAGAGGAAATCGAAGTGGAAGATTCTTTTGATTCCTAAATGGCTCACTTTGTACGACGTGAATAGCATGATTCCATTTTAGAAATTCGATAGCTGACATCTTTGTGTCGGATCTTATTCAATTTAAGAAGATCTCTGTTGGCAGTACAATCATAATTGGTATCACAATCGTGTTGTGCTGGAGCACCTAACACAGTTGAATAATTTTTATAGCGATACTGCCAATTGTCAACTTTACCACATGCTTTGTTCAACAAGTTTTGTATTCAGTAAAAAAAAAATAAATCACGTTTTTCTCACGGTACTGCATTGTTCTTAGTCTCCTGCCTTTTGTTTCCTTTGTTCATCGAATCAAACGACGCGAAATTGTCTGCGAAAAATTTGCAAACGATTTTAGGTCGATTAATTGTCAGCCTTGATCATTTTCATTTCAGCATATTTCTTCAAAAAATGATGCTCGCTCTCGGACGCAGCTTTTTTCGTCATCGTGGACCTCGAGTACGTTTTATTGCTGTTTACAATAATTATCAATAATATAAACTGAATAAAATATTTTTTAATTTCCTTGAATAACAGTCGATTAGCTTTTCGTCCTGGCGCGACAAGAATTTTCGAAGGAGAACAAAGTCCGAGCCGTGCTATGAGCGTCTTCGTGTTCCTGAAGGTCTGATGGAGTGTTGCGATTTGAAAAATGGCATGCGTCTTATTTGCGAATACAAACCTTCTTGCGTCACCACAGTTGGTTGTTTTTTGCCAGCTGGTTCAATGTATGAAATGCCGGAAGAACGCGGTACAGCTTTGTTCATGGAGCATCTTATTTTTCGGGTGATAATTCCGTGCTGCACCGTCTTGTTCAACGTCGTCAACATGACGTAACATTTACTTTATATATACCATCAGAGAACAAAATGCCGAAGGCAGGAACAGTTGGAATTGGAACTTGAGAAAATTGGTGGAAAATTGGGTGCACTAGCCACGAGAGACATTTTTCTATTTTATGGAACGTCACCGTCTTGCGACACTGAGAAAATCGTAGAACTTCTTGCAGACGTTGTTCTCAATGGTATCACGTGTAAGCTTATCAGTTTCTATTATTATACTCGCAAGATTTTCACCACATCCTGAGAAATAAGAAAGGTCCTTGATCCAGGCGACGAGGATGTGATAAAGGAACGTTTTGTTATTCTGCGTGAACTCGCCGAAATGGAAACGGATTATGAACGAGTAATAATGGATTATCTGCAAGACGTCGCTTATCAGGATACGGAATTATCGAAAAGTATCTATCCTGAAAGTTGCATCATCAAGTAACGTTTAATAAATTGCACAATTCATCATAAAATTTGATCCTGGATACACAGAAGTCTTTTTCAATAGGAATCTGTGCGCGGAGCACGTAAACGGTTTTCGAGAAAGACTGTTTCAACCCTGCTTCATGACTATGGTCTCTACTGGCGGTAGTTCACTTTGTGAAATTCAAAAAATGACCAGCAAATATTTCATAGGCGTAGAACAAGACAGTGAGCCGATACCAGGCGATTGTAGAATGAAGTATTTTCCATCAGGATCGCCATTCAGATATTCAGGTACACAATATTCATGCCACTGTCAAAGTTAATTTTCGTAAGAGCATTAAATAAAAAAACAATTTTGAAACGACCTGTATATGCGTTATCAGCTTCTGAATTAAGGCTGCGAGACGACGATGAAAAACTTGCATCCGTGGCCATTGCTATCGAAGGTCCAGGATATGCAAAATGCCAGGATCATTGTGCATTGACTGTAGCTAAAGAAATAATGGGATCCTGGGATATGAGTTACGGCATGTATTATTCAATTAAAACATTATTAACTTTCTCATTGACTGTCTCACTCGTCAAATAAAAATAAATAGATTAACAATATTAATCGTACAGGTGGCGGCAGTAACAATGCGCCATCTTTGGCAATCGAAGCATTCAAATCTCACGTGTGTTACTCCTATAAATCATTCAATCTTGGATGGGGCTGTAATGGACTCTGGGGATGTTATTTTGTTTGTGATAAATATAACTTAAACGTTAGTACAATTGTTAACCATGCTTTAGTCACGTTTTCATACGAAGACGACTCTGTATCATTCTCTTATCATCATGGTCCTTCATTTAACAGGATATGATGATACTGATTCAAAGCGAATGGATGAGGTTATCTACTACCATCACCAGAAAGGAAGTTGAACGTGCTGTCAATCAATGTCGGATGAAAGAATTGACAAGAATAAATAATTCAATTGACAGATTCTTTGACATTTCACTTTGTCTCTTTCGCCATGGCCGTTATGTATCTCTTACTGACAGACTGGCAAAATATGAGGTATTTCCTATAATTTTATAACAATCATCATCTGTCAACTTACACGTTTTTTTTGACAGAACGTCACTGCAGAAATGATTCGCAATGTTGCCAACGAATATATATACGATCGATGTCCTGCAGTCGTAGCCACTGGACCAATTGAAAATCTTCCTGATTATTGGATGATACGAGCTGCAATGTATTCGCTCAGTTATTAACATTGATAAATTAGAGAAGAATATATCCCAGGAATAGAAGACAATTGTGAGGCGACGAAATTCCTCTTTCCTAATATGATTTCCTGGACGTCATCGAAGAATCGTCATTTAAGAATTACTGGAAGATTTTGTCAGAATAATGGGAAATGGACGCGCGAATAGAGATTCCGGTACTGTTTATATGAAATTTGCATGTGACGAATTTTCAGAAACAGGAGTACCCCGCTTCCTTAACTTGTCACTTGATCACTTCCGTTGACAACGTGTTTACGTAGGTTCTGCGGTTTCATTGTTTGCCAGGGAGGATATATATAACAAGCCTTGATAAACTTTATCGTCTATTTCATATGTGATTCGTCGCGAAACTGTACTCGTTTTATGAAAGTCCGTCAAGACGCCAGAGGGGTCTGCTAGTTGTAATAACACAGTATGAATTGTTATGTGTTAATCGTAGAGAGCACAACACGTATTTATGTGAAAGATCGACTGTTTAATTGAATAAAAATCAGCTGTTTAACAATACAGATATACCAGGGTAAGTCACGTTTAATAGGAATCGCGAAAGTTTGTTTATCAGTTATCTGGACAACTGCAGTCGTGTAAACAAAGAAATCTTTATGTTTTGATAATTTACGCATTACGTTTGTAGTACGTTAATCAATTGCCAACCAGCAGCAATAAAATTGTCTTTTATCATACAGAGAAGTGTTTAATACTGTATTTGAGTTATCAGCAAAGTGGGATTACGGAATGACAGATGATTAAGTGTATATAAATTCAACGACAATGAACTTTCCCTGCATGATAAATCTTTGTTAAGATATAAAAGCAAAAAAATATAACAATCATACATTTTATCCCACAGACTTTATGTAATAATGGCTGTAACGGAAGTCGAATCTAACAGCGCTGCTGCTGTGACTGACGAAAAAATAGAAATGACAGTGAACAGTGCTGTTTCTGAAAAATCAAAAAATGAAGAAATTCCACAACCAGTAGTCGAACAACCCATTAAAAAGGATACCGTTCTGACCATTGACACTACGGATAGAAGAAAATATGGCGGCCCAGCTAGACAACCAGTTTCTTATGCGGCAAAGAAGACAGTTGCACAAGGAATGATGGACGTTGCGTTAATTACGGCAAATGCGAATCAACTTCGTTACTTAATTGAATTTCAAAGACAAAGTCCGACATTTTTCGTCAGTGTATTTCTTATAGTAGTCAGTCTACTGCTTCAGGTTTGTATTAGAATAATTGAAATTTCAAAATAGAAATTATCTGCTTCACTATTTTTATGTTTAATTGTTACTAGAGCTTGAATTATTATTACTTCAGATCGCAGTGGGCGTAAGCTTAATCTTCAAAGGTCGTTTCGACATGAAGGGCGAATCGAAATTCGCGCATGCACGAAGAATAAATAATTACGTAGTAGTTGGCGTTTTCCTTATAACAATAATTAACGTGTTCATCGCTGCTTTCAATGTAAGTTCACCGCCACAAATGTCGTCACTTCCGCCACCACCGCCAGCAACACCCGTACGTCCAGCACAACCGCCGCCGATTGGTCTGTTATAAGAGTTCCTCCATTATTAAATAAAAGATTCGTATTGCGTTTAAATATTGTTATTCTTCTTTTTTGTATTCTTATTAATAAGCAATGTCATTTATTACACGCGCATAAACTGTTCAACCCAAACGATCAATCAAAGTCAGTGAAATTCAACTGTGGCAGCCATATTGAAAATTGGCTTCTATAGATGTATATATATATATGCACGCGAATAATGACGTTTTGTACGCAGGGTGTTCGAAATCAATTGAATATTAAAAAAAACCTAATTCTTCCATGATGAAAAATGATGAGTAAAAGCGCGATAACAATTCGAAAGGATTTAATGATTTTCCGAATACAGATTTGAATATAGTGGAGCGAATAATGTATATGTAATCCTGATAAGGAAAAATCACTAGATTCTGTCGCCACCCCGTATGCTGGTTCTTCGGCTCATGGATGATAAAATAAACGTGCAGGAATAGCGCGCGAGGATGAAAATAACATCGAAACAGAGGACACACGCGTTTCTTGAATAAAACGAAAGTGCGCGTCGCCATTGCAGCGAGGATCGTTCATTGCGAACTTCACTCCGTGACGAATATTGACAACGGATAACGGTCGATAAATCCGCAGCATTATGGCTAAAGGAAAAGGTACATTTTCTTAGCCTATTACAAGTATGCATTTTGGGTTTGCTAATGGTTTTCAATATGCTTTTTTTATGCTGATGATATAAATAATTAAAGTGCAGTCATTTGCAGATATATATTCTCGTTGGGATCGGTGATGCTAATTGATTGATTATTTTTAGGTGGTGGTGGAAAAGGCGGAGACGTGAGTTGTAGCATAGGTTATTTTATTATTGTCGTTGTGGTTGTTTCTAAAGAGTCGGACGATCATTTAATTAATTCTTTTTGCGACTTTCTGTAATTAACTTCTTTTTTTACTATCGTAAGAAATAACGCAGGCAAATGAGACATTGTGAAAAACAACTTACAGAAAAAAGCTCAAGGTGCCGTAAGCGGCGCTGCCGCGAATGCCAGTTCCGGTGGTAAAACAGCCGAAGTGAAACCCGATGGGAATGCAGGAAAGAAGGGCGGAAAAAAGGGTAAGTAATAAATATATATACACTCTGCACTCTTGCTTTGCTAACAATTAATGACAGACGGTTTATTTAAGAATTCGTTACATTGTCATTGCAGGTGGAAAGAAATGATACGCACCGGAACCCTGGTTAATTTCAACATGGAGTAATAAGGGCGCGAAAAACATTTTTAAATATCAAAATTTACTTTGTCGCATTGAAAATTATATTGGTCGCGCGCAAATTTAACGAGTATAATGATCAATCGTTCCAATTCTTATGCAACTGTTAAATATGTGTTGGATTAAAAGAGAAAAATTGTTCTTATAGCAGAAAATCGTACGGGTTTCTTTTTCTTGTCGTTTTATTCGTTATCTTCGCAATATCGTTAAGCTTACGTATATCACGGCGAAATACAGTACAGTAATCTTTTCTTAAAAAAGAAAATATGTTTTTATATCAATATGTACTGGTTAGCATCTACAGTAAGCTCAGCGTTTTCATTAAAAAGGAAATACGTCATATTTAACAATTATTCGCAATTTGATATTGACAGTCATTTTTTTAGCAATTTAGAATAAAACCTACAGTTGGATTTCCCAACTGATCTTTTTTTCAAAAATCTTTCCTCGCAAGTTTACAACGTTACATAGGCGCAAGTGTCGGCGTCGCCTATAATGATATATGATATTTACAATAATAATAATCACATTGTTCGACTGCATTCCGATAATACATTATCGGACACCGGAAGCTTGCGTACTTGCAGCCGGCGTATTTCCGGATGTAACACTGTTGGTACCGCGCATGTCAAATGCGGATATAACAGCGTTGACAGCAACAGTCAAAACCATCAGCGTCAAACAAATGTTGTTCCATATGTTGGCTTTCCGTTGATCTTGTTGCTTGTTTATATTGAAAGTGGACCCCAGCAGGACGCAAATAATACCTTGGATCACCTGACGGAGATATTGGATAACGGAAACAAAAGAAAAACAAAAATAATAAATGAGAGCGTCGACCAAAGAAAATTAAACAAAGTAATTGCGTCGTGATAATAAAATAAACAAATGCAATGAATCGGTGACTGAAAATAACGGTCAATGTAAAGTAAAAAATAACGGAGATATCTTTTGGACCTTTCATGGAGATTACAGGGTTACAAGGATCTGGATACGTTGAAATGGGATAATTTTGGTACAGCAGGATCGAATCCAAAAGTCATTTTAATGACGTCGCAAAAGGTGGCGCCAGTGGCGACCGCCAGAGCGGCGTGATTGGCCAATTGTATTTGTCGAAGAGTCTCGATCCGTTTGAGGTCCAGCACCATCAGGAACACGCCCAAGATGACTCCCAGAATCTTATCTCGTAATCATTGATGACATCGATTATTTTTTCTTTTTTCAATGACTCGGCAATGCAAACGGCCCGATCGTACGACTCGATTCCTAGTTCTTTTTTATCCGTTACGTTTCCTCCGTTCTCTCCGTCCTGTGCGTGAGCAGTTGGAGCGGTTGATTACTGTGCTCCATACCAAAACCGGAAACCAGCACGTTCACCAAACTGATCAGAAAGACACCGACGAGGATCAGATCATTTAGAATCAAGGCGGCGCGATGATCCCTCTCGCGATTGATGTCTAATCCACCGATGATTAGATAGAGTATACCCACGACGGCCTGCGCAACGATCTTTCTCTAATTTACGTCGGAGAAATGATTGGCGCCTAAGCCTGCGAATTGATCCAATTGCTCCGAACTTCCGGTAATGCTTATTGCACGTATGTTTATCAAATTGTCTTCTAGATTCGAGCGAATTATTTCGTCGTTATTCAATTTTGCCTTTCAACAGATTCTAAGCCTGCGCAATCGTATCGGAGGATAACAAGGCTGCCAATCCTGTCGGATCGAAGGCAGCGATCAGAAGATTGTCCAAGAAGACGATGAAGCTTAGGGTCACTCTCAATCGGCCGATCCACTCTACGGAAATTGCGTACTTGGCGTCCTCCATCCTGCAGTCTCGCATTAGGTTTAGCGAGAGAGACAGTAATCCCGACAGGATCTAACCTCCAAAAAAGTATAATCACTTTTTCTTTTCTTTTCTATTATCCCATACGTTTTTAGCAGATTGAACGTTTCGAGTCGACAATTGGACCAATTGCAATCCGATCATGAACTAATGAATAATAACTATTATACTTAAAGATCGTAACACAGCTATTTCATTTAATTGGTGCATCTTGATTGGTTTGCTTTGCATACACTGTATTACAATTAATATTTTTAAAGTGATACCTGTAATCCGATGGAGACGCATATCAAAGACAGCATCAAAATGTAAAATTCATGTTGAGTTCCGACCTGTAAAAAAAATTTTCTATGTACGTACAATTAGATAACGTTATTTTTAAAACATTTTTTATCAATTTCTAAATGAATATCGTAAGAGCGTTTTAATCAGGATTCTTAAATTCACTTTGAATAGCAGTCGATATAAATTTCTCTTGTGACTAATGACAAGTCATTGGATTGCACGACCCGACTGTTGCGTATATTGTGGCTTTGTTGTAAATTCTTTGTTGTTTTTTCCTGTCATTTCCTTGAAAATAATCATTAATCGCTAAACGAGACAAGAGGCGCAGATTTTCAGCTGCGCTCGAGTAATTTCTACGCTCGAGGAAATTCGAAACGCTAAGTTGTAAAGTGAAAAAAAAAATGGCAAATTATTGCCAATATTAATAAACCATATCGAACAACGAATCTTACCTGCAATATGTATTTAAGCTGGGATGCGTTGGCAGTGAGAAGGGCAATGTCCAGCATACCCTGTGCAATTGTTTTCTTTGTTGCATAACGATTTGCATCGAGGGATTTGACCTTTGAAGAAAGAAAGAAAAAGATAAATTTCGTAATCGACTTATTGCATGGAGAATAAAAAAACTTTTGGCGTAACAAGTATCAGAGACTTACAATAGTCTCGGCAATGTCTAGTACGGTCATTTCTTTTGTTTAGTATTTCTCTGCATTCACAAATAACTCTTCGACTTGTATGCACGAGTAAACAAATAATAAAACAATAACAGTCTGCTTTGTTCTTGATGGCAGAAGCAAGGTAAGGCGACTGATTCGATAAGTGAATTGCGTTGGCTTAAGCAATGCATTGTGGGTGGGATGTAAATAAAAAAAGTGAAAAGGACACAAAGAAACTTAAAATGACGTCATTTCGTGAGGCGAAGTCTGATTCTACGCTTTCGTTCATTTTGCTCGACATTTCTCGTTTTTCGATGACGTGTTGTCCAGCCTCCAACTGGATGCGAAGTCAAACAGGACATGGAATGCAGTCATCGCATCATTATATATTTATTTATTATTATCAATGACCTTCATCTATAAGAGACCCGACCTTAATCTTACCAAATTGTTTTGTAAGTCCGATGCAAAGTTATTGTGAGCCATATTGGTTGAACTACGCAATCCGACGATTCGAATTGCGTGAAAACGATTAACGGACAATGACAATGATAATGATTTTTTTTAAACAATTATCTACGTATCATGTATGAAAAATATTTTTATGCTGGGAAAGCAATAAAAAATGGAATAAATAAATAAAGCTGATGACTAAGGATTTAACGATTATCTTAGTGTCTTATCCGTTTTGATATCGAATTAATAGAAGAAAAAATATTGTTCAATATGTCGAATCGTAAAGAACGCGATAAATTAGATATCTTGACCTTTCCTGAGTCATAGAGAGTATCCAGATTTTTCAAAAGATTTAATCAAACTCTTTGTCCAACGTATAATCGATGTCTCAATTCCTTGATACGTTGTTTGAAAAATATTTTTATTCTTACAACGTCGATGATGGTTCTCAAGCTGATGTCGGCCTTGTCCTGTTTTTTATTTCTTTTTGATTCAGGATTTTCAGTGAGACGCTCCTTACTGCCCGTCGTAGTCTCGTTATTCGCGACAGCGATATTTTCCACGGGATTCGTGAAATTTTCCGAATTTCGATTTTCCGCGATCGATACGCTCGATCTTTTGGACTTCCGATTATCCTGCTTGTCACTGATCGTCGATTCGGCAATTGCGATTTCGTTTTCTCGATGATAATTTCCTTGAGCATCCTCCGTACTCGGTGCTGGCACTTCCGAATTTGCACGCGAAATTCTCGCGTTTGAAAATTCCATTATTTCCGGTTCGTTTCTAAAACGTTCCTCGTTCCGACTAGACGACGCTCCGTGAATCGGTTGGGGCGGTTTTGACTTTTCTAATGGATCCTCGTATATCTCGTCGAAGTCATCCCCGCTCGAAGCCAATTTGCCAAATTGCGAGGGCTTTAAATTATTTTCAATGACTACTTTCGACCGCGACATGATTCACTTGTAACGTACTTGTCCGACAGAATTTTTAATTATTCGTTCCGATCTTTCTTTTTTTTTGTAAAAAATTCCCAAAGATCCTCACTATCATCCATTTATCGAAATGAACGAGAGAAAACGTCAACGTTTATTTATGTACGAGAGACAAATATTTTAATTAGCCAATCCCGGTTCCGGAGCGGCTGTCGCTCCTGCACCCGTTCCTTGTCGACTGATTGGTCGAACGGCAATCCACGCGACGATTCGCTACTGTCGCAGGATTCGAAATCGCCGCTCAACCTCTGCTAGCCCCTTTTTTTTCCATTTGTATCTTCGCGCTTCTTTCGCTTATACCTAAGCTTTCTCCTGTTGCAATATTACGGCACTTCGGCTGCTCGATTGGCTCGAGTTAAAGATTGTGATTTTCTGATAGCCGTTGATCATTCGATTAGATAATCGTAAGGCGATAGACTGTTGAGAAAATAAAAATATGACTAATTGCATTCGACGATCAATCGATAGTTTAGACGAATACAATTGATTCTTCCGATTACCGCGCTCCATTGAACGAAGAATATCAACTGATAGGAATTCTCGGATTTCTGAATTATTACACTTTCACAAAATCTCCTTCGTTATTGCATAATTTATTCTTTCATCGATAACGATTTAATAGGAAATAACGTAGGTTTGCCAAATCATTGTAAATTCCTCGTGTAATCATTGCACAATGCCAGAAGCGATGGGAGGAAGTTTAATTATTTTAAGCAAATCACTTCCTGCCGAATTCGACCTGATTTGCAGTGAAATACCTTAAACCTCGACTTGCAAAAATATTTTTCACATCCAAATTCTAAAAAGAAAAAGGAAAAACTGACAGGAAAAACAGTTTAATTCATCCTTCAAGGTCTTCCTCTTTAATTAAACGAAAGACGAACAATATTAAACATTGAATAACATAAAATAATATTAAAATAACGAACCGTTAAAGTCAGTACGTAATGATACAAGAAAACGCTAATTAGATTTTCTACAGCGTTAACATAAAACATAAACAAAACTTAGTGTCCTGTGCAAAGTATATCTTAATTATAGTATGTAAAAAATGTGCTAAGCAATAGGCCAAGCAATTTATTGTTACTGTGGAAAATATAATATAAAAATAGATCATAATAAAAATTTTCATTTCAATCTTGCCAATCTTCCAGGGCATTTATCGATCCCCAACAATAATTACATACCTGATGTAAACGAATCTTTAATTATAAATCATGCCACGTTACGCGTTTCAACTACAGTCACCTTACACAAAGCGTATATGGATCTACAACTATTGCATAGAACATCTTTGACCCTGGCACAGAACGCAGAGTTCACCTAGAGACATGTATATGGGAAATGACGCAGAGATATCGACTAAACGAGACATAAAAGGAATACTATATACGGTACCAGGATCAAGATACGACTTTAAAATATTTTCAATACCTCAACTGCGATTCGATCAATAACAATGGAATTAAATAAAGAACAACGCTTGTCCGAAAGAAACAGGCGAAAGAGAACGAAAGAAAATCAAAGTATGACTAAGCGAAGTGGTTGGTCAATTCAAAAAATGAAATCTATCTACTGTAAGATAAAAAACTTACCCCAGATATATTTCCATTTTCAGCATTCATCGGTGACACAGTGGTGGTAGCCATGACGGCAATGATTTCGATGACTCGTCAGCGAATGAAACTAAAATATAATCGATTGGGAGTCGATTTCGAAAATCCGTCCGGGCACGACCGACCGAACGTTCACGAAACCAGATTACGAATTAAAATAACGAAAACGATTGTAGCCGATCGACAAGCGTCACTCACGTCAAAAGTCATTCGCGCCAGTCAGTAACTGATAATCTTTCGATAGTTCGATTAGAATTTTATCTCCCAAGTATATCCTTACGTTACAATGCGACGCGTACTGGATCGCGAATCGTGGGAAAAAGCCCGCGCTCTTTCGACTCTGCCGATTTATTTACCGTGGCATAGTGCTACGACTGTCCCCTCGTTCCATTGGTCAGTTCACTCGAGAGCAAATTATCAGTAGAACTTGATGACTTTCACCAACACCTTCCTCGACGAAAACTGCCAGCTGAAGGAAACAACCAGCGAACCAACAACCATCGCAAGATGCCACCAACTGCTGGACAGGATTTAATGTTGTGCATAGGAATAGTCATGGCAACGGAACAACCCACCCGGTACAACCAATTGCTTGGTATAGGAATTGACAACTGGTAACTGTCGTTCATCAGGATCATCGCAAGACGTGCAGTTGTTGCTGGATCATCAGAACTGGCGTTACGATACAACCGATCAACAACTCGTGCGGCACTGATAGCATCTTGTAACTTTCTTCAGGCTCTCAGGTATCATTAAAGCCAATTGACGTTTTGTTACATCGTTCTCAGAAGTAACAGTTTAATCGTCCTGTATAATTATGATAAAGGAAAATAAATGTAGTCGACATTACTCGAAACACTGTACATTTTGTTGTTGTTGTTGCTTTGAAAATTTCTGTCTACTCGTTGCTTATTATTATTCTCAAAACAACCACGTCCGACGGTGTATCAGCTGGACAATAAATTTTCCTTTCAACAGCTAATAGCTTCACTGTCGTATTTTATCATTTGCTTAGGTATAGTATCTTTTATGATAACCCGGTTGAAACAAGATATCGCGAATATCCGATATATATACGTGCATAGGTATTTCATGGATATTCTTACGGATCAGCGGATACACTCTTTCATATGAATGTCCATTCTAAAACATCTTTTTATTTGTATTTTCTAATTGCGTTACAGAGCCAACACTGCATCGATTATTTTCACTCGAGGAACAAATGGTAAACCGCGAACGTCTCGTGAAATCGTAGTTTTTACTTTTTTTTTCTCCCCTCAAACTTCGAATCCGCCATATTTTATATCCAGTGCCACAAGATTTACTCAAAAGACTATAATGCCGTTTACTTAGATCATACGTGACGCTTACACTTATCTCAAAATCTTTGACCTGCTCTTTTGATTTCGCATTTCTCTACCATCCGACAGAAAACGCCGTTTTACGCGACAGATGGACGCTTCGTTGGCAACGGCATACTGGAAATGATTTGTCAAAGGTTTTCAATGATAATCACTTTGAAGAATCATTTCGATCATCGTGGTCGAGGCAGTCGCGGTATAGCATATTTCGAAATTGACTGCAGTGTTTCTCAATAAAGTTCATTCAACTCCGATACACTTGAACGCGCTTTGACCGAGTCTCTTGTTTCCGTTAATGCGCGAACAAAACAAAAATCTCTTTAAAGACGCAATGAAAATAAATTTGACTTTTTTTTTCCTGGTCACCGTCTCGATTGTTACAATCTTTATGCACTTAGAGACATTGACGATCGATCGATGACATTGTTTTCTTTGTTTTCTTCCTTTTTTTTACACTTAATCATAAATTATATAGGTTAAAAATTGTGTCTTCGTGTTTGTAGTGTTTAAGAGTGGGGATTTACTTTACATAGTAGGTACACTGACTCAAGGAGGTATACGCAGTCGATAGAAAACAAAAAAAAAAACAAAAAATGAACTGAATAACAATTAATGAAGCTCGCAACGGCATAGGATTTCTTTCAGGATGTCTATGAACTCCAGATGCAAGGGACTCGAGAATCTTTGGATTCAAAACGCGAAGGAAGCATTAGAACGATACAATAGTGTCAGAGAGAAGGCACTATCCGGTTGCTCGGCTTTTGGATAGTTGCCAATTGACAATTGGTTGAATTTGAAAAATCAAAAACGAAGAAACCTTCGCGCCATGATAACCAATTCTGTCAATCCTAATGCACCGTCGGGAAAATAATGAAAACGTGAAGTGGTACAATTTTTTGAACATAATGCCAACTGTACTTATGCACAGACGGCGACAGATGCGGGTCTGGTCAATGATATTAAAAAGAAACTATCGGAAGAAGTCCAACTTTCTAAAATCTGCAACGAGGAAACGGGATGCTTTTGAAAGAAAAAAAGAACTTTGACTTTTCTCAAAACGTTTTCTCGCCGATTATCAATGCTGTATAAGGAGCAAAAAGTCTTAACGAATCGTAGGCCGTTAACTCGAAGTCACCAAGAAAATGCAAAAACGAAAAAGAATATCTTGTGAGTGTACGCGTTTCGCTTAAATTACATAATAAATCGCCGAGTACCGCCGTGTAATTCGGTCGCAACGTAGGAGGAACGTAGTATTCCGCGATGCTTCGGGTATAAAGTGATAAAGGCGAACGTAAAATTGTGTATCCTCCTTTCCTTCTACGCCACGAGAATGCGCTGGCTACATCAGCGACCACAGCGCCAAGTACGGCAAGAGTAATAAAAAATTGTCAGCCTATCCGCGTGTCACGAGAATTGTCCGTTCGTCTTGTGCCTCTTTCGTAGGGTTTCTTTAGACCCGGAGAGGATAAGACTAATCCTTTTAACTTATTTCCTTTCCCTTTCTTTGCCGTTGCAAAAGACCAAGCAATGAATGATTCAATTGACCTTGAGTTGTTTGATTAATTGGTCTCCAGTGGACTCTGCCAGTAATGCGCCTGCATCGAGAGTCGTTGATTGTTGCTGGGCTTTAATGGCGTCTTGCAATGTATCGCGTCTGGGAATCGCTCGTGGTAACGTTCCAGTCTTAAGTATTTAACAGTCACCAAGTTGCCTGCAAGATGAAACCAGAGAGTCAACAATTTAAATTGTCACAATATTCATAGGAATAATTAAAAGCAAAATAACAAATATTCATAACTCACTGTCAAACCACCATCCGTGAAGAGATCTGTAGGCCTTTCCAGCATCTTCCTGGGACATGCACTTCATGTAAACGCATCCTTCCCGACTGCCACGATCCACTCTGATATGAAGAATCTTCACTCGGTCACCGCACTTCTCTAGTATGGCGTCCTGGACCTTAGTCTCCCAGTCTTCTTCGAATTCACTATTATGACAATACCAACCGTTATAGAAATTAGTTCATCCAGTTGAATAACAATGATGCAAAAGAGTAATGTACTCACACGTCAGGGTCGAACATGTGTCGAATCTTGAGGCACGGTGTCGGTGAACACGTCAGACTATTGACAGAACCTTCCATCGTTTCAAAAGCCTGTCCTTGCCAGACTTTTGATTTTTTATTTGCGCACTGTGATCCCTGCGAGTTGGAGACGTTCAGGTTGTTGCTTGGCAGCCAACGCCACACGTGAAACTCCTCGCCAGCCACTTGTTGTACTTCTCTTCTCACGCTGAAATAACACGTTTAATTATTTTCAACACCCTTTTTTTTTCATGGATATGCCCCTGGATGTTTTCCTTACCGAGATTCATTCTCGTCCAAAAATCTGACAGCCTTTTCCCAAATACCAGCCATCCTCTTGCGATCCTTGGGCGGTATAAGCTCATCCCTCACGTGATTGATGGCCAAGTATGTTTCCTGGGTGCCACCAGGACTCGACGTTACGGTGTTGTGATGATGAGCCTCTATCATGCCAATGATGTCGCTCACCAACTGAAAGACTTCCTTTTCCGAGCGCTTCTTGTATCTCAGATACCAAAGGACAGATTTGTGCGTGCAAATAACTGCCAGGACGCCTAAGGACATATTTTTCTTGGTCAAAATAATGAAATTGAGAGCCCATTACGTAAGCTCAAATAAAGTCAGTTGATTCGTTACGGCTAAGTAAAATCAACTTAAAAAATTGTACAGGGGATGTCAAACTAATTTACTGTAACAATCTGTATACATGATAACGAGAACACGTTGTCCAGCCGTAGCTAATCGGCCAGTAAAGAGTCTGTGAGAAATTTACCGATGGCGACGATGAGCAGGGACGAGAAGACTGTGTAGATTTTGTTCTTGATGAAGCACTGCATCGGGACCTCAGGATTTGGTATTATCATACCGATATTTCCACCAACGCGCGACAGCACAACCTTCTCCTGAAAGTTTATTTATACGTCACGGGACATTCTTTTTGTTAATTAATTAACCAAGCAATTAAAACTCACCATCGAATCTAATGCCTGGCTAGGGCCTTCTTCGTTTACCTCGATAAGGGATATACCCCATTTGGGGTTGTTCATGATTAGCACTTGAGCGTTGTTTAGGTCATTCTCAATTTGAAATCTTGACTAAAATAATACAAATTTTGTTAACACTTTGTGCTTCAATTATCAGCTTTGCTGACGTAACAACTAAAGGCGTTTACACTCCAACTGCCAACTGTGCGGAGTGCAAAGGGTTAATTATAAAATTTTATAAGAGTATTAAGTAAATTTACCGCTTTGCTAGTGAACATGTTGATAATCATCTTATTCGTTAGGTATGGCACTTCGCTGTTGTCATTGCAGGCAGCCTGTACCGCCTTTTTTGTTAAAATTGGTTGAAGTTTCTTAAGTAGGTCCAAGACATCCTCCAGGTTCTCTTGTAGAACACAGTTGACACCGGGTCTGGAGTGGTCAGGGTCGTCCAACAAGCACAGAGGCACGTTGCTGTCTATAAATTGCAAATTGATTCTACAGTTAATTGGACAGTCTGTAATTTCTTATTCGACTTCATGTTAAGTTTTCCAAGTGTCAAATCTACAGCTTGGTTCGATACCTTGGTTCCATTCGTTCAAAGTGTTTTATACCTTCGACAGTGAGACAAAATGTTTTACTGACTCGACAATTAATAGATTCTATTTAATTGGAATATTTTAATCGCTATGACTTGTAGCTCGATATTTTTATAATGCCAACAGAAAAGAGTGAAAAATTATAAAACAATATAGGATGCCGTTTTTGTCTAAGCGAAAAACAGAAAAAACGTGAACGCAAGGAAAAGGAAATGAAAATGCTCAGACCGATATCTCCACAATGTATAACATTTATTGTTCACATTCAGAAAAGAAATACATCGATGACAGGTAACCTAACGATTATAAATCTCCTATCGAGTTGTATTAAAAAGAAAAGTTTTCAATACCCTGAACCCCGGTTAGTGTTAGGGAATTATTAAAAAAGAAAAGATTATTCTGTGCAATGGATCGCAATTGAGCCAAGAGTTTCATTTCTCATTTTCCAAAACGATAATTCGACTCCGCTCAATTCTATGAAATGTTTAAGGTTATTTTGATCAGGCATATCGAAATACGTAAACTTCATAAAAGAGAAGTTCTGTGTAAAATTAGAACAAATAAATATCACCATATACTTTATCATTAGTCACGCGATTCTTGTTATTAGAAAAGTTTCACAAGGGATTATTATTCGTATTTTGTATTAGATAGTATTTCAATAGTGTAAAAAAACAGTCATGGACACGCTATAGACAGTTTTAAAAGTGCGACAGAACAAAAGAGAGAAAGAGAGAAAAAGACGTTAATAAACTCTAGTTAAAGGATCTGCCATTATTATATCTATGTATGTGACATTTATGTGTGCATACCTCCACTCCATCAGGTAATATGGTGGTGGATTGTGCTTTAATCGGTATACCTACCCGGAGAAATTGCTGGGAACTCTTCAGTTTTGCTACCAAGGCCGAGGTACATTATAGCCAGTAAGCCAAAGAAGAGGGCCAGGACGACAACCAGGACCACGGACACCATGTTTTGATTATTCTTCGCCTCTTTGGTCTCCGTTGAAGATTTGAATGTCCTTACAATGTCCCTTGGCTTCTCAATGGATGCAGTCGCATACCTTGAGCTTGACAAGGGTTGTCTAAACAATTTAATTATTATTTAGTATGGTGCCTCTTATCGTAACCTGTCAAATGTTAAATTCTACTAACCTTGTGTTCGACGTTGTGTACGAGGATCTCAATGATGAGAAATGACCATTTGAGTCAGTTTCCTTAACTTCGTTTAAAACTGGAGATGGTGTGTGTCCAATAATGGAACCTAGAATAAATATGACTTTATGTTGTGTTGTACTTAACGAATGTGATAATGCTAAAGAATAATTTGATTTTTAATTTTAGAAATTGAAAAAGCAGATCTGCGCTTTGTTGATAATTGTAGATCAATTCCTAATATCATTGGCTGTCTCGTTAGTAAAGTGATGAGAAAAGATGAAGAATTACAGGAATTATGCAGTAAGGAATTTTCTAAATAGTTGGAAATGAAAGAGTCATTAGTGAAATACTCACTTGTTAAAGATGATCTTGATACCGAAGGAAGATTCGCGGTGGAACGAAGACTGAGCCTCCTTGTAAACTCAGACAAATAAGGCGTCTCGAAGTTAGCCAAAGGATTGTCCCTCTTAGAATCTTCTCGTATATAAAGATCTTCCTTCATAGGTTGTATAGGCGAAATATTAGGTTTAAATGGTGGGGCGACATATTTATCATCTAAAGTCGTGCGAACAGGAGGTTGTGCTCTCCTTTCGTAAAGATCAGCAGAGGCACGGTCTTGCATTTTAGAATCATATTGCTTTCCATGATCTAATCCGAACTTGCTGAGAGTATATGTTTTCTCTCCCTCCTGAGGCACGTCAGAATCAGATCCAGTTTCCAAACCATCAGTGGCACTCAGCTTATACGATCTTGACATTTTTTTCTGTATACTCTTTGTGATGGATTTACTAGTTAGATCGGGAGAGGCACGATCATAATCTGAAGCTAACGAAGCCTGGTTGTCAGAGTTCCTTGATGGTGCCCTTACAGGACGTTTAGCTGGACTCCTTGGCACTGACGGTGTAATCGGAGCAGTTGGTGCTGAAGGAGGTGGAGGCATAGGATTTGCCAATGTTTTTCTTCTACTCGAGCTTGTCTGTTTTTTCGTGGGAACTGCATTGGACGGTACATCATCATCAGTATCATCGCTGCTGTACCTGTAGCATTTTGAACCAAATATAAATGAAATATAAATACACAATTTTCTCACTGGTAGCATTAACAAAACTTCAGCATCTACGAATAGTACAATCAACATAATGAATCTCTAAGTTACGTGTCTCTGAAAATAAATAGAAACAGTGCTGTACGTTAAAAAAAACTTGTTTTAAATATCAAATAACAAGTACAACAGGAATTGTAATATTACCTAGCAGCAAGGGAATGCCGCGAGCCAGTGCCGCCGCGTGTCTCGATAAGATTCTTCAACTTCTTCACGAGGATCTTCCTTGTGGTCTGGGTAACAGGGCCGACGGGATATCCGTATTCGGCAAGCTTGCTCCGCAGCTCCGAATCACTTAATATTTCCACGGACATTTTTGTTGTGATTTTACCTCAATTCACAGCCGTTCTAATAAAAACGGTCAACTGGACGCTCCCGACTGCAAAGGTTCAGCTTCCTCTTCCAGCTCTGTACGTACCAGAAATCAACATGAAGAGCGACGCGGTTATCGCGCTACGACCAGTTTTTAAGAATTATACCAGACTATACCGAAGCACTCGTTTCCACGATCTCGCGTCTTGGCGTAACCGCCGCGCTCGTGTGCGAGCACGCAGGTTTATTACTATTGTTCACAAGAGCGATTTCGCGCAGTCGCCTCGACGATACCTAATCGCTCACGCCACGCACTAGCCTTTACGAATATTCGGTTCCTTCCATTGGAGCCGAAAAATGGCGCACTTTTCTAACGACCGTTGAGGCGCGTCTGTTTCGTAAACGTTACGTTTTCATCGAACGATCCTATCCTGATTGAATTGAAGCTGCCAATTGGTCGATTGGTGTATTTAATGGAGCTTACTTTAAGCTATGTACACATGAACGATGTTCGTTCGTTTGTATCCACCTCCGAATGACGCGACGCAGATTTATATAATCTAGGGGAATGCGTAATAAATCCCTAGACGTAAAATATTACTAGATGGACGAATTACTGATTGCGTTGGAATTAAGTAGACTGTAGTTAAGTAGATTTAATACTTAATAAGATCACGGTCGTGTTGTATAGTACAGAGATTTATCCTCTCGTTTTTCACAGCCTCCAATGCTTCATATTGACAGATGGCGCCAGTTGTGCAATGTCGTGATTTTTCACTAAATCCAAAAATATCCCTAGGAAAATTCATCGCTAATCAGGGCTGCCTCCGCCAACCTGTCAAAAGGCAGCAAAATGGCTATCCACTGGGCGGTCAGGGATTAGATTTCTAAGATGTCCTAATTCAATGAAGAGTATATAACGATTAAAATAATTGAGTCTGGTGCACGAAAGAAGAGAATTTCACAAGGAAGTTGAAACCATTGTGATCTGTTTTGTTCTTGCAAATATCACAAACATGGCTCTTAGGAAGGTCAAGGGTAACTTCGAGCGAATGTTTGACAAGAACCTAACGGATTTGGTGCGTGGTATCCGGAATAACAAGGAGAACGAAGTAGGTACCATACAATTTATTTTATATGATTTATTCCAAGAATTATTGAGTTCATTTCTCTTGGTACATAACCTGTTATCTCACAGTACTTCACCAGCTGTCTTCTTTTAAAATAATGGGAAATAACTTCTTCTTACAGGCAAAATATATTGCACAATGTATGGAAGAGATAAAACAAGAACTTCGTCAAGACAATGTTGCTGTCAAGGCAAACGCAGTTGCCAAGCTGACATATGTATGTAATGCAAATTTCTTATTCCGTTTCGTTACATGCATTATTACTTTGTATTTATCTCTTCAGCTCCAGATGCTGGGATATGACATTAGCTGGGCTGGCTTCAATGTAATTGAGGTCATGTCTTCGGCAAAATTCACTTACAAGCGCATTGGATATTTAGCTGCAAGTCAGGGCTTTCATGCTGACACGGAAGTAAGCACTTTCACCATACACAAGATGATGTTTAGAAAGGACATTCAAAGTTGGTCAACGATCTGGTGACCTTTCTATGAATATATTATTCGCTGATAGGAGTGAGAGCATGTACTATAGAATTGCTAGATATTCCATTTATATATAAACTTAATGTTTTAGCTCCTTATGCTGACCACAAACATGATTCGTAAGGATTTGAACAGTCAAAATCAATACGATGCAGGATTAGCTCTGAGTGGTTTGTCCTGTTTCATAAGTCCAGACTTAGCTCGTGACTTAGTCAATGATATAATGACACTATTGACGTCAACAAAACCATACTTGCGAAAAAAGGCAGTACTAATGATGTACAAAGTATTCCTGCGCTTTCCCGAGGCACTGAGACCTGCATTTCCCAGGTTAAAGGAAAAGCTCGAGGATCCAGACAGCGGTGTCCAGTCAGCTGCTGTGAATGTTGTTTGCGAATTAGCAAGAAAAAATCCTAAGAATTATCTGAGCCTGGCACCTGTCTTTTTCAAGCTAATGACAACCTCCACGAACAATTGGATGCTTATCAAGATCATCAAATTAGTAAGCGATTTCCTATTTCCTAATGTATTGGTTGTTTGTTTCCTTTGAAAACACGGATTTGACATCGGGATACTGAGAAAAGAACAAGAATAATAATATTCATCTTGTTTCACGCGTTCAGTTTGCCACCATAACGCTGATCGAGCCAAAAATGGGTCGACGTCTTACTCAACCACTTATAGATTTGATATCAAGGTTCTCCATACCGATTACGCTGAACTATCGCGCTTAGTGTATCGATTCGCTGAATATTTAGTGCTAGTAAATGTGGTAGTTTTAATTGATCAAGATATTTCTGTAACATAATGCGCGTTAATGAGTACAGCTCTAATGTCGCAATTAGAATTCTAATTACAAGTGCAGATCCGTAGCATATGAACATTGAATTTCCAAGATAATCAGATTGTCCGTTTAACCTTAGCATGATGTAAGTGTACAAATTATTATTATTATTATTATTATAGTACTTCAAAGGCACTATGTGATGTTTTCAGTTTGGCGCATTGACACCCCTAGAACCTAGGCTTGGCAAAAAATTAATAGAACCCCTTACCAATCTCATACACAGGTATTTAATTGTATAATCGTAATTGAACTATTAACATTATTAATAATAGCAGTAGCATCGTTAAGAACAGTGAGATTAAATAACTTATAACAATACTATATCGATCCTAGTATTTTTGTTTAATTGCTATCATGCTCCTGCTATCGGTAATCAGTATATTAGATTGATTAGGAGACAGACAATGGTTGTAAAACGAACTTCTATATATTGCAGCACGTCAGCCATGTCACTACTTTACGAGTGCATAAATACTGTGATCGCAGTGCTGATCTCAATATCATCTGGCATGCCAAATCATTCAGACTCTATACAGCTATGCGTGCAGAAATTGCGAATTCTTATAGAAGACTCCGATCAGAATTTGAAATACTTAGGACTGCTGGCTATGTCTAAGATCCTGAAAACTCATCCAAAGAGCGTACAGGCACATAAGGATCTGATAATGCAGTGTCTCGATGACAAAGACGAGAGTATAAGACTGCGAGCCCTGGATCTCCTCTACGGAATGGTATCCAAGAAGAACTTGATGGAGATTGTGCGAAAGCTTATGGTTCATATGGATAAAGCTGAAGGAACTACGTACAGGGATGAATTGCTCTCGAAGATCATTCAGATTTGTTCGCAGAACAATTATCAATTCATTACATACTTTGAGTGGTGTGTGCTTTTATTAATTAGAATTCTTTAAATAATTATTCCTCTTTAAATTCTTCATTCATTGTTTTAAAGGTACATATCTGTGCTGGTTGAGCTCACACGAATGGAAGGTACCAAGCACGGACAGCTTGTGGCTACTCAATTGTTAGACGTTGCTATTCGTGTACAGGCTATTAGAAAGTACGCTGTCCAACAATGTGCCTTATTATTGGATAATGCACACTTACTCATCGGTGGACAACCTAGAGCCACTATGTCTGAAGTACTTTACGCTGCAGCTTGGATATGTGGTGAATTTTCGAGGTAACCTTAAATTTCTAAGTATTTTTATATAGAGACGTGAGACAGACTTTTTAAATCCACAGTGAGCTCGAGGATCCTTTGGCTATTTTGCGCTCCATGCTCAGATCTCAGGCTGCTAATTTACCAGGTCACATTCAGGCCGTTTACGTTCACAATATTCTGAAATTGGCTGCGAGCACTTTGAGCAAAGCTGAGAAAGATGGCGACGTCGAGACGATGGAACAGGTAGGATAGTTATCTTGATCTTATGCGATGAGTTTCTGTTATCACTTTGATCTTGTAGATTTACGCACTGAAGGACAAGATTGCTGCCTTCGTGTGCAGTGGCGATTTAGAGGTGCAGGAACGCTCCAGTTCCGCTTTGGTGTTATTAGAATGTCTTAAAGAAAATCCTGGTCTGGCGAACGAATTGATGGAGACTTTTGTTGGCGAACTGAATCCTGTTGCTCCCAAAGCACAAAGAAAAGTAAACTTAGGAAAGATATATTCGTCGATAGATGTTTTTGTAATTCTTCAGGCATGGCATGTAGCACGTTAATTGCGTTGCAGGTTCAGATACCAGAGGGACTGGATCTTGATGCGTGGATCAATGATCCGCCATCCGACAGTTCCGACTCGGAGGATCCAGACATGAATGATATTTTTGTGAAAGCGGAAAAGTCGAGCGAATATTATGATAAGCGCACGTCGATAGAACCGACGGCTGAGGAATTGCAAAAAAGACGAGAGGCCAGGAAGTTGGAGCAACAGAACAATCCGCACTATTTAAAAGGATCCAGTACCTCTATGAAGAATTCAGGATCGTATCACAATTCAGGGGCGAACAACAACGAAGAAGAATTCGATAAAATTCCTGTTGCCGAGTTGAATATACCAGTAACTTTAAATATCGCAGGATTTGCTGATTCCAGTAAATACTTGAATTTGAGTGTAAACACGGAAACGTCTCACAAAAGACATTCGAAGAAGAAGAAGTCCAAGAAAAGTAGGAATAACTTTTTTGTCAGTTTTTTGGTACAATGCTTTGAAGGTAAAGTCGAAACTTTTCCTTGTTTCAGGCATCCAATTGAGCAGTTCGGATGAGGAGCAAGATGAAAAATATCCATCACAACTGGTGAACACAGGAATTGGAGAATTACCTCCTGGTGCTGAACTGAGCGACGGTGATGATTTTGAAGTCGGCGATGAGAATGATCCTCATAGATTTTTGGATTTCGATCTGGACGTGCCGCTGCGTGACGACGAGCGTCTTCCTTATCTGGATCAACGGAATACTGATAAATATCTGAACATCGTGAGGACGGACGAGAAGAAAGTTAAGAAGGAAAAGGTAATGTTTAATTCAATTTTCAATTTCATTCTTTTACTAAACAGCATTATTGGCTTCCTGTTAGAAGGGACACAGAAAGTCGAAAAAGAAGAGCAAAGTCCTGAAGGAGAAGAACGAGAAGAACGAGAAGAATGGAAAGACTCGCGAAGAAAATGCTAACAATACAGATCTGTGGTTGGCAAGTGACACTTCGCCCGAGAAGGTACGGGATTCAGGTGCCGGCGACTATGCCGAAGTTCCGGAAGCAATGGCGACGGAACCGGAAAAGTCGAAGAAGACGAAGAAGTCGAAGAGTCGCGACAAGCAGAAGAAGGGCAACGACGAGGAGGATTCGAAGCACAGAAAGAAATCGAAAAAGTCAAAAGACAGAAGCACGAAGAAGTCATCCGGCTATGAGGAAACAGCTGGAATTTCCACTCCGTCCAAGGAAATTCTACCAAATTTGAATAGCGACTCCAACGGACCGGAAGTTGGCGCGACTTCGGTTCAGGGGATGTCCATGTACGAGGAACTTGCCAAGGACAAGACTGTCAAATTGATGTACGAATTGAAGCAACTGCCTCATGAAACGGACAGACTGATAGCTTCCATTATGCTTATCAATGTCGGTGAAAATCTTGTAAAGGAAATGGATTTTGATGTGTCGGATACGTCGACCTTGAAGCTAGTACGAAGCGTGAGTTGAATCTTTGCGCTATCTTTGTCAAATTTGCATTTAATGAATTTTTAATAATAATACAAACACTTTACAGCCTGGCGATGAATTTGGCGTGAAGCTGCGTTTCCAGTTGGCTCCGAAAACTACGGGTGAAGCGCAATTCGCCATTTTGGTATCGGATGTGACGTTCGCTCAAAAATTAAAGGGCACCTTGACCTATATGGTTGAGAGTTCGTTGGGCATTGTACAAGAGAAGCTTGACTTCACCATACACTTGCCATGCAGTAGTTTTATGGTGGGACGCTTGTCCCATAGAGACATTCTCACGGAATTGCTAGGCGGTGGGCAGTTGACTGAAAAAATTCGAAAAGAATTCGAACCCCATCAAGAGTTCAGTCAAATTTTGAGTAGTGTTTGCTACAAGTGCCACTTAACACTTGTTGAACAAGTAAACGACACTGCCTCGGTATATGGACACTCGCTCAAAGGACATCACGTGTGCCTTTTACTCAAACAAAACGTGAGTAGATCATTTATTCTTCTCTTATCTAACTATTGCAGTTCTCTGAGATTCGTTTCTCAGAGTTCTTCTGGCAGTGTGGCTTAAAAGAACGTAACCTTTCAGAAATCTGGAACGTTGACCATCGAAGGCAAAAGTGACAATAACGCCCTCTTGTCGGGTGTAGTTGATGAAATCTCAAGGATCCTAACCTAACCCAGTTCTTAATAGAAATAGAAGAGACGCGGTTCTCGCGGTGAAGAATTATTCCTGGCGTCGATAAGCGAATTCCTAATTGCTATTGACGTAATGTGGACAGGAAGTTCAATGCACTTCCGGTCGAGCAGCAAAAGTGATGCGAATTGGCTGTCGTTGATCTAGCATTATTGATACTCATATTAATAGTAATGAAGTCTTGAAAGGAAACAAAAGGAAAGACAAAAAGTTACAGCAAAATGGAGGCATCGATTGCCGTTGGATGAAAATATTTTCAGATGAAAATCAAGTTATGAAAAAACGGCGTTGATGAACATGTTCATTTAGATGAAGATGAAGATGAAAAAAAAATAGAAAGAAAGAAGAAACCCTCGACTGGGCTCTCTAATGAAACTTTGGTCGTAAGATCCGTAAAGCGTAAAGACTATAGATGGATACATATAAATATATATAAATAAATAAATATATATATTAATAAATATAAATATATAAATATAAAAATACGTCTGAATTATGTGAGAGACGAGGAAGGTAATAATAATAATAATAAATTTTTGCAATTCCTGGGAGTCTGCAATTTCGTTCGCTGCTTTCTTCTTTGTTGAATCTTATTTTTATAATCTAGGACCGGAAGCCCTTTGCTAAGTTCAGCCGATCTAATTTTATTTTTGTAAATAAACATTGAATGATGATTCATCGTTTTATCATAAGTAACAAATATAACAAGTACGAATGCAGGCTCGCAGCATGTATGTATGTACACATCAGAAACAAAAAAGAAAACGTTTTTTTTTGTAGATCTTTTGGATTTATTTATAAGCTTTTACAATGTTTCTTTTTAAATATTATATTTAACATAAATTCCGTGGATTCAGATTCATTTCAATGTATTCATCAATTTTCTCAAGGTTACAGAACTTTTCGAAAAATTACTGTCTTCTCTCTGGTATTTAATTTCCACGTATCCGTTGCAGTTTCGAAAACGACATCTTACGCGTCTGACTTTTCGCTTTATCATTTAAAATCTCGAATTTTTCGCGCGATGGGAAGAAAATGTCAAAATTGTTAAAAGCAAAGATCAACGTTACTAAAATAGATTGCGTTTCTACAAATATTAAAACTTTCTTCTGATTAAGCGTTATCTGTGTTCAGCGGATCTGCCTGTTAAGTAACGAGAATGCTTGTTGATATGAAGACTTGTAAAAATTTCCTCTTTATTAAGTAGAGGACGATTTGGTAGATGCAAAAATTGTTAACAATCAGTGAAGTGTCATGCAATGTAGTAGAAAGAAATGAAAACAATTATTTGAAAATTAATCCTGCCATTCAGTAAGATTCCAGCTTGTTGATATTTTTCAAAAGGAACTCTTCAATTTTGCTATATCTCTTACGAGCGTATTTTTTGAACGTACTCGAACCCTCGTTATATTCGTGTCGCCAGTTGCAAACTCGTTGAGACAGAATGCTTCTGACAAAAACGACTTCTCCGTATTGGAATCTAAAAAACAAAAGAACAGGAGACAAATTTATTGTATAGAAAAAGGCAATCGTTAGAATATGCTTTTTAATGTTTTAATTGGACAGTTACTTGTTTGCGTAGGGGAGACGGGTAAATTGATTTCGAAAATATCCCATCAAACATTCATTAGGATTTTCTACAAGAAAAAGGGCAACAATGGCTGCCACACCTGCCAGCAGGACTGCGGAGACGCCATTCAAAGTTTCGTCGCATATGGCGACGTCGATCTGAAAAATTGTAACATATATTTCTTTTAGTCATTTTCAAAAATATCCAAAGATCCATATTTTTGAATTGCTCACGAAAAAGTTGCCGCAATAATACGCAGTATCGATTCGTGGATCGTCATCGGACTTTCCGTAATGGGTAAATATACAATGTGCCAAAATCGACGATACATCTGGATAAGATATATCAAAATTCAAAGCCTGAAGAATTCTGCATTCATATTTTTGCAAAATGTTTGCTTTCTCCTTCAATTCGTTGCCGCCAAATGCTATCATGCTTGTTGCCTAAAATTTATTTATCTTTTAGTTTTTTGTCTTTTCGAGCATAGCTAGGCCATTAAAATTAAGCATTGTTTACTCACACTGGGAATATTTACATGATCGCGCTTAATGCTTATCCACATTGCAGCCAGGGCAGTTACTTGTAAATCTTCGATATCAGTTTTCATCGTCTTGACAGCAGTATCGAATATCTTAACAGCTTGATATAAAATAAACGGTGGATCACGTCGATAGGTCTGCGAATTAATAATCTTGTCAATTTATATATTTATTTGCCAATCGGCAAAATCGTTCGATTTTCAAAATTGCTCACGTTCACACGCATTAAAAATTCAACGATGATTTTTCTTTGCGCCGAAGTGATAAAAGGATTAGCCACACTCGTCACGATTCTTCGTGACTTTTCACGTTTCAATTGCATCTCGATATAGTTTTCAATGTCATCGAGATCACTAGAATTTTTCAAAATCACCGGTTTGGCATTGCCATCCAATTCCAATTTGTCCGTTGGAACTTGTACGGAAACATCCTTTGTATTGCGCTTGCGCAGTTCCTTCACCTGAAATTTCAAATAAGTCTGCAGTTCGATCTACGAACGAAAGTCTCTTATCGGATTTTTCTTACCTTTTCCAAAAAAGGCGGAATCGAAAAATCCACTGGAGTTATGGTACCGTCGTTTTGCTGAATCGTAAGAATACGCGGATGATACATTTTCCGCCAATTATTATCGCTGCCAGCTGCTTCGGACGAGGTTGATTTGAGGCGCAATTTCGGTTTTCCTTTATCAAATTTTGTCGGAGCTCCAAATTTCGAATACGAGGCACTGGAGCAATTTTTATTGGCATTTTCATTCTCTTCGTTCTCCATCAAAGTATTTTCCTCGTTCGTAAAACATCGTGATCTCGCATTTCCTTTTGAGTCGTAACTGTGAAGGCGCTTTTTCACAGTAAAATCGACATTTTCGACACTTTTTTTTTGCTCGTCCGATGTCAACGACAGGTGACGCGTTCTAACGTTATCATTATGATAATTTTCATTAAGCACTTCACGTACTCGCGTGATCTTCTTTTCTACATGAGCGTTAATTTTGCATTTTACCGATTTGAATGACGACAGGCTGTCGCTTACACTTGCACTTCGTTTTAATGTTTTACGATTTTCAGGCATTAAATTTTCCTTGTTTTCCTCTTGCCACACGAAAAACTCTTTTCTTGACGAGGCCATTGTTTAACGTTGAACTATCGATTCTAGACAAATTTTCTTAATTTTATATTCTTAATTGTCCCACCAATTGCGAACGATCTAATCAGTTTGACGTTCCTCAAACTACTTACTAACGGTCAAGGAAATCGATAGGACGAATTTAGTTGGTATCAAACTTCAAATTTCTGTATACACTTTTTCACTCTCTTTATACAATTTTGACTTCGCGCATTACAATTGAGTGAACCGACAGTGAGGATTGTGATGGTACACAGAAACATTGTATTTGTCCAGTTACATTTTATTTACGAATATATTAATGTACAATGAAAAATATTTATCTTCTTAAAACTGTTTCACTCTTGCTGGTTTCGTTTTTATGACTTTTTCGTCATTTCTAACCGAGTCGTCTGTTCTTCTAGGAAAAGATCTTTCCACGTAAAGTATAAGAAGTCCGAGAATTATTCCTATTAATAAAATAACATTTAACACCACCACATCCCCAATTTCGACGGACACCCACGAATCGCGATTCTGTAAATAAAAGGAAAAAAGAACGAGATGGTAAATTCAAATTTTTCAAAATCCCGCTACGCTGTCGTGGAATTTTTTGAAAAATTCATACCGGCATGCCCTTCACGTTGTACACTCTCGTGTTCAAAACTCTTTGTAGAATGCCGCCATTTTTAATAATGAGTAAGCTGATTAAAAAAAGATTCACGTTGATTTAATTGAAAAAGAAATTGTTAAGTTATTCGATGAAACTATTAATTGTGTATTTTATAATAAACAAATGACACTCACACGCTATTGATAACGCCGCGATAAGGACTTCTTATAGGAACTGGCATGGCTACGGATGCTTGCATCATCGAATCCAAAGGTTCGAGAACGCAATCAAGTTTATTTTTGAAAATTTGATACTGATGCTCCGGCAACATAAACGCATATTTTTCCACTATACAGACTCTCTTTAAACCGTCCTCGTAGCTTGTAGGTAGATCAGAATTATCTCGAAGTTTCTCCTGATAAATCGACTTCACCACAAGATCCAACGTTGTCTTTGTGAAACAAGAAAACAAATGAATACAAAACCAAGAACAAAGCACAAAAGTTTTTTTACGATTCAAAATTTAAATCCTCGTCTACGCACGCTACAGAAGTACAATTCGGACGAATTGGCAACAACAGCAAAATCATAAGTGTTGTCCTCGAGCAGACCCGCCATTGTTGTGAATGGCATTGGGATTGTTTTGACAGCAAGGAAGCTAATGAGGGCCGCCGAATAAGCTGCCAAAATAATGACAGCTGTCAAGTGAACGATAAGATGAATTATTCTGACAGGATCCAGTAATGATGGTTGTATTCCTGAGAGTTTATTAAACGTCACAACAATTGGATTGTTGTATTTGTTGTTGTTGTCATATATCCAAAAGGGATGCTTTACCTTGATTACAAAAAGCGCCAAAGACGAGTAACAAAATGCCGGCGAATTTCGTCGGCGAGTGTTCAAGATCATTGGCATGGGATGACCGGATTTTTGACAATGATTTCGCGAATGATATCATGCCACTTGAAATTAGCGTAATCAGACCAATGGCGATCCATATTCCGTTTTGAAATGGCTCCGTGTATCCTTCCCACTTAACGACACTTTCCAATGGTCGTCTGATGTAAGTGGTATAGCTGATACAAAATGATTGAAATTTGTAATATCTTTTTTTTTTAAATCATTTATCGATCATAACGACTGTTTGATTATTGAAAAAAAAAAAGAATGTAATCTTACCGTGTTGTATAAAGTGGCATTGTAAAATCTGCCATTTTCAATCTGTTTTCCGTAATTGCAATTGGTCCTAGTGCCAAATCCAAAGTTTTGTTATCCAACAAAGACACGACGCCTTCGGAAATTCCAGTTCTCGACACGAAATCCCAATCATCAATTTCGTAAAAAATCATTCTGCCCGTTAAAAAAAAGATTTGAACAATGCGCAATTGTGCAAATAAAAATAAATAAATAAACTCACGTGCAATTCATTCTTTGTTGCAACAATTCGGAAAGCACACCGAAGTATCCCTTGATGCTAATGATATTCTGATCATCGTCTTTTATTAGTTCTGACATTACTCGATCCTAATTAACGATCAATCGTATTAATTAAAAATACAAAATTATATTATTTTTAATATATCTTACGTAAGTCACGCCGACCCTAAAGCACTTTCCATGAAGATTACTTCGTCTGTCGTATAAACCATTGCGTACGATATTTGCATCTTTAATCGCATCGGCGAATCCAAAATTGTTGGTCAAAATCGATGAATTCGGTTCCACCCGGTAGACTTCGGTTATTTCGGTGATACCGTTTCGCATCCGGGCGACCATAAATTCGCAATCGAACGGTATATACAGAGTGTCAAAGTACGTCTGGATCTTCGTTTCGTTAGCGAAAAATATCAGCCACGTTGGATAAGACATGTCGATCCATTCTGCAATCTGCTATTTATGGCGAATTAGAAGATAATTCAGTAACAAATAAAACAATCAATTGTTTATTAAAAATAATAAAGTATTTGTTACATATTTACATCTGCAAAACCCTGTCGAAGCTCGTCACTATCATTGATCAATACAAAGAGCGGCCTTTTTATATGATAGTACGTAACTCCAATCTAAAAAAATTGTTTAATTATTTATTAATTTATTTTTTAAATTAATTATTCCCACGTTACTCATCATCCCATTGACTCACCTTAGTAACGAAAACACTCACGGACATAATGGCCGTGCGTATTCCGCTTGCGGAAAAATTCATTTGTATCTTTTTCAGATCCAAACCAATTTGCATATCTGCCGGATAAAATGAATTCGCAACGTTTTATCCGCGAAATTCTTTTTTTTTCCGATTATCTCATACATCTACAAAATGGCGCACCTACTTTGCGTCTCGCTGAGATTATCGCTGGCGTGCAGAAAAATAATGCAAGTATTGTTGAACAAGTCGTGCACGTAACGTACGACTTGTATGTAAACGGCAACTGGTTGTATCAGATGGCAATTGGTATGAGAAATAAAAAGAATAAAAGTAAGTAGAATTTTTTGATAATTCTCCAATTTCATGATGACTATCAAACAATTGCACCAATTAGAAAATGAACGTTCCAGCAACCAATTTTCTTGCAGATTACACCGTAACGGGATGAACAATTGGGAAGCTGTAAAAAAAAACTCGTCAGGATGAAATTGTCGCTTGCGACTGGAACAATCGGCCAACTGTTCATGACTGTACGACCAGCTGTCGTAAATATGATCATTATTTCAGATATCGTAAATGGTTACACAATTGTACACGATAGTTGCTAAGTCGTGTTAAAATCACAACAAAATAAATATTCTTCGCGATAAAAAATGGCGTCAGACTTTTTCATCAATCGTGACTAGAAAAACGCGAATGAGAATTCGCGAAGTCGACCCAACTGTCGATTTCGACTTTTTGCAATAAATATTATTTCCGGTATTTGTCACTCGAGGAATCTTGATAACTCGAATACCTGGCTAACTAATGAAGTTCTCTTTACGAATAAAAATTTTATGGCGCACCCACATCGCTGTGGGTGGCGATCGATCCTCCCGGAAGTGCAGTTCAACGACAGGATTTATTCAGCCGATGCATTCGCACGTGAATTATCGAGCAGCCACGAGTCACGAACTTGTGCTCAATATGTCACGAATACGATTAGATGGGTGAAGTATTGAGGAAAAAAAAGAAGTATATCGATACTAGTCTATTTCGTGCTGACAGTCGATTAATCTTTTATTAATTAATCAGCGATCGTGGAGAAATTCAATTTGTACTAATGCATCTACGATGCAGGTCACGCAATTGTTTTTATAATTTTTGTTGCTCTTGTTGCATTAGAAATTATTGAATAAGAACTTTCAACGGTATCGATAATTATAATCGTTATCAAACGTGACTATTGATCTTTCTCAAATTATTAATCATTTTTAAATAACACGGATAGAGAGCGGCAGATAAGATGAACCTAAAAATCTGTTACTTTAATCTACGATTATCTACGCTGCTATCGGTATCTCAGAAAGATAAAAAAATATTTTTTTATTATACAAATTGTAGCGATACATCAAGTCTTGACTCTTCGAGTGAAATTGTTAATAAAATTATTATTGTATAAAAATTTATCGTATTACTTCAATGGAGAATTTTAACGAGGATCGATCACGTCGATTGATATATCCTTATTGTATTTATCATGAAAAATCGATTTGTCTGTCATAGATTAAAAAATGAATAAGTGGGCCATTATGTAAAAATGCAAATTTTCATTCTCAACTTATAATGGTAATATTGAATTATAAATTAATTGCCAAATTCTTTTTTTGAATTTTTGATTAAGGTCTATGATTTGATATTTTCGAAGTGAATCATTAGATATAATCGGTGTGACTGGATCGATTGATCGATAAGAGCGACCGCATTTTCTTCTTCGGGGTAGCGTCATTAAGAATCACCTGTAATCTAAGTTAGGTTGGAGGTAACGTCTCTCTTATCGGTAAGACAAAGTTTATCTCGGCGACTTTAAATGAAGATGGATGATTAATGATAAGATTAAAATTTGAAGCTATAAACGAGCTTTTTGTGAAATTATTTAAATAAGTACTGATCATGTTCTTAGCAAAGGTGTACCTCGCCATTTTAGTGGCACTTGCCGCCCTTCAAGCAGGTTAAGAGTGAATTAATTAATAATAATAAAAATTACCTAGATCACGTGGACCACGTTAATTAATAACTCCACAACATACAATCGAACCTCTGCAATATTAATTTTAACGAAAATACAAATAAAAGTGTAAAAAACTAATCTAAAACGTAACAACGATAATTTTTGAGTTTTAATCTAAAACAATGAAATTCCTTTAATTCGTAGATGCCACGTTAAATCGCATTGTCAATGGCGTGCCAGCGACCTACGGCGAATTTCCGTATATGGTAAGAACAACCTATTTAAAAAAAAATCAATAATAAACTATCCAATAAAAATTTGCAAAAAATTAAAAAAATTATTTTTAGGTTTCCCTGCGATGGACCCAGTCGTCTTCGCACACTTGTGGTGGTAGTATCGTGACGCCATATCACGTGGTCACAGCAGCTCATTGCGTCAACAAGTAAATCAATCGATGAATCAATCGATAAATCAGAATTTTTTTATTAATTTTTTCAATTTATTTCACAGCACTTTGCCAAGCGCGTTATTCGTAGTAACCGGTCACACGTCCAACACCGATGGCGGTCGCGTCAGTCGTTTGGCAGACATTAGGATCCATCCAAATTATTCAATGCCATTTTGGATGAACGATATTGCCATTCTGAAATTGCAAACACCAATTACTTTTAGCGCGACCGAGCAACCAGTACCAATTGCTATTTCGGACGTTGGCGTAGAAGAGTGTATAGTTTCCGGCTGGGGTCGGGTCCACGTGAGTTACATAGATCCTAGTCAAATGATGATCTACATTTTTTTTTTCATAATGATTTCAATTTCAGTTTCCCTCTTTGGGACTGCCTGGTGATCTTCAGAGGACGACCTTGAATACTCTGACGAATGACGCGTGCAGAGTTTACTGGAGTTTTGACAGTATCGTTAACGGTTCGTTGTGCGCGTTGAACTCACGCGGAATTGCCGTGTGTTCGGTAAGGGAAAATTTTATTGAAGTATCAATGACGATTGTCATTGATAAATTAACGATAAATGATCGTGCGGGTTATTCGAAAATTATATTCTATATGATGGTAAGAAAAAATTATTTTTTATTCATTTATTACTTCAGGGTGACTCTGGCGGTCCTCTCGTTTGCGGCGGCCATCTTGCTGGCGTCGTGTCCTGGGGAAATCCTTGTGCCAATGGAATACCCGATGTTTTTGCGAGAGTTTATTACTTCCGTGATTGGCTGAATGCTAATATAAATGATCTATATCCGAGTGGTACCTTCGATGAGAAGGACGATCCTACTGATTTGTTTTAATACTATTACGTAATATCACGCCCCACGTTATTGCGCAATAAAAATATTTTCAATAATATGAACGACTCCTTGAGTATCTGTTAAATGTAATGTTACAACCTGTAAATATTGGTTATGTAATAAATATTGTATTTTATATATTGTATTATATGTTTAAAGAAATACTAATGACGGTCGTTTATCCTGACTTTGAAAAGTCATTTTTCGAGTAGTGAGGTATGATGATTTTTAATATTTATAGCTGCTGTTCACGAAGCACTGATATAGTTAGGTGGCCATTTCGAAATTTTCAACAAACTATTCATTTGACCGTACAGTAAATTTTTCTTAATGTTATCTCCTCTAATGACTTGCCGTGAGTTTTAAAAAGTGATTGATTACGGAATTTTATCATATAAGAGGCTGAATTGTCTGACTAAAAGTTCAGTCTATCACGATGTACACGGCAGCCATCTTCGTTATACTTTCAGTCGCCCTGACAGGCAGCCAAGGTAAGAGGCGCAATTAAAATTTGATTGTTAAATATTTTATAATTACGTGGAATTGGGTGAAGAAATTTTGCATTAAGGTTTATCTGGATTTTTTAATTAGTCATCGATCTTATCGATCACTACTGACTGTACCAACAATGAAATTGATTCCTGTTCCAAAAAAAAAAGGTAACAGAACGTAACACAGATCCCAGCTTCTGTGCCTGCCTTCAGGCAGCTGGACAGTCGGTAGTAAAAATAGTCGAATCCATTAATAACTATAGTTTTTGAATTTTGTATAAAATTGTCAACACACTTTTGCACTTGTCTATAAATTCCAGTTGTACAAAAAAAATAAATTTTGCCGCCGATAATATTTGTCAATAAAGTCACAAGGATCAGAAATGTCAAGAGATAATGAATCATCTAATTCAATTTCCATTAATTCGTTATCTGGATTAATGGTTGATCGATTAAAATCAAACGAAGTCAAGGCCGTTCGTACCGTTGGATTATTAGATGAAACAAAAATTCAACAGCAACAAAATAATTTCGTAAATACGTCATCAACAAGATATTAACCATAGCAACAAAATTTCAGGCAATTCCGTATCCAGAATTGTCAACGGCAGCCCGGCAGTCTTGGGTCAATTTCCATATCTGGTGTCGCTGCGACGTGCCTCGGCGTCGTCACATTTCTGCGGTGGAAATTTGGTCACGACGCAGCATGTCATCACTGCGACGCATTGCGTCATCGGTATGTCACCCGATGACTTCTTCGTCGTCACCGGAAGCACCTCGAATGCCGAAGGTGGTGAAACTCATGGGGTGGCAGACGTGCGCACCCATGACGATTACATAGGCCAACAAAATCGTTGGCTTGACGACATTGCCGTTGTCAAATTGGCAGCACCTGTCACTCTAAATGCTGTCACTCAGCTGTTGCCGCTGCCAACGAGAACTGTTCCTGGTAATGAGTCTTGCGTCATGGCCGGCTGGGGACGCGCACACGTGAGTATTATTTTATTAATTATATAGTACAGGCAGGTGCAGATTATTATTGTTTTGTTTTGTTGTTGTCAAAATTGTTTTTCTTTTTTTGACCAGTTCCCCAGTCTTGGTCTGCCAGGAAATGTACAGACTTTGGTCCAGAATACTCTGTCACTTGAAGCCTGTCGGGCGATATGGGGTACACTCACTGTAGAGAATCATCTTTGTGCGCTTTCTCGACGTGGCGAAGGAATTTGCAATGTAAGTAAATTGATCTGACTTTTGGAAAATCTTTTTTTTTACGGGGATAAGGAAAGCATTAACGAATTTTTTAGGGCGATTCCGGAAGTCCGTTTGTCTGCGGTGGTGAGCATCATGGCATCGCTTCCTGGGTGAATCCCTGCGCGAATGGATTACCGGATGTTTACGTCAGAGTCTCTCTTTATCTTGATTGGATCAACGAGCGCATCACCGATATCGATAATTGAAACGATACTTAAGGAGGGAGATACACAGTTTTTTTGATTCTCTGAAAAAGAAATAAAGGGTATATGAAAATTTATTAATGCTTCGTTTTTCTTGTCTTTTGCACGCGGAAAAAGAAAGCTCGAATTTTTACTGTGATTATTCGCGTTTTTAACGTTTTCTTTCTTTTTTTAAGAAAACGTCTTCAAGACGGCTCGAATGGAATAACAATTGTAGCAATGACCGTGACCAAAAGACAAACATCGTGTCAAAATAGTCATAATGCTAGGCTAATTACGAAACTCATTTACTCGTTAAGCAATTAATCCATGATCATAAATTCAGTAATGGCGGGAGCATTCGATTTCATGGCGGAAGTCATTTGCGGAGCTGCTCAGTCGAAGCTTCGTGTTGTAAGTCATTTTTTGGTTCACTTTTCAAAAATCAATAAGAGTGAAAGTGTGACGATACGAGATGAGAGGGGTAGTGATTGTCTTTGTGACATTTTTTTGTATCGTTTTTGGAAAACGGTATCCGCGGGGTTTCAATGACTCTGCGGGAATGATTCATCGCGATTATGCTAATAGGACAGTGCCTAAGAATGATCTGAATTTCATAAAAGACAAAGATATAAACTTAACCAAGTATTATGATAATTCTACGAGAGTCGTTATCATTGATAACAGACTAAAATTTAATGGAACCAAAAATGCTTTTAAAAATTATCCAAAAGTAAATCAATTTCGTTTGAGGAGAACGATGATTAGGGATAATAGTTTGAAGAAAATTAAGACTGGAAATAAAAAATCAACTGATAATAAAAAGCCGTCCGCTCGCGTCACGTTAAATCATCAGGATCATTCAAAGAAGAATCGTACCCAGGATCAAAAAATAAATTCAACCAAGGACGTAAATAAGAAATCAACGAATTCAAAAGTTCAGCAAGAGAAGCTGAAGGATCCAATGTCGAAGAATAAAAATATCAAAGAAGTCATTCGTCATCACCATCATCATCGTCATGTAGGAGGGAACCATCGTAATCATTCGAAACGAACCACTGTGGTAGAACGGATTTTCAAGTTAGCTAATAAAAGATCGATGAATATGGGAACGCAGAAGGATTCTCAAAGAAGAAAGACATTTTTGAATGAAAAACCAAAATATAAGCGCGATGATCAAAAAGATTTAAAGGTTCAAAAGAAATATTCCGAATGGCTCATTTTACCGGATCGAAGTATAAATTCCTTTGATGATTTTCAAAATGATTCCGTGGCTGATGAGTATCGTAGGAAGTTGATAATTTTACCGTATCGTCAGTCAGGAGTGCCAATAAACAAAAACAAATTGTTGAGTAACGGACAATCGAATGGTATAAAAAGCGGCAACTGTAAAAGACAGAATTTTGTAAATAATCAAAATTCTAATTTTAATGATCAAATAATGAGAAAGTCACCGAACCCAAATGTCTTAAATGTTGTTAAACAAAATCCTGGTAATTTTCGATTCAGAATCGTCGGTATGCAAAGAGGAGAGGGTTTTCAAAAATTAGATCCTCGCAGACCAAATGTGAAAAACATACAAAATGTAAATAGCGATACGCAATATGATACAGATTTCCAAAATCGAAATTTTTATACGATCGATGCAAACGGTTTACCAGTTGCTAATCCTACAGCTCAAAGTCTTACGAATTATCCAAATTTGAGTAGCAGTCAGTATCGAAATTTAGAGGAACGGAATACAATGAATTATGGAAATTCGAATTTTGATAAGCAGAGCCTAATTAATTTTGCAGAATCCGAAATTCCTCCAACGAGGGTTTACAGAGAAAATTTCGAAAGTAATGTTCGCGCAAGGAATTCGGTAGATTCAAAATCGATTTTGCAAAATCATACAAAATTTCAAACGATCTCCTTCAAGCCTGGACAGTCTAGCAAATATCCTGGACTACAAGAAATATACCACAAGAATCTAGGCTCAAAATTGTCATCGTCTCCAAAAAAGGAACGCAGAGGAATTCTTACGGATGATCCTTATAATTTTCATCGTGAACATTTTGGAAATTTACCTACAGGCGAAATCTTCCATCAACGCCGTGTCGTCGTGGAAAATTCCATTGTACCCACAAAATTGTACGCGAAGGACGAAAATTTGGAAAATTTTTATAAGGGGGTGCGATTTTTTCTTGATCGTCGTATAAAGCGAGAAGACTACTATCGATTACCACTGGAAGAAAGTAAAAAAGATTCGACTACTAGGTCCGACAAATATTCCAAAAGTCAGTCAAAAATTGTTAACGACAAAGAGGAGGTAGTCAAAACCACGAATTTTGACAAGTCAAAACCTCCAAAAAGTAAAATTTCAAATAGGGATTATTCACTGGCAAAGAATTCGATTAGGAACAGAGACGTTGATGGTATGTAAAATATAATTTATTTAACTAAAGCATCGTTTTGATAATTTTTTTTGGTTTTTCCTAGAATTTTCCTTGAATCTTAAGGACAACGGTCATGACTACGTTTTCGAAGAAGATTATGTTAGCAAGGCGGAAGAGCAAGAGGATTATAGCGACAGCACTTCACACGAAGATCATACAAGTTCATTAAGAATAAAAGATATTCCAAAAACGAGGGATATGATAATTTTCAAAAGAGAAATCAATAAAAGTGAAGCAACCCCAGAAAATCCGAGCAATTTGAATTTGAATGTGCCAGAAATGATGCAAAAAAATTTCGAAGAAACGCGTTCGAAAAGGAAAAGACTGACTTCCAAAATTAACAGAAAAGTAACACGCAAGGATGAAAAGGATCAGAGAAAAGTTTTGAAAATTGGGTTTAAAAAAAAGGAATCAAAGAAAGATCATCCCAAGGCGAAGGAAAATGACTCACCAAAAACCGAACCAGACGAAATAACAAAAATCGATTCGAAGACCAAGACAAATATTCCAGAGCAAGATCATCAAGTACCAGACTTGAAATATGACGGAATTAAAGAAGATTACGTCATTTTGACTGACAGCATGATGGCTGACGCATTAAATGAAGATCTTTTAAATAAAAATATCTTATTAGCGACCAAGATCAAGGAAAATGATCTGACGAATGATTTCATCACTTCTAACAATACACAACTGACTTCAATGAGACCAATCATTATTGAAAACAAGGAATGGAATGAAGATGATTTAAAACGAAAATTAACGGCACGGGACAAGATGGCGGACGATGATTCTGACCTGTATGGCTTGATCGAAAGTGAAATCAGTACGGATTCAAATTTGAAAGATTACAAACCGAAAGAATCAAATCGTGAGTCGGAATCATCGGCACCAATTCAATTTGAGTCATTTCATGATCGCAAAACGTGGGATCATGTAGGAGATTTAGAAGGTTCAATTGTAACTAACAATGAGTCCGTTTCGATGATTCCGCCGAATCCGAAAGAATCACAACAAATTTTGGATACTGATCAAATGACTCCGTATAAAAGGAATAATCTCATTTATAAACCATACGCTATGGGGATTGGATCGAGATCTTTCATTAACAATGTTAACAATAAGCAATTTACAACTGAATCGAATTCGAGAACTCTCATCAATACAACCAATATCAAGTGGAACGCTCAAGATCATTTGGATCCAAATGACGTAAATTTTGAAGTTCATGGTAAACAGCTGTGCACTAAAAATATTTTAAAAGGAATAGACTTCTGTTCGGAAGAGGACAGTCAGGAAGGTACGAATGCTGATGATTGATAATCATTAAAAAAATACAATGACAATCACTTATTAGAATATCGATGACTTTTCTGCTGTTTTTTTTGCTGATAGACAAAGGCGATGCAAAAAAGAAGTGGCCTATTTCTCCGGGTCCAATTGTATGCGACGCAGGTAAGTAATTTTTAAAAAATACGTAATAAATAAATGAATATACAAAGTTTGATGATATTGCGATAATTATGTTGACGCGTAAGCCTGAAGGAATTTGCTGTAAAACGATACAATTATCATTGGTAAACATTTTTTGTCATAATTGTCGAGAATTCACGTAACGTGTATAATAGTCGATAATGATAGTGAATGACAATAATAGCGGCTAAAATACGGAAATTGATAAGGAGGCGTTCGCGTCGCTTATTAGTGCTACTATGATAAAGACAAAACAAGAATATGCCAGTATCAAAGACAATGATAAATTTTTGAATAACGATAACCCACTACTGTTTTTTCAATAATTCATACTCGACTTGGATTTTTCAATTATCCTACCATGACTTTTCAAATAGTAAATTCATTAGGCCAGATCGATACATTTTCTTCGCCATCATTGATCCGTGATAACCTATTATCAATACGTAATAACGACCGTTAGTTTTCTCGCGACCTTGAAAATATCTTAGTACCAAGTATTTTTGTCGAAATAAGTTATAAATATTATTTTGAGTTAAAACAAATTTTCCAATTTTATTTTTTCAAAGATTATGACGTATCGACAACCTTCGCAACGAAACCTACCGAATATCCATTTGTGGTTAGTGAAAAAAAATTCAATTTCAATCGAGTATTCCAAAAAAACGTATATTCTATTTTTTACATTTTTTTTTAGGTATCCATCCAGTATCAAAATCTTTTAACTAATGAATTGTCACATGCTTGCAATGGGATAATTGTTGGTCCAAGGTTTATAGTATCGGCGGCACATTGTTTAAACAATCGTGACAATTTTGAGTTGGTGGTACAACGAACTCATGACCTTTGTGACGAAGAAGTGAAACCAGTACCAGTGGTTTTGGTAATCGAGCACGAAAATTACAACAGACACACGAGAATGAATGATTTGGCTCTTTTGAGGGTAAATATCAAAATTTGAATATTTAATAAATTTTTTTAATTTCAATATTTTTAGTTAAAATACGAAGTTGACACGGACAAGGTATCAATGCCTGAGAATGGCACAATCTCTGATAATTTCTATTCCGTGGGTTGGGGTGAATTGATGGTAAGAATTTTGGTTTTAATTCAAAACCGACTTTATACAAATTCCGTAATACGCATATACGACGACGTGAATTTGTATTTTCAGTGGAACCGTTTTGAAAAAAATGTTACGAAAATTCAGCAGAAGATTCCCGTGTCGAGGTACCATGACAAAATGAAGGAGGATCCAGGAACAATATACGTGACCACAGCTGGACTGGATATAACTGGAGCTTTTAGGGTATTTTCGAAAATTTGAAAATTCAACGAAAATCCGTTATGAAAAATTTTCATATTTCAGGGCGACTACGGCGGAATTCTCATGAATGAAAACGACGAATTCATTGGGGTGCAATCGAAACATTATCAAGACGAGGATTGCGAAGTTTTCATAAGGATCAGGACGTATCTTCCTTGGATAGAAAGTATGATGAAATACAGTAAACGACTTTTGGAGCATCCCTATAAATTTCAGACAAAAAAGCCTAAAAGGGACGTAGATGATTGAATAATAATAAGCGTACATAAAAATATACTATGATAATTCAATGTTAGTAATATAATAAAATAAAAATAAAAATTTCTTCATTTTTATGTCGTATGTCAAAAACGGCACATTTCCCATCTTTAAAAATTTTCTTTTCCGTAAGGTCGACGTCGACGTCTACCCAGCCATTTTCCATTATCTCTTGGTGAACGTTTACGTAATTCACCGATTACACGTAAAGAAAATAAAAAAGGTGGGAGGGGATGACGCATCAGGGTCGAGGCTCGCAACAGTCAATATAAAAGAAACGCGCAAGGCTGATTCCTTACTGGGCAGCACGGCGTTCTCGTGAAAAAAGAAAGAAAGAAAGCAGCAAAAAATAGAGTGAGATAATTGATTGGAAAATTTTTGGAAAAATGTCACGGATTTCGGCGGTCACGTTGTTCGTGGTCTTCGTATTGGCCTCACGGGCTGCGGGCAAGTATTTTGAAAAGAATTTCCCCCAAAAAAAGTGTCAAGTGCATCTCCCCACTCCTGCTGCTACGCGTGACTTGAAATCATAAAATATTTATCCAAATTCTTTCCTTTCGATTCTTTAGGCTTCTGAACAAAAAAAATTCCCAAAATCCTCTCTTTTTCATTCTCTTTTCCCTCTTGATTTCGTTTCCGGATGACGTGGTTCGTCAGACTCTTCTTTCTTGGTCATTGTCGAACGTTTCATGTATTTTCAGTTTTTTCTTTTCTCTTGGACCTGTGAACTTTCTCTTGGTGCTTTCTTTCGTAGAGGCGAAGAGTCGTGTAGTATTTTTGTTGTTGTTGTATTAATATAATGTATTTATTTGCATTTAACATGTTAAGACTTTTGCAGGGCCGTGACGCGCGAGCATGTTCAAAATTTCTACGTGAACTTTGAAAATCATTGATTCACAAATTTCTGTTTAGATATGCATCGAATTTTGGGAACAATGGCGGATATGCACGTAATATGGAGGTAGGTTCCGCTTGGTTGATTTATTCATGGTGTCCTCGAAATTTTGAAAAAGTCTACAGCATGTAGTATTGATTCCAGATACGATTGATTTCACGAGAACTTGATCAGACTACGCAGAAGAATATTTTCATTTCTTCATCCTCTTCCTTACGCCTAGTGAAAAGTGTTCGAGGTAATCATAGCTGTTCAATTAAAAATTTCATTAACGATCCGTGTTTTGAATTTGATAGAAATTGAAAGAAAATAAAAAAATAACTATTCGATGTCAAAAAAGAATCGAAAAAATTGTTGGAAAAGTCTCGAGCCTCTACTTCTGCTGCTGCTGCTACTTGTACTACTACTGCGCCAGCTACTATCATCACTACGACTACTATTTCCACTACTACTAGTGCTGTATCTTCTAGCGACACGAATAGTGCAAATTTCGTTAAGGATCCTTGACTACGTATGATAAATATGTAAAAACAATGGGAAATCGTCGTTTTCAGGAGATGGAAGTTCAGAAGATGATAACGTGACTAGCGTACCCGATAGTTCAATTCTGCTACCACTTCCGGCACAAGCTGCAGCAGCAACAGAAGCGAGGAACGATGGTTCCGGAGATGAAGAGAAAAGCGACTCGCAAGCCAGCAGAGAGATCTTGTCGAATTCAAAAGAGGTTCAATCTCTAGGAGAGGCCCTAATGACGGAAGTGGCTGGGAATGTTAGTTCAGGGCAACCTGCCAAGATTGACTTTGCACATCCTGAGACAGATCCTCTCGTGGGAGCATTGGAAACCTCTATAGCAGAAGTACAGCCTGATCCTGCGCTACAACAATTGCATGATAACAATGAAGCAATAGAACTCGATAACGCTGGCGTAGCTAGTGTAGGAGAAAATTTAGAACAGATGAATGGCGGAGCAGCTCCTTTGGGACCACTGGAAGCACCCTCAGCAGCCGCAACACTCTCAGATCCTGCAGCACCCTTGGAAGCCACAACACTCTCAGATTCTACAACACCCTTGGAAGCCACAGCACTCCCAGATCCTGCAGCACCCTTGGAAGCTGCAGCACTCTCAGATTCTGCAGCATCCTCAGAAGCCACAGCACTTCCAGATCCTACAGCACCCTTAGAAGCCACAGCACTCTCAGATCCTGCAGCACCCTTGAAAGCCACAGCACTCCCAGATCCTGCAGCACCCTTGGAAGCTGCAACACTCTCAGATTCTGCAGCACCCTTGGAAGCCACAACACTCTCAGATTCTACAACACCCTTGGAAGCCACAGCACTCCCAGATCCTGCAGCACCCTTGGAAGCTGCAGCACTCTCAGATTCTGCAGCATCCTCAGAAGCCACAGCACTTCCAGATCCTACAGCACCCTTAGAAGCCACAGCACTCTCAGATCCTGCAGCACCCTTGAAAGCCACAGCACTCCCAGATCCTGCAGCACCCTTGGAAGCCACAACACTCTCAGATTCTACAACACCCTTAGAAGCCACAGCACTCCGAGATCCTGCAGCACCCTTGGAAGCTGCAGCACTCTCAGATTCTGCAGCATCCTCAGAAGCCACAGCACTCTCAGATCCTGCAGCACCCTTGGAAGCTGCAGCACTCTCAGATCCTGCAGCACCCTTGGAAGCTGCAGCACTCTCAGATTCTGCAGCATCCTCAGAAGCCACAGCACTCTCAGATC